>OU015492.1:70682376-71130098 GCA_907164885.2 Dolomedes plantarius
GTCAGGGTGTTGCATTTACAGTGGCCATCAGTGTATATATATATATGTATGTATGTATGTATATGTATGTATATATGTATGTATGTATATATGTATGTATATATGTATGTATGTTTGTATATATATATGTATGTATGCATGTATATATGTATGCATGTATATATGTATGCATATATATATGTATGCATGTATATATGTATGCATGTATATATGTATGTATGCATATTTATATGTATGCATGTATATATGTATATATATATATATATATATATATTATATATATGTATGTATGTTTGTATATACAGTAACTACCGCTTATAGTGATCAGTGGTTATAAGAATCAACCGTTTATAAGAATCAATATCGCGAAGACAAAAACAAACGTATTATTTCCATGTTAAAATTTTCGCTTTAAGGAATCAATCCACCGGTTTTAAGAATCAGTTTACACTCTTCGATTTCCTTTCATTTTTCCAAAAAAGCCACTTAAACCCTCAAAAGGCACGAAGTTCTTTCTTTTTTTTTTAAAGAAAGATTGATAAGATGGGATGGAATATAGTCGTAAATTTCATCCCTTTCTTTGTTAGACATAACATAATAGCTTCCCTTAAACGCTTTAGCACAACACTGTCCTATTAGATTGACCCAGGGACATCTTTACCCGTCCCAGTCCGATTTCACTTTTCTCCACTGACAAACAAAAATAGGGACACTTTTTTTCCACCTCCCACATCCTGGTTGCGGCTTCCTGGACCCTGAAACACATAAATCTTCGGCGAAGTATCCACTATCACTTAGGAAAACGTGACATTAGTAGATTCAGCACGTTATCAAACCGTGAAACGTAAGCTAGAAGGTGAATCTTCGTCTGAGACTATTAGTATTAAAAGAGGTATAAACAGCCTCCTGAAAACTTCATTACGTCAAACTACCATAGAAACTTTTTCTTGCTCCCTTCCCGTAGTTGAATTGTTAAAACTGTTAAGGAGGTATGTGGTAACAAATATTGGATTTTTTTCTTGTCTTACTATATAATCATGTGTATCTACTTATAGGTCTAGAAATTAAGTTGTATTTTTAAAATAATAAAAAATAATTTTAATAAAAGATAATTAGCGTAAATTAAAGAGTATTTTATGGTAAATTATCTAATATATGTATATATAGGTGTGTGTGTGCCTGTCCAAAAACCTAAATTTCGAATATAAGAATCAACCGCTTATAAGAATCAAAAACAGTAATAACAAACGTGATTCTTATAAGCGGAAATCACTGTGTATATATATATATATATATATATATATATATATATATATATATATATATATATATATATATATATATATATATATATATGCATATATATATACATATACGTATATGTATGTGTTTGCATATATATATATATACTAGATGGTACCCGTCAAAACTTGACGGTTATTAAGTAAACATTCCAATAAAAAAAGGGTTCATAACCTTATTAAAATATTAGAAATTCATATGAAAGCCACGTGTGCTGGTAATTTAGAAATATTCAATAAAACACTTCAAAAAAATGTAAGAATATTTTGCGGTTATATTAGGTATTCGCTTTGAAAAGCACGCTACCTTACAGACACTTTTGAACATATCACTATCCATGCGCCGAGTTTGCAACTTTCCGAAAATACAAAATTTGATATTATTGTAATATCTGGTTAAAATAATCCCTATATATAAAACGCGTAGGTATGCGGCACAAAAATCTACGATATTTCTACACTTCGAATGGCAACGGCTGCAACTACCGGATATAAACAGCGGCTGTCCGCAATTTAAAACCGCGTGTGTGTAGTGGCGGCGTAAGTTACAACCGTTAATCTTTTGACAATACATGTTTAGACCTATCAAATCCAATGTAGGTTTATCTAGAATCCATTCCTTTTGATTCTGTCGCTTTAGTATCTCTTACTTTTGAAATACTCAAATCTGTATATCAAGAAGTTTTATGAATATCATAGTTGAAATCCACACTATATTTTAGTACTTGCTGAATTTTTGCGCCATTTTATAAGTGAGGAAATTTTCCCAACAATTTATTATTTAATATGATTAAGTGTAGATATCTGAATTGTGAACAGTAATACATACAGAGAGTGATGTAATCAACACTGTATTTAAAATTTCCCCCCAACAATTTCTTATTTCTTGTAATGGTAAAGTGTAGATATCTTAATTTTGAAAAATTGCTGAATTTTTGCTCCATTTTATAAATGAAGAAATTTTCCCAGCAATTTATTATTTAATATGATTAAGTGTAGATATCTGAATTGTTAACAGTAATTCATACAGAGAGTGATGTAATCAACACTATATTTCAAATTTTCCCCCTGCAATTTCTTATTTGTTGTAATGATAAAGTATAGATATCTTAATTTTGAAAAATAGTACATACAAAGAGGGATGTAATTTTTAAAATCATTGATGTGGGCTTTCTCAGTCTTATATTTAACTCTGTTCTAAGGTAATGGAAATTCACATTTTTTGATCACGATGTTTTAGAATCAGCTTAATAGAGAATACCCCTTAACAACATATATTTATGATGACAGGTAATTGTAACATTCCTTACATATGTCACTTTCAGTTGCGTTGTTTTGCAAAAGGAAATTTAAAACTAAAAGTGACCATGCTGGTCACGCAGCGGCTAGTATGGTTAAAATATAAATATATATAGCTATATATATAAAAAAAAAAAAAAAAGAAGAATGAATGACTATCTTCATGTTTACATTTTCATGTCCCGAATATATAAAATGAATACTTGTTATTAATTTAATTGAAACGCTATGAAAACGTGAAAGGTATCGGAAAATTACAGACTTTTAAAAATTTAAGAAAATTTTGCCGTTATGTTAGGTATTCGCTCTGAAAAGCACACTACTATACAGTACATACCGTAGATAGTACATGTAAAAACGTGATGAATGAATGACTAACTTCATGTTTACATTTTCAAGTCCCGAATATATAAAATAAAATGAATACTTGTTATTAATTTAATTGAAACGCTATAAAAACGTGAAAGGTATTGGAAAATTTACTGACTTTTAAAAATTTAAGAAAATTTTGCCGTTATGTTAGGTATTCGCTTTGAAAAGCACACTACTATACAGTACATACCGTAGATAGTACCTGTCAAAACTTGATGGTAAGTAATTGAACAGTTTCAATAAAAAAAAGATTCATAACCTTGTTAAAATATAAGAAATTTTTACAGAATATTACTGTTTTGCAACCTGATGTGTTGCAATTTAGAACATTGAAATTTACTTGAATGTTTGCTGTCTGATTTGTTAATTTTAAATTGTTTTCTAATTTGAAGGTGAAATTTTTTAATAGTTTTTTTATTAGATCTGAAAAATAATTATGAAAAGAAATATGCTATGTGCTAAGTTTCGAATTCCTAGGCCTTCTGATTAGGGAATTACAGCATTTTTTCTTTCTTTCTATGGGCCCTGTATAGCATTCCACATGACCTTAAAATATTTTAACTTCAAGTTTTAGTGAAGTAAGTTCAAATATTTAGGAGGTTCTACACGGCATGTGTTGACCTTTTTTTTTGGTGTTTGTAGCTCCCGATATTGCCTATGAGCTATAGCATTAGCTTCTTGAATCCTGTTCAATGACTCCTGGCTTTGCCTTTGCAACCACCTTCTTTTCCGTACAGCAGTCAAGCGACGCCTTCTTTGAATTGGTGTTTCATCTGGATTCATTGCTATTGATAACAATTTGCAGTGCTTCAGATGTATATAGAAGTAATATAATTCGAGAAAGTGGCACAAAACAAAATAATAAAATGTCCCCTTATAATCATCTGAAATATTGTTTTAAGGTGACTGCCTACATTTGGAGCCAATTTTTTTAAAAAATCATTTTTTAAAATTTTTTTTGTTTTTTTATGGTAAAATAGCACCTGAAAATTAAAAAATAAATAAAAACTTGCCAGTAAATACCATACTTTTTTATAAATTGGTCAATTTGAAGTAATTTTCAATGAAAATTAGCTAAAATGCGACACATATGACAGTTATCTTAAATGACCCACAACCTAAGAGAAATTTTAAAATGCAAAAATGTTGCAATATGAAAATTTCCCCCCCCGATTCATCATTCCTCTCCTTATAAAAACAGCCCCAAACACAGTGGCATATGCAGGGGAGGGGTTGATGGGGGTTAACCCCCCCCCCATTTTTTCTGATTACATATATTACTTAAATAGGTTCAAGCTCTGCACTGATTGCTCAAAACTACTTTTTCATAGTAAACCCCCCCCCCCACTTTTGAAAATTTCGGCGTATGGTGCTGCCCAAACAAAAACTATTTAACTATTTATTATTATGCATCAATTATTGAGCATCATTTCATTAACAATAGCATCTAAAACATTTCCCGAAAATTTTATCAAATTATATGTATTGTGTGAAATATCATGATAACGGTAAAGATTTGTGCTAAAAACATAATTCTGAGAAAAACTCAGTTCAAGTTGTTTGCCACTTCAATTTTGTAGCAGACATTTTTTAAAATAGCTATCACTCTGCTTCTAATTGATGTAGAATGAAAATAAAAACGGTTTTGAAAAGAGAAAAGATTGAATTGCACGATTCCTAGAAAAAATAAAATTGACCAAAATAGTCAAAAAATGACATTTTCAAAGTAGGCAGTCACCTTAAAAGATACACTATCATTGCAATAGAATGCTTTACTAAAAATTATTACAGTGAGGTTTTTTTTAAAAAATATTGAAGTTTATAATTAAAAAAAACGTTCTTGGAAAAAAAAAGCATGCTTGCAGCTGATTTTAAAATCCGACTTGTACAGTCTAACTAATGCAGCCAGATATTTAGAAACAATACTGCTAATTCAATCTATTTCAATTTAATATAAATATTTTATATAATCATGTATTATGCTATATATATGTATAAATAGGCTATGTATAAATATATTAAACAAAAATAAAATATATAAATAAAATCAGATTAAAATATCATGCAAATTATTCACGTGCAAAAAATTTTTGCACGTGTATTTCAATTTAATGTACATATATTATATCTTATGCTATATATATGTATACTAAATAGGCTAAGTATAAATATATTAAGCAAAAATAAAATATATAAAGAAAATCAGATTAAAATATCATGCAAATTATTCACATGCAAAAAATTTTTGCACGTGTATTTCAATTTAATGTACATATATTATATATTATGCTATATATATGTATAAATAGGCTATGTATAAATATATTAAGCAAAAATAAAATATATAAAGAAAATCAGATTAAAATATCATACAAATTATTCATGTGCAAAAAATTTTTGCATGTGTATTTCAATTTAATGTACATATATTATATCTTATGCTATATATATGTATAAATAGGCTATGTATAAATATATTAAGCAAAAATAAAATATATAAAGAAAATCAGATTAAAATATCATACAAATTATTCATGTGCAAAAAATTTTTGCATGTGTATTTCAATTTAATGTACATATATTATATATTGTTAAATATATATATATATATATGTATAAATATATAAATATATAATAAGCAAAAATAATATATATAAACTAAAGAAATTCTGATTAAAAATCATACAAACTTATTGAATCGTTACCAAACACGTATTAGATGTGGAATATATAGAATTCCATGTGTTGTAAATGCAAAAAATCTGTATACTGAAGATTTGGCCTTTTGAACCGGCTAGCTTACTATTACAGCATTACAGCAACTTTTGTGACGTACAGTTTGGAACATATCACTGCGCATGCGTCAAGTTTGCAACTAAATTCGACATTATTGTAATATTAAATTGTAATACTGTATTGTAATATATATTATATATTATGTATTAAAAAATATATAGTATATATTAAAATATATATATATTATATATGGTTAAAATAATGAAAACCTGTTTTACTGTGAAAAAAATTCTGATTCAATTTTTCTTAAATTAACGAATCACGGTGAATGAATGACTCACTTGTGTTTACATTTTCAAGTTCTGAGTGTATAAAATGAAAGGTGGCGGAAAAGAGATAATTCTCTAATGAAGAGATAATTTTGAAATAAAATTGATCGAAATAAAGTTGATTTGTGTCGATATTACGTTGTTTTAATTACAATTATTTGGGTTTAGTTGGCAAATAATCTTTTTGAACTTTACTTTTAACTTGTTAAGCCTAACTCATAAAACAAAATGGATGCCAAATGGATGGATATGAGGTGGTCGCTCCGGACGCGTTACGGACAGAGTCGACTACAGAACACGGCAACTATTATAAGGATATGCATATATATATACATATACGTATATGTATGTGTTTGTATATATATATATATATATATATATATATATATATATAGTATATATATATATATATACATATATGTATATGTATGTGTTTGTATATATATATATATATATATATATATATATATATATGAAAATATTTCAAACATTTTATCATATTTTGCTAATTCTGAGAAACGACTATCAAATGCAGTTGTAGGTTTTTTTTATTTCATTAGCATATTTCAAGAAATTCTGTGGTTAGCTTTTTGGGAAGTTATTTAACAGCGGGAAATGTTGAGCGTTATCATTTATAACACACAAAAAAAATGTATCAAACACGCTAGTAAGTCAAAAACAAACCTAACACATAAACAGAGATTCACTTGAAATAATAACTTGGAGCACGGATTTTGGCGAATAATCGCCAATGCTTCATTAACTTTTCAGCTAATTGCGTGGGACGTAGAATTTTTAAGGATATTAGTAGGTAATGCGATATTGTGGATAGGACATAAGTGGATATGAAATGACTTTTAAATGGTATAGCTCTCTAAAAAGTGAACTTTCGTTTTTCAAAAAAAAGGAAGATTCTCTTTTTAAGGATTTTCTATTGTCAGTATTTTTGGGCGAAACAGCTGGATGCTAGTAGAATTGAAAATATGGATTCATAACGTGAATCATAAATGAAATAAAGTATCGTAGACAATAAACAAATGTGTATACATATTTCAAAATTATATTGTTGGACTGGCCAAAATGCAGCTTTTTAACATTTTCTTTGATAGAATTTCTGAAACTTGTGCCAGAATCTATATGCCCAAAATTAAAATGAGTTGAATAAACTCCCTTATTGGTACAACTAATTGCCATAAATCCTTGTATTTTACATTTAGGTTGATAAAAAATAAACGAAACCTAATATTGAGAAATCAACATTTAACTGAATTACCACAAAATGCAACAATTTAAAAAATGCCATGCTTGAATAATTTGGCTTAACCATTAAAGAGAAAATGATTATTTCAGATAATAAAACTGTTTGAGAATTTATAAATATAAATTATTCAAACAGCTGGAGAAAAGCTATTAAAACAAACAACGCTTATATATTTTTTCATTTGAAATATAACTTTTTTTCTAAATTTGACTCATCTAAGCATGTAGACCAGGGGTGTCAAACTCAAAGGCTAACTTGGTCCAAACAAACAAGGTTTAACTATCGGTGGCCCGCAAAAACAAAGAATATTAATAGAAACGTAAGTTTATTACAGTATATTACCAAATTACAGTATATTCAACATAAATAAACACATTATGTTTAATAATAGCAAAAAAAAAGAGTATAATAAAAAAACATTTAACGAATTCTTCCTATCTTATTATAATTCTGCGTCGGTTATTTTATTATATATTATTGTGTGCCAATATATTGGCTAGGCGGCAAAAATGTTCGTCGAGGGCCGCATGCGGCCCGCGGGCCGCGATTTTGACACCCCTGATGTAGACTTTCCCAAATAGCCCTTAACGTGGTTTATCGTGGCCACGCCTGTTACATAGCATATATGCATACATGTTTACATAAAGCATACATATATATGGCATTTATTTACGTACAATATACATGTATAGCACACGTTTAGTATACGTATAGAATATGTTTATATGTTTCCAAAAATAAACACGTTTAAAAAAAAGTCTGAAGCCTCCCCCCCCTGATATTAGCCTCTTGTTTTTTAATGATGTATTATAATTATGTATAAATACCATCTGATGTTTTCAGATGTCACTTTTATTCAACTATCAGCACCACACACAAAAAAACTTTGTAAACACGCCAGTAAGTCAAAAACAAACCTAACACATAAACAGAGATTCACTTGAAATAATAACTTCGTTCATTCAGTGAATAACGAACCGATGACTTATTAAAAGGCCAAATTTTGATGAAAATCAGGATGGAATTCAGAAAAAAATATATATATGACAAAGTTGAAAGTGAATAAATATATGTGTGTATATGTATATATATATACATATATGTGTGTGTATATATATAAGTGTGTATATGTATATATATGTATATCTATATATGTATATATATGTATATATTCTGGAATGAGGTTAAGAAAAATCAGAGTCCTCCATAGCATCAAAAAAAAAACAAGCCTCGCCTCCTGTGTACGGAAGAAAGTCAAATTTCCCGCCATATGTGTTCCCCAAAATAGTTGGAGGGGGGTGGAACGAGGGGAGCACGGCTTCACCTCGGCTTCGTGCGAAGCAATTCAGGGGAATAAAGCTCAGGGGAAAGCAAAGGGGATAACACTCCGAATCGAACTCGGGTAAGTGTGAACCAAGTATCAAAGAGACATTAGAGAATGGCAAAAAAGATGGGACAGTTCAAACACAGGTAGAACAGTCCATGAAATTTTTTCCAAAGTTTTCGTAAAAAGACTAAGTGCAGACTTTAAAATTAATCAGGCAATCACGGGACATGTTTTTTTCGTATGTATCAGAATAAATTTCATAATAAAAATAATCGCAACCCGTGGGACGTTGAGCAGACAGTAAACCACTGCATATTTGATATCCCGATATTTGTGAAAATCAGAGAGAATTCGCCTTATAACTCTAGTCACTGGGATAAGAATAAACAATATACAGTTATTTACTGTAAAAAAGTTATAAGAAACATTGTGGGATAGCTTATGCAATTACATCCAGTTGTTCTCTGGAAATCAGTGAAAAGTGGGGAATAATTCATACAGAGGTAATTTTGTTTCAAAAACAAACTTTTAACAAAGATATGCATAAATCATTTATAAAATGATTTTAAACTTAGAAGGAATGAAGACGGTTTTGTATACATAATATTTTTTAAAAATTTCTGAAGCATAGAGAAACATATATATTAAGAACGTAATAAATTGCTTTCCTAAACAGTTTCATTGTCATCTTCATTTTATCTTTTCACAGTAGTAGAGGGAGGAAGAATGAAATATAAATTCGTTTTACTTTAAAAAAATTTTATCAACAGAAATTAATTTGAAATAGCAGTATCAGTATAATCCGAAAGAAGTTCATTAATCCGTAACATTGTACTAATAGGCTTAGTACTGAATTTTTCGATGTTGGTTAAAATCAAAGCAAAAATTTGGACAAATAGGAATTTTTCCTAGGCTAGAGAAATATGTAAAAGAATTTAATAGCGAGTTTTCAAGGAATGGAAAATACATTTCCAAGGACCGTACTTCTTCCTGCTGTGCAGAGCGCGCGGTGGAATAGATACTTTTGAATGATGACACATAAAATTCATTTAATGATCTATGCGATGATCATATGTACAGATGAATAACAAAGCTAAGTGTAAGACATAATAGTTAGCCAACTGTTCATAAAGGAATAATGTACACGCTCACGAAAAGATACTCTTTCCTCACCTCTCAGACATTTAATGGTGCAAATGCCATGAAAGGCAAAAAAGGAGGAGTTCAAGCAAAAATAAAAGCAGTTTATAGCAATGCACATTTTATTCACTGTTATGCATATCAACTTAATTTAATAATGAGAAATTTTATACAATACAAATTTTACACAATAATAGAACAATGTCTAAATTTTTTCTGAAGCAGCACCCCCACTAATTTTAGCAACGAGCCGCCACTGGTTAATTTATTAAACATAATGATGTTGTGATTGGAAGAATTTATGTAGGAAGATCATAAGTAATGAGTCGAATGATTAGACCTAGCATTGGATACAAATAATATTAAGTTAGGGTTTATATGTAAGAATTACCTTAATAACTATTACTTACAGAATTTTAAGGGTAATGAGAGGTATTTCTTGGTAAGAGATGCTGTTTTTGATATTACTATCTTTCAGTGAAGGTACTGGTGTGAGTGGTGTGTCATTTTTGTATGTGGTGTAATCTTAAGTTTTAACTTTTGGCTTTCTGGTAGGTTTTTTGTTTTACATATACCCAATATTTAACATATTTACAGATTATTTGGGTTTTGGAAAGAAAGGTTAGGTAAGCGATTGTCGGGGTCTTATCACGCCGGGGTCTAAAAATATTTTAGTTGTCTTTATCTATCACGTATCAAGCATCAATTGTTTGAAGAAACTGAGTCCACAAAAGGTTGGTTAGGGGTCACAAAGGGCATTACAGTCATCTTTTGCTGCCCAAAAAAAGATGATGAATGATCTAGCTGTAGATGAATTGCAAAAAAATTTTAAAAATTAATGTTAAAAAACTGAGGGAAAATGGGTAAGGAAAATTTCATAGGGATTCAGAAGATGTTCTCTGGAAATCAGTGAAAAGTGGGGGGGTTATTCATAAAGAGGTAATTTTGTTTCAAAAGCAAACTTTTAACAAAGATATGTTTAATTTATTTATAAAATGATAAATTCTCTCGTAAATGCGTACAAAAGGATTTTTTAAAATAAATTTCACTATTTAATAAGTAATATTATCTATCCCAAAATAATGAGAACTGCGAAGTGTTTTGCAGTGTGATAGTAAATTATGAAGGATTGAGGTTTCCATCTTTTTCACAGTTAAACATGTAGAGCTTCTTAGAGATGGCATAAGATTCTGAGAACACTTATATTGTGTACCTTCTGAAGAAATATATTATTTACGACAGTAAGGACTTTACAGGTGGACATTATCACAAGTCAAATATTGAAAAAAATGTTGATTTTTTTATTTAGTTTATTTTTGAACATGTTAAAGAATACTTTAAACTTAGAAGAAATGAAGACGGTTTTGTATACATAATGTTTTCTAAAAATTTCTGAAGCATAGAGGAGCACATATATTAAGAACGAAATAAATTACTTTCCTAAACAGTTTCATTGTCATCTTCAATTTATCTTTTCAAAGAAGTAGAGGGAGGAAGAATGGAATATAAGTTCTTTTTACTTTCAAAAAATTTTATCAACAGAAATCAATTTGAAATAGCAGTATCAGTATAATCCGAAAGAAGTTCATTAATCCGTAACATTGTACTAATAGGCTTAGTAGTGAATTTTTCCGTGTTGGTTAAAATCAAACCAAAAATTTAGACTAATCGGAATTTTTCCTAGGCTAGAGAAATATGCAAAAGAATTTAATGGCGAGTTTTCAAGAAATGGAAAACTACATTTCCAAGGACCGTACTTCTTCCTGCTGTGCAGAGCGCGCGGTGGAATAGATACTTTTGAATGATGACACATAAAATTCATTTAATGATTTATGCGATGATCATATGTACAGATGAATAACAAAGCTAGGTATAAGACATAATAGTTAGCCAACTGTTCATAAAGGAATAATGTACATGGCTCACGAAAACATACTCTCTCCTTACCTCTAGAGAGTGGGTGATTAACAGATGCCACAGCTTCACTGACACATTTACAACCCTGCTCTTCTTATATACAATCAAACATTTGCATAAGAAACATGGTCTACAGTTACATACGGCCAAACATGGTTCGCTAAAAAAAGGTAGTTCCATTTTTCGAATACGTAAGAGAAAAAAAGCTATGACGTCATATTTGCAACAGCCAGTCTGAATATCATCGCGTTGATGCGATGTTTTAAAGGCTGACACCTCAACGCATCTTAGGAAGGGACAAGATGAAAGTAAACAAGACGAATATCGCCATGTTAAGTAGGCACCGCGCAATTTTCTAATCAAATGGCCCACCTCCTTTCACTTCATAATAACGTTATCAATTAGAGTAGCACACTATTAAAAAAGGATATATGAAACATTCTAATACAATATACATTCTTTATGCAAATATTCACTTTAATTGAATCCATAAAAGAAAAAAACATTTTTTTTTAGAATGAGATTCAAACTTTATATTAGGGGAAGAATTGCCCCTTTTTCTAAACACAGGTTCTAAGAAATGCCGGAAAATATCTGTATTTTAACATTTAACAGCCTTTTCTAAATAGATAATCCAAACAATCAATACGTACATTTCTTAAAAAAATTGACAGTCCTTTATTAGTAGTGACTTTAGTAAAGGCATCTGCTAAATTACTTTTAGTATTAAGGTATTTAAGCTCAAAAATCTTATCATACAAAAGATTGCGTATAAAATGCAGTTTAAGTGAAATATGCTTAGTTTTGTAGTTTTCAATGGGCGATTTGCAGAAACTAATTGCAAATTTATTGTCACAGTATAAACTAATTTCAGATGGCTTAGAACTTAAAATTTTATTTTCTGTGGATTCATCAAAAATAAGAGTGAACGAGATAAGTTCTCTAGCTGATTCAACAAGTGAAACGTACCCGCTTTCCATGGTGGACAGACTTATGCATTTTTGCTTGAAAGTCCTCCATGTAATGGGGATTTTATAAATTAAGAGTATCATGCCTCCCATAGATGTACGATCATCCCTGTTGAATGCAAAGGCGGCATCACTAAAACAGTTTTAATATTATATTTTTAACATCTGATTATTCAAACTTATTTTCACTAGTATGACATACATATCCCAGTACTAAGTAGCTTTAAAACAGCATCCTTAGCTTTCCTCAGCATCCTCAGCATCCTAGATCCTCAACATCCTCAGGATCCTTAGCATCCTCGTAGCTTTAAAACAACATCCTAATTAGTCCGGCAGCTGTGAGCTGAACCTTGTTTTGTTTTATTAAGTTTTTTATTGTTGAAATTGTTTGTTCTAGGTATAAGGAATCGAGATATACAGGGTACCTTTGGGCAACTCGCTTATTTCAAGATGGCGTCTTCCGCCATATTGGAATTTTTAATCTTTTAATATTTCGTAATCTATCAGCTAGAATTAATATTTTTTCTGTTAAAGGTGAAGATTTTAATATTGAAGTACTGTAATACGAAAAAATAGGAAATATGGAGAAATCAGGCTGTTTTTTCTTTGGAAGTATCATTGTAATTCAAAAACTGGAAAACTTATCGAGGCAGGAGAGCAGTGAATTCAAACTATTATTTCATGTAGTAAGATTTAAGAGGATGTAAAAAGCGAAGAACTTCAAAGATTGATAGGATATAAGGGCGTTAAGTTAACCTGCCATAAATCTTGAGTTTCTATGTATACTGATAAAAATTAGTGGCAAAATTTGATAAACGAAAGCGAGACAGTGAAGAGCACGCTGAAGAAGAACCTGTAAAGCTTCGAAGATCAAGTCTACCATCCTTTAATTTTAGACAACATTGTATTTATTGTGAAACCAACTGTGTTTTTTTAAAAGGTAAAAAACATTCAGACCTGTGGAGACCAGCGTACATGATCCGTGAAAAATGAGTCGAAGAAGGAAAATCCATAAAACAGTTAATATTGGATACATGTAACAAGCGAAACGATAAGTGGTCGTCCCATGTAAGAATAAGGGTTGAGGGAGCGGTTAGTGACTGAAATGCTGCCGAAGGAACATACCATGTTGGCTGTCGCAACAGATTCATGGGGGTACTATCAGCAGCTGTAGCTGGACAATCCACCGGTGAACCCTCAAAGCCCAAGAATTACGACAAACCATTCAGAGCAGTTGTTGAAGTCATATGAAAGAAGAATATGGAATTCGGTAGAAATATTTAAGTTGTACGAAGAAAGTGGTGGAATCACTTTAAGTCATCGCAACCTTATAAAGTCATTAACTGAAAAGTTTCAGTCAGAGCTAATTGTATTGACCTCATCTCGTCACGCAAACACAGTTATTTTTCGCCAAATGGTTAGTGATGTCCTTAGACGTACACCAAACGAAGAACTTTATGATGTTTCGGAATGTGTTGATGTACTTTCCAAGCGTATAAAGAAAGAAATCAAGGATATAGGTATTGCTAAGGATTACTATAATACTATACGGTCTACTATAATACTATACGATTACTATACGGTCACTTTGGCTGCAGATGTCTTGTTTTTTCATGTCACAATCCGCTTCAACACCCGTCAGTCTCTTTCACTTGGCTTTCCCTTTTATCCACTATTCTGTTTCACAGAGGATATTTTTCCGTGCACTTCTGTATGTCATCATGATTTACCATATCATAACTCGGTAAGCACCCAAAACCATGGAGAATGTTGTAACTGATACTCCAGTAAGACGCGTTTCAACAATTTGCCCCTTCTGCACTGTCTACAAGGTTTGACATTGTACACCATCTCCCAAAGAGCCTGATGCTCATAGTTTCATTACTGCTACCTTAGAGTATAATAATGTATGCACTATATTCTATAAAAAATACTGGTCCCTAGACTTGTTTTTTAAGGAATACGTAGCACTTTCATAAACACCAATAATATTGATATTGTTCAGTAAATTCCATACAGTCCACTTGTCGATTGGCGCTGCGAGCGCTTTTTCATGTTTGCTTTTTTTCTCTGTAACCGTTACTTTGGGCAGAGCGTTTATGTTTACGTTCTGTATGGCTGTGTTCAGTTCGGCGTCGGTTTCTGAGATGAATTAAAGTAAAACAAAATAATGAGTAAGTTGTTTTTTTCAATTCCAATTAAGTTATGAACCATTCTACGAAACATTCTATGAACCATTCTATGAAACATTCTACGAACCATTCTATATACATTATTTTGGCCATTCGAGCCGGTAGCCTGAATCATTCCTTTGTAACGTATCATGAAATATCCAGAAATTAAGTTGAAAAGAATTAATAAGAAAGACTAATTTATTCTAAAGTTATATTGTTGCTGGTAATTAACTGCTGTGTCTGCCATTCTTGATTTGTGCTCTTATTGAACATCAAACGTTGAAACTCCAATTCGTCAATTCTAACGTTGGTTCCTTTCTGCATATCGAAAGATCGTTTGAACTGCAACGTTGGTTCCTTTCTGCATTTTCGAACGGTTGATTTCGAACGTTCCCTTGTTATTGAGTGGGGTGTTTGGAAGCGTTTCGCTTTGCGTTGGTTCCCTTCTGCAAGTGTCAAACGGCGGCGTCCCCTACATTTTACGAGTGGGGTTGAAAGGAGGAATTTTTCTTGTCGTATCTTGGGTTGTAAGATGGAATTCAAAACGTTACTAAACCAAAAAAGGAGTGTTAAATCAAGCATTACGCGCCTTAAAACAAAGACCGAGGGTGATATTCAAAATTTAAATTTGGCAGAATTAGAGATTAGAAAAAATCGTTTTGTCGAATTAACAAATGAAATAAAAGGTATTTTCAACTCAATAATAACTAACTGTAAGGATGAAGAAATAGACGATTATTCTATTGAAAAGGATGACCTTTTGGACGTTTTAGAACAGATGCTTGCTCTTATTGGTACAAACATTCATAAGAGTCATGGAGCTGAGCAACAACCTAAAAGTTCAAATGTTAAAAGTTCTGAGTCAGCAGATGTAAAACTTCCTACGCTATCCTTACCAACATTTTCGGGAACAATTGAAGATTGGTTAACGTTTTCTGATTTATTTCGAGCAGCTGTTTCGGACAATCCAAACTTGACAGGAGCTCAAAAATTGCAGTACCTGAAGGGTGTTTTGAGGGGTGATGCACAAAGGGTTATACATTCACTACCCATTTCTAACACTAATTTTCAAATTGCCTGGGACCTTCTAACCGAAAGGTACTTTAACAAACGAGAAATACTTTCCTCACTGATGAAAAAATTCATTAACATGACACCAATCCATAATGAATCATCCACTCAAATGTTAAATTTAATAGATTCAACGATGGAATTTGTGAGAACTTTAGAATCTTTAAAATTCAAAATTGATCAAACTGCAGACACCTTTCTTATGTTTTCCATATTATTTAAACTAGATTCTAATACTAGAACTTGGTTCGAAAGAACACTTAAAGTTGATGCAATACCTAAGTTAGATGACTTACTACAATTTCTTTCAACTCATGCCAGATCAATCATGACAGCAAATCAATGTGCAAAGAGAAATGTCCAAAAAAAGGTAACTTTAGTTGCGTCGAACATACAGCCACAGTGTCCGCTCTGTCATAAGGAACATACCCTAAGTAAATGTGAAACATTCTCAAAAATGCAAGTTCAAAAGCGTTGGGAATTTGTTAAATCAAATAATGTTTGTTTCAACTGCTTAACACAATTTCACGGCGTTCAGGCTTGTAGAAGTAAATTCAAATGCCACACGTGCAAAAAACCTCATCACACCTTGCTTCATATTGAATTTGTTAGTGGAAGAGGCAGTCAGGGAAATATGCCAAATTCAGGTGGGCTTTCTATAAATGCTCCCGTGTTTTCGCCTACTTCTGTTCCCGGAGCAAGTAGTTCTAATGAAACTTCCGAAAATTCACGAACGGTTGATATTACATCTTGCATTTCAAATGTTGGCCCTAGTGTTCAAATTCTGCTCTGCACAGCCGTTATTCGTGTAAGAGATATATGGGGTAATTATCAATTATGCAGATGTTTACTAGATAGTGGTAGTCAGGCGTCACTGATCACAAGTGAGTGCATCGAAAGGCTGGGTCTAAGTAAACAAAAGGCCAATGTTCGTATTTCTTGTTTAGGCTCCGCAGACACTCGAACAAATGGAATATCCCAAATTCAGTTCAGTCCACATTTTCCATCTCAGAGTTCATTTAGTGCTAACGTGTACGTGGTGAACAAAATAGTGGGCGTGCTTCCGCACCAAGATTTGGATGCTTCATATTCTGAATTATTTGGGGATCTGATGTTAGCTGACCCAACGTTTCACAAAAGTAGTCAGGTCGATATTCTTCTTGGAATCGATCTCACACTACCATTGTTGAAGGGTCAGACGTTGTCGATGGGAGAGGATAAGCCCTTTGCAATTCGGTCAGAACTTGGTTGGGTGATAGGTGGTAGAGCTTCTTCATTCAGTCAAATTCTTCATGTAAATAATATTCAATTAGTGTCGGATGATCTAATTCATAAATTTTGGGAGTTGGATTCTGTTCCTCGAGCAAATCCTCTAACTTCCTTAGAAAGATCTTGCGAGGATCATTTTAAAGAGACACATTCAAGAAATGAAGATGGCAGATACACAGTTAGGTTGCCATTTAAATCATCTCCTACGCAGTTAGGGCAATCTAAACAAACAGCCATTCGTAGATTGATAGGTATAGAACGTCATCTCAGGTCTGACCCGGAAAAATACAACCAATATAGACAGTTCATGAATGAATACTTAGAGCTTAATCATATGGAAGTTGTTCCAGATGCCGAGTATGATAAGGCTAATTCATACTACTTGCCACACCATGCTGTACTAAGAAACTCTAGTAGTACTACGAAACTGAGAGTAGTGTTTGACGGATCCAGCAAGACATCATCAGGACATTCACTAAATGACCTTCTCATGACTGGTCCTCGGGTTCAACCAGAACTTTACTCAATCCTGATTCAATTTAGAACGTTTCAAATCGCTGTCTGTGCGGATGTTGAAAAAATGTTCCGACAGATAAAAATACATGAAGAAGATGCTGATTGGCAACGAATTCTTTGGAGAAATTCACCTGAAGATGCTATTGCAGAATATCGTCTCGTCACTGTGACATACGGGACCGCCTGTGCACCATTCCTCTCTACAAGAACTTTAAAGCAACTTGGACTTGACGAAAAGGAAGAGTACCCAATTGCATCTAAGGCAACACTTCACAATTTTTATGTTGACGATCTTCTTGGGGGAGCTGCTACAAGAGAGGAAGCTATACAACTTGTAACAGAGTTGCAAGCAATGACGAGCAAGGGAGGCTTCCATCTTCGAAAGTGGCATTCAAATGATCCTTCTATTTTTCGTGAAGTTTCAATCGACTCCACGGAAAACGATCTCGTTCATCTAGATGACAAAGACTGTAGTGTTCTAGGAGTCAAATGGTCACCCAAGCTAGATGTTTTCAAATTCGCAGTATCACCAGTTGAGATAAAGGATACTTATACGAAACGAGAAGTACTGTCTCAAATCGCCCGAGTGTTCGATCCGCTTGGACTCTTGTCACCATGTGTAACCTTTATGAAAATCTTACTTCAAGAATTGTGGCAAGGGAAATTCTCTTGGGATCAACCTCTTCCTGATGAACTATGCACTACGTGGAGAACATTTCTGGAGGAACTTCATCTCCTCGAACTTTCCACGTTTCCTCGATATGTACTTAACTCTCATGCTGAAGTAGAAATACATGCCTTTTGCGACGCTTCAGAGAAGGCATACTGTGCAGCGATATATGTCCGATGTATCTCTATTGATTCAGTACAAGTCAACCTACTGACATCTAAAACTAGAGTGGCACCGCTCAAAGTACAATCCCTTCCGAGACTCGAGCTCTGTGCCGCACTTTTGTTGTCTAATTTGCTACATTCAACACTCTCGTACCTGAACATTCCGGTCAAAAATAAATTTGCCTGGTCTGACTCCAAGATAACTTTAGCCTGGATCAACTCAGAGCCGAGAAGATGGCAGCCGTTCGTTGCAAATCGAGTAGCACAGATTCAAGAGCTAACGTCAAACGTGCAATGGAACTTTGTTTGTGGACTCGAAATTCCGGCTGATTGCGGCACAAGAGGTTTATCGCCATCAAAATTTGTGAACTGCGAGTTGTGGTTGAATGGGCTGAAGTGGTTGAAGAATCCTTCGCTACCTAATTCCAGGGTTGAGGAAGGCAATCTATTATCACAAGAGTTGTCGAAGGAGGAAAAGAAACAATTCAAAATATCCATGCTACAAACGGTAAATGACACTTTCAAAACCGAGTTTTTTCAGAGATATTCTTCTTGGCACAAATTGAAAAGAGTTTTTGCCTGGTGTCTTCGATTCGCCAGGAACTGTTCTATACCTGCTGAGGAAAGAAGGAAAACCTCTTTGACAACTGATGAATTGAATGACGCTGAAAAGACAATTGTGAAGATCGTACAACAAGTTCATTTCGGCTCAGAAATCTCGTGTTTGCAGGCTGGGAGGCAACTAGCATCCAGCAGCAGAGTTCTTCCTTTAACACCGTTCATCGATAAGTCTGGGTTACTTCGTGTGGGCGGCAGGTTGAAAAATTCAGTGCTTCCAGAAGAGCAGAAGCATCCCCTTCTTCTTCCTAAAAGTGACCATATCGTCGAGTTAATCATTACTCACTATCATCTCACCTTGCTACATGCTGGACCAGAACTACTTCAAGCAACGTTAAGAGAAAAATACTGGGTTCTTTCAGCTAGAGATACTGTCAGAAGAGTAGTGAGAAAATGCATTCCTTGCTTCAGAAATCGTCCAAAACTAGCGGAACAACTCATGGGAGACCTTCCAGGGTCCAGAGTTTGCCCTTCAACAGTATTTCAAAATACCGGTATTGACTTCGCTGGACCATTTTTGACTCGAAGTTTCAAGGGAAGAGGAAGTCGGAATACCAAGTCCTACATCTGTGTATTCGTGTGTCTTGCAACCAAGGCAGTTCATCTAGAAGTTGTAAGTGACTTGTCAACCAAAGCATTCATCGCTTGCTTAAAGAGATTCATAGCACGCAGGGGTAAGCCTGCAGAAATATTTTGTGATCGTGGCACTAACTTCTATGGGGCAAGTAGAGAACTCGCAAAAGAATTTCGAGAATTGATGATGGACAACTCCATCTACCAGTTTCTTACTATGGACAACATAAAGTGGCGTTTCAACCCTCCGGCAGCTCCACACTTCGGAGGCCTTTGGGAATCCATTGTTAAATCGTTCAAGTTCCACCTGAAGAGAGTCATAGGCACCTCGAGTGTTACTTTCGAAGAACTTACTACCGTAACGTCCCAAATTGAAGCGTGTCTGAACTCCAGACCTCTTAGTGGAATTTCAAGTGATCCCAACGATTTACGTGCTCTTACACCTGGACACTTTCTAATTGGGAAACCATTAACATCTCTACCTGAATTGCCAATTCCAGACAACATCAGCCACTGTGATCGTTGGCGTATGCTTCAGCGTATGATTCAACATTTTTGGAATCGTTGGTCAAATGAATATTTGACAAGGTTACAATCCCGACCAAAGTGGCGCATTTCACAACAAAATCTGAACGTTGGTGATCTGGTATTGATAAAGCATGAGAACTTGGCTCCACTTCAATGGAAGTTAGGCCGAATTACAAGAACTTTCCCTGGAAATGACAACAAGGTTCGTGTAGTTGAGTTGAAAACTCAAACTGGTAAACTTTTGAGACCAATCTCGAAACTTTGTAAATTACCAATTTCCTGAACATTCGAACCTATTTGTTTACAGTGCATAACATGTTTAATTCTTATCTTTCAGCATTGTAGTGATTATCTTTCCATCTGTACTCATTATTAATTTCGTATTGCACCTTTCTTAATTTTTCATAGTTCTTGCATGTTAATTCTAAGTGATGTTCTAAATGTTTTCATTGTTGAAACCCCCTCCGAGGTTCCAAGGGGGGCGGAATGTTCAGTAAATTCCATACAGTCCACTTGTCGATTGGCGCTGCGAGCGCTTTTTCATGTTTGCTTTTTTTCTCTGTAACCGTTACTTTGGGCAGAGCGTTTATGTTTACGTTCTGTATGGCTGTGTTCAGTTCGGCGTCGGTTTCTGAGATGAATTAAAGTAAAACAAAATAATGAGTAAGTTGTATTTTTCAATTCCAATTAAGTTATGAACCATTCTACGAAACATTCTATGAACCATTCTATGAAACATTCTACGAACCATTCTATATACAGATATGTATTAACATTATTTTGGTAACCACCCACCCATATATATATATATATATATATATATATATATATTCATATATACAGTGGCTCCCAAAAGTGTTCCTACACTTACGAATTTCAATGAAATAGGGGTCTATCCATTAATTAAAATTAATATTTCAGAATGGGTATTTAATAATAAGATCTATAATATATTCTTAACAAAACTACATGAAATATTTTGAAAACATAGTAAAACTTTATTTTTAAGAAACCAGTTATCAAAAAGTAACAAAAACTTTATCTCACAAAAGTCATCGTACACTGAAATATTCTCGGATAAATTCATAATTAAAATTATCGTCTGGCACTTTATTTTTATTTTTCAATTGTGGTGGCATTTAAAATATCGTTTGGCTTTAATTTTTGCTTGCCTACTCCGTAATATTCTATTTATTATTTAAAAATGGCTCGTAGTCGTAAAGAAACAACAAACAGAATTCGAAAATTGATTATTTTTCATCATAGTATTGGTAAATCAGTTCGGAATATTGCTAAATTACTTAATTTATCCCATTCTACTGTGCAGTATGTGAAAAAACGCTTTAAAGAAGAAAATTGGATTGAAAACAAGGTAAGAAAAGGCTGTCCGTCAAATTTAACAAAACGTAATCAGAGAATTCATAATTAGAAAATTTGTGAAAAATTCACGTTTGAGTGCTGTAAAAGTTTCTGCAGAATTCAATGAAACATTTTCTTCTTCAATTTCACCTGAAATTTTTTGACGAGTTCTCAGAACAGCTGGATTACATGGGCGTTCTGTCCATAGAAAATTTTTTGTGAATGAGAAAAACAGAAAGTTTAGGCTTCCCTTCGCACTATCAATGATAAATAAGCCCCAAACCTATTGGAATAATGTCTTATTTGCCGGTGAACATTTTTGGTGCTGATGGGCGTATAATTGTATGGAGAAGAAAAAAATGAGGAACTTAAGCTCAAGAACTTAGTAGGAACAGTTAAGCATGCCGGTGGAGGTATCCTTGTGTGAAGGTGCATGTCAGCATCAGGACTAGGAAATTTGGTATTTATTGATGGCATAATGAATCATGCTGTTTTTATAAATATTTTAAGAGACAATTTAAAATTATCAGCTCAAAATTTGGGTATTGGAAACAAGTTTGTTTTTTATCAAGATAACGACCCAAGCACACGGCTCTCAACCTTCGCATCTGGTGTCTCTATAATTATCCACAAGTTTTGAAAACACCACCTCAATAGCCAGATTTAAACCCAATAGAAGATATTTGGAGAGAACTGGAGGTTCGAGTACGAAAACACGACATTCACAAGAAAAGCGAACTAAAAACAATTATGATGGAAGAATGTATGAACAGTGATGCAAAAATTACAAAAGAACTAAAGCAATCTATTCCCAGACGTTTAAAACCTATTGTGGATGCTAAAGGATATCCTACTAAATATTAATTTAACGAAAAATTAGAATATTTAGTAATATGTAGAGATTTTTTACAAGTGTACGATGACTTTTGTGAGATAAAATTTCTGTTACTTTTGGATTATTGGTTTCTTAAAAATAAAGTTTTACTATGTTTTCAAAATATTTCATGTAGTTTTGTTAAGAATAGATTATAGATCTTATTATTAAATACCCATTCTGAAATATCCATTTTAATCAATGGATAGACCCCTATTTCATGGAAAATCGTAAGTGTACGAACACTTTTGGGAGCCACTGTATATATACTATATTCCTTGTATGACTCAAGCATTCAAACTCAGTCATCGGAAGTTCTGCCTAAATATGCGAAAACTTATGGAACTACAGAACAAATTTCATCGGAGGAAAGCCATTTTTCACCACAAAAGGATATGATTCGTTCTAGAAAGCGAATCCGAATAATTAACCTTCCAGCACGTGCGTCTGCGCAAATTTTACGACAAATTCGGTTTTTAATGCACTTTTTTAGCATATTGCAGCTGGGACATCTGAAGGTCATTTCTATTCCTCCTTTTAACCCTTCCCAACATCATGGAATGTGCCAACAGGAAATCACATAACAATTTTTATTGTTAACCTGGTTTTTGTGCTACGTGGTAGCTTGTTCGTAAAATTTACGACACGCGCGTGGTCGTGGGTGAAAATTCATAAACTCAAGTATTTCGTAATTTTGTGTTAATATATAATTGATGTGTATTTTTTAATTTGTATAAAGTCGAATCTATAGTTTTTATATCGGTTTTCATGGCAAAAAAAATATATACAACCGGCTGATTTTTCCCGCATTCTTCAAGATTTATCTGATGAAGAAAACGAAAGGAAGGAAACATTTGGATTTGAGAGCAATAGCAATTTTTGTGAAGAGGATATAAAAATAAATAATATCAGTTGTAAATCTACACAATATATTTTATATTATGATTATAATAATGATTCAGAGGAAAGAAATGGTGATGACATATTCTATGTTGGTAAGGATAAATCTTCTAAGTGGCGGAAAGCGAAGTAGGCAAACTGCTCAAACACGAAAAAGATGAATATTGTGAAAGTTATACGTGGCCTAAAACACCATGCCAAGGATTTAGAGGATGAAATAGGATCATTCTCGAAAATAAGTGATATAAATATGTTGATGAAATTTTGGAATGTACAAATAAATATACGAGCATTTAAAAATAATTTACTATCATTTGAATTTTTCAACAATAAGGTCGTTTTATTTATTAAAAAATTTACTATCAATATTCATTCATTTATGTCGTCTTTCGGGCCAAAAACGGTAAAATAACATCTGTCGTAAAAAATTCGACGCGCGCGCTCATGTAAAATTGCTGAGCGCGCGTGCTGGAAGGTTAAGCGTCTAATCGTATATTTCTTTTATTTTAATCCTGAACTTTTAATTTTTTTTAATTTAAAATAAAGCTTTGATACATTTGAATTTCAAGAGACTGCAATTTTTAAAACTTTTTTAGACTGTTAAGAATATGATTGAATGAAATAAAATGATATGAAAAGAATGTTATACATGATGAATTTTTCATACTTATTTGCTATCATTCTTATATTACTACATGTGTATGCGTTTTGGTTAAACAGTTGCATTTCTGAAAGCTCTTGTTTCCAAAAAAGACTTATCTTACAATTCTTTTATTTAATTCCATTTCCTTAATTATTCAATTTCTCAAAAATTCTGAACTCGATTATTCTGAAACTAATACTCAATTATTCTGAAAACGTTTACATAGTGAAGTATACGAATCGTCGTGTGTCAGATGTTTATTATCTCATGTTTGGGCATCATGTACTCAGTAGCTGCAGCTAGTGTGTGTTCTTATAGGTGCATATCAGTAACTAGCTCTAGATAATAATGTATCATTATTTACTCATTTACACTAAGAATTTTAAAGAAGTTTAGCAAAAATCAGACTAATAGACATTTTAAATGAAAATCAACAATTTTTAAGTTAAATAGATGAATTTATATTGAATACCCAAACAGAAAAATAACTTGCTTTCTCTTGAAAAATATGAAAAATCAATATAAATAGTATGGTTTTTGTTTCAAAACCTATCTAAAGGGGTCGCGTTCGATACCTACTGAAAGCGACCAAATGTGAGACACATTTTCTTTTATCGCTGAACCCTTCTTAGAGCTTCATAGTTTAGAATTGCGCTTCTTGGTGTACTTTAGGTGCGAATTTTTACCATGTTTTTATTACCTAGCTTTCTTGTTTGTGTGTGTGTTTCTCCAGTACAAATCTTGCAATCGATTTTTAACTAACTTCCCGACTAGCTAGACATTTGAAACTTTTAGAATAGCTCAGAACACGATAAGAATGCTTTATTTTAGTATTTTTACCCATCTTTAAGCAGAATTGTATTTATTTTCAGTTGATTTTGTTTTGTAGACTGGTGCAGCCATCTAACGGTCGGGACGGGAACGAAAAGTTAAACGCAAGTTAACTTCCAATTAACTTCATTTTCTTTCAAGTTGATAGGATAAGTCATCAAAAAAATTTTAAAAAAGTATTTATTAATACATAGAATTGTCAAGTTTATATGATTCAACAGAAAATTTAAAAGCATGGTATATAAAAAGTTCCTTTTATCTTGTAATTATTTATAAATATAAGATGCGATGTTAAATAGCTGTGTAATTAAATTTTTATTAAAATCTTTATGAAAGTCTACTTTAGGGGGCCCTTTGGAGATGATTTTTTCCCTACAAACAAAAATTCGACAGTTGAGTAAATACATTTTTTAAACACAAACATTTGGATATTTATATTTTCGTTTGCCAGACTTGTTCTCATCAATTTCTACAATTTTAACCACACCTCCAATTTTTCGTCAAAAATTCAAACATTCATCTAAACAAACCCCTCTATAGAAATTCTTCTTGTCGTTCACTGTGTGATGTCCAACATCCCAATCATTCATAATACTTTCTCTCATCATTCGATTTATCCACATATGCCTCATCTTAAGACTCTGCCCATACTCAACCGACTCTCTTGAAACCTCGAACCCTTTCTCTCAGATCTTTTAACACGGTGATTATTCACCCCTTTCTTTCGGCAAACCTACATAACCATCATTTTTGTCATAACATACGTAAGTTTCGTGTTGGATCATCACTTTAAACATTCATAACAATTTCCTATGAAATCATGTTAAATACAAAATTTAAGCACAACTTCGCTTCCCATTTTCTCAAATTCAATTTTTTCCAAAAATTCAGTATTCCAAAACTTACCCTGCACTAGGGTGGGCCGAAAAACCATTTTTATTTTTTTTCGGAAACGGCTAGTTAAAAACAGTTGTTGCATTTACATATAAGAAAAGCCGTAAAAAATTTTTTGTGAAAAAAATATCTTCCAATCGCGCATTCACTTTGAAATATTGAAAAAAGTATGAAAATAAATTTATTTCAGAAGTTTTTTCAAAAGCTCTAATATAACGCATTTCAAATGCAATAGTTCGCAATGTATAGTAAAAGGGTGTTAAAGACAGGGAAACATTTTTATATGTATGTTTAAAACATTTTTTGTACAAACAAAACATTCAAAAGTACCATTTAAAAAAAAAAAACGTATTTTCTTAAGATTGCTGCAAATGCTGTTTTTACTGCACTTTTTACTTTCGTCGTTCCTATTATGCCACATTATTGATTGTTGAACTCAAACACGTTAAAGACAGCTTTTGAAGAAAATTCTGGCATAACTGACCTTCACAACAGGGTGCTTCTTATGTAGCCATCTCTAGCTTCAGTACCGCTCACACTTGGGCTAGCTTCGGTGACAAGTTTGGAACAACGCTCCACAGCTTGGGTGTGACATGGAAATCTATTGAAGTCTGAAATCAATGGTCTGCCAGTTTTGATCGTTTCCTCTATTTCTTCATCCGGTACATTCCTTAGCAAAGGTGGCGGAGTGACATTACAAAATTCCACTTAATCATGTCAACTTAATCGATCGCGTTGAAGTCAAGTGTTGGCACTCTAAAGTCTCTAATTGTTTTTCCATTGCAATTTACCCGAACTTTGAGAACTCGACGTAATCCCAGTTCTCTCACATGCTGTCTTTCGTTCATATCCATAGCCACAATTAAATTTTCTGGGTGTGCAAAGTATTAGTTTCGTTCTATTAGTGGGTCGATTATTTTTCGCAAATGTTCAGGGAGGAATTGTGTTAATATAATTACCTCAAACACAATCTTAGGACCTTCAGAAAAATAACCACTTGCTTTGATCCGGAGCCACAGTGACATGTAACAGTGCAAAATGAAGTACACCAGCTGCTTCAGTTCATCTGAAAGGTTTTCTTCATTGATATTTAATCTGAGTACTCTATTTGCTGATGTTGCCCATCGTGAATGTACTTATGGACCTGGTTCTCGAGCTGCCAAATTCGATGGGCATTGGCCAAATTTGATTGCTGCGTAAATATCTAGGAGATACAACTGATCTTTGTTCAGCTATTTCTTGTCGGCATTAGGAATAGTGCAGTCAATAGGTAAAAAATCTGGCACAGGAAGTTTTATACAGGTTCTCATTTTTTTACCAATGTCGTATTGCCTGTCCTAACTTTATTTATTTGTGCGTGATTCGTAGTTATTTGGGTTAGTACATATTATTTAGTTCAAAAGGGGTATTTGGGTGCGTTGTGTAATATTATTTTTTTAATACAACCCAAAGCTCTAGACATCAATTGGCAAACAGGTCATTAACTTGTTTCAAAACCAGAGATAACCTTTCTTAAGATATACTGCAAACAAAGATAACTGACTCAAATTTATAATACAAAAAAAAACTAATCCATTTACAATTTTTTACTATTTACATCTTAATTCAACAATATTAATAATCTTGATGCATAGTCTATTAATTTATTGGTCTTTTAAAATTCTCATCATTTTACGTTCAATAACAGGTATTTCATTAATATACAGCTTTTAGATTCAGGGAGCATATAATTATTTATCTAACCTATGGCAAAGAACTTCTACCCCTCAAAATATATTTTTAAAAAAACTGATCCCACAATAATCATTCATTTAGCGAGGTGGGGTCTGAACAAGACAAAATGACTTTAACTCACTCAGTTTGATGATAACCTCACTCGGACTGTACCGAAGCTCCTATAGGGCATGGGGTCTCTCTCCTTCCTTCTAGGTAGTGGGTGTACTACGTCTTTAGGATGTCTTCGGCTTCTGTCGTGGCTCTGTCGTCTGCTTCTTCCACTCTTTTCAAAAGATGGGGCACTTATCAGGAACATGATATCCTCAACCTCTCTCGATCGAAGCAACTCTCAGCTCCGGGAAGACTCGATCGGAACTCCAATATGAATTCGCATTCTCTCCATAACTTCATCTCAATAATTTCTTGATCAAAGCAGCGACCAGACTTTCATCATCAGCAAAATAACTTCTCTCGAAACGGGATCATCATGCAAGCATACCAGGAATCATCAACCGGATCTCTGCACCGCAAAAATGAAAACTTCTGTCGGCAAACTCCTGGGAAAGCTCAACCGTTCTTCGACAGTTAAGATAACAAACTCTTCATCACCTGCAATGCTAAAGCACCGGGGAGGGGTAATCCGGGCTCGCATGCAGAAGTGAATCTCCGAAAAACTCTCTAACAATCATATATATTTTATTTTTTTCTCTTCGTTGCCCACGCCTTCTCAATACTCCCCCATCCACTCAGGAAAGCTTTAAATTCTCCACCACTTAGCTTTAGTTTCTATTTTCTTGATTGGCTGTCCTCTCAAATCGTGTACGCCTTTCATTACATCGTTTCACGACCACCCAAGTCCAATCCACGTGTTCTGTGGTTTTGAAACTGAGTCCCCCATCATATATTCTCAACAAAGGGCTTTGTGATTTAACGTCAAACCCGGTGCCAAACTCTATCTGTGTCTGGGATCTTCAGACCCCCAACCCCACTTAGCCGCTCTTAAATTGGCTGTCATAAAACGACTGTCCTGTTCTGTAATTAAAGTCGGCTTCCTAACTTTCTCACAAAATGTAATGGAGTCAGCCTTCGATCATTTTAGCTTCTCTTAAAAATTAATTTCATTTTTCTTTCAATTCGAAGGCGCTTCATTACAACCAATTTCACCACTAAAGGATCATGGTCCTGCATTAGCTCCAAGTGATGGAAAAGATGTCTGAATGGTAGTTCGTTGAAGTGTAGGTGGCAAATACACCATTGCAGTGGTCTACCAACTTTTAGCTCGATTTGACGAATGACACCGTTTCTCTAGCTAGTGTTAGTGCCCGTTCCGCCACTTCCAATTAAATCGAACTCCTCCAGAAGAATATTCAGTTTAGCCAAATGTGTAACAATTGCCACAGCAATGTCTTTAGAAAGCCCAGTAGTGGGTGAAACATCGCAAAGGTAATTTGAGCCTGGTTCTTGAACCAAGGAATAATGTTTTTCTTTTTAGATCCGACGATAACGTTTAGAACCAACCATTTCAATCACCACAGTCTCATCCTTCCTGCCATCAAAGTAAAGACCACGGAAAGGTTCATTATCAGCTTTGAACTGCAAATGGTGTCTGTTACTAAATTTTTCTCTTCTCACTTTGTTCTTGTCCTCAACATGAGACAAGTCTTCCTCGTTTATGATGCCGAAGTCTTGGAGCACACTACACGTAATCACGGCTGTAGCGTGGTCAGATACCCCATACTGATCACTTGCCAGAGTTGTTGCTTTAAGTTTTATCCTCATAAGCCTGAGCTTAGATGTTTTCAGTTTTCTCTCATCTGGTTCGAAAAGCTCATCTCTTTCAGCATCACTCTTATTGTTTTCTTCTTCCTGTTCATTTTTGGACTGCTCATGCGCAGTGGTTTCTTTATATTTATGCCCACTTTAGCTCGAAGTACTTGCACCTTGGTTTATTTTATAGTAATCAGCCACAAAGGTATTTCTACGTTGCCTTTTCTCCAATCTTTGGAACGAAGTTCTTTTGCGCGTCTTACAGTAGAGTGAATTGGCAGGAATCGTCACGTAACAAAAAAGCGTTATGCCCCCTTCATAAGAGCTTTTTCTCAAGGAATCTGTGGCTGAATGGTTATCGCATCGGACTAAGGAGTATCGGACTATCGCACTACGGAGCGAGAGGTCCCTGGTTGAAATCCCCTCACAAACGCTGGCCGTTTCTATTCCCACTCATTCTGGGAATAGCGCAGTGTATATATATATATATATATATTATCATATATATATTATATATATAAATATACATATATATACATATATATGTATGTATGTATATATCTATATATATAAAACGCGTAGGTATGCGGCACAAAAATCGTCGATATTTCTACAATCCGAATGGCAACGGCTGCAACTACCGGATGTAAACATTAGCGGCCATCCGTGTGTGGCTCGACGATAGCACGTAATTTGGTACAATTTAATTGCTTCATTTTACTCATGAATAATTTGAATTTATATACGAAATAATTTTTAATTTATTCATTTAATATGATTAAGTGGAGATATCTGAATTGCGAACAATAATACATACAGATAGAAATGTAATCTATACAATATTTTAGTATTTGCTGAATTTTCACTCCATTTTATAAGAGAAAATTTCCCCAACAATTTCTTATTTCATGTAATGATAAAGTGTAGATATCTTAGTTTTGGAAAATAGTACATACAGTGAGAGATATAATTTTTAAAATCATTGGTGTTGAGTTTCTCAGACTTTAACTCTGTTTTGAAGTAATGGAAATTCACATTTTTTAATCATGATGTTTTAGAATCAGCCTTATAGTGAATTTATCAATGATTATAAATTTTTTGTCTGAGTATTCAGTACCCCTTAACAACGTATATTTATGATGACAGGTAATGGTAATATTTCTTACATATGTTACTTTCAATTGAGTTGTTTTGCAAAAGAAAATATAAATCTAAAAGCGACCATGCTGGTCGCGCAGCGGCTAGTATATATATATATATATATATATATACCGGGTGGCCATAATTAAACTGACAGTGCTCACAGTGTTCTGTAGCGCGATCTATTTGCGAGAATGACGCCACATTTTGTAGGAAGATTAAACAAGACGGGGGACGAAGGATTCCGCGAAAAAATAAATTAGTTCCAAAAGTCACCGCTAGGGGAATATTAAGCGCTGTGTAATAGAAAATAGAGTGTTAACAAATGCAAATCAATACGGAAATTACCTTTTATTTTGCATTCAAATGAGGTTCAATTTGGCTGCCGTTGTTGTGGACCACATATTGCATTCTGTGCACAGTATGCACAACAGCAGAAAGTAACATGTCTGCAGGAATCTCCCGTACAGTCCGTAATATGTTATCCTTCAACGTAGCCAGGTCCTGGACCACTCCTTGATAGACCTTGGACTTAAGGTAACTCCATAGCCAGAAGTCGCATGGGGTAAGATCAGGCGACCGAGGTGGCCATGCAGTTGGAAAGTAGCGGCTAATGACTCTTTCTGTTGTGAATTTCTGTCGTAGCAGCTGTTGCACCCGTACAGCAACGTGTGGAGGGGCTCCATCTTGCATGAAAATGATTTCCCCCAGGCATTGTCTTTGCTGAAGTGCCGGAATGACAAAGCTGTTCAACATGTGGCGATATTTCTCTCCGGTAACAGAACAGGTTTCCGGTCCTGTCGGGGTAATGTTCTCATAGAAGAATGGACCTACGATAAATTCCGCTGTGAACCCACACCAAACAGTTACCTTTGGTGAATGTAAGGGGATTTCTGTGACTGCATGTGGTGATTTGTCATCCCAAATTCGGCAGTTCTGTGTATTCACAGTTCCATGCAGGTAAAAGTGGGCCTCGTCTCCCCATAAGATTTTCCACGGCCAAGCATCATCCACCTCCATTCTGGTAAGAAAGGTGAGAGCAAAAATCAATCGATTATCATGTTCGGAGTACAGTAACTACTGTACACGGCTGATCTTGTACGGATAGAAGTTGATAATCTTTCGTAAGATTTTCCATACCGTGCTGTAAGGCATATCCATATTCCGAGCTAATCCACGAGCACTAGCGGTGGCAGCAATATTGTCTGGTCCTCTGTCGACAATCGCCGTGGCAACTGCTTCGATTGTATCCTGTGGTACAGGTTTTCGTCCTCTGCCTGACTCAACCTTCAGAGAACCTGTTTTCTCAAACGTCGCAACCATTTCTTTTAGCCCATTAACTGACACAGGACCGTTACCTTTACGCATTTTTTTTGTGCGTTCTAAAAGCACGAAGAGCGGCTGACGCGTTGCACTGGTTGAGGTAAAAGAATTTGACCAGTAACGCACGCTCGACTAAAGAAGGAGACATTGCACATAAACTTTCAATCCGATTGATTCGAAACGTAACACATTGCCTTTTAAAACCCAAGCAGCTGGCACTGTGCCAATGGATGTAACGTGAAATTTGAATAAAGAACTTCTTCTTCTGCTCAGCGTACGTGATATTGCAGATCACGAGACTTTATCGGTGTTTATGTAGATTTTACGCTTTTTTAAAAGTGTTGCCATATTGCACTTGAACTAAATAAGAAAATGTGCATAATAAAAGGTAATTTTATTCCGTATTAATTTGCATTTGTTAACACTCTATTTTCTATTACACAGCGCCAAATATTCCGATAGCGGTGACTTTTGGAACTAATTTATTTTTTCACGGAATCCTTCGTCCCCCGTCTTGTTTAATCTTCCTACAAAATGTTGCGCCATTCTCGCAAATAGATCGCGCTACAGAACACTGTGAGCACTGTCAGTTTAATTATGGCCACCCGGTATATATGTATATGTATATATATATTTATATATATATATATATATTTATATATATAGATATTTATATATATATATATATATATATATATATATATATATATATATATATATATATATATATATATACACTCATGGACAAAAAAATTAGCGCACCAAGAAATAATTGCGGGATCGTAACGAAACTTGCAATGAAGGTACATGTCGGGGAGATATGCAAATGATTAGAAATGCAGTGTGGTTGCGCATTACGTATAGCCGGTAGAGGGCGTTGAACATCGTACTCTGTGGAGTATAAAACAGGTAACCAAAGCTTGTTTGAGTGTGCTGAATCATTTACAAAGGAAGAGCTGAGATAGACATGCCATTACGCCGTGTTCGAAGACAATATAAGCAGTTATCGAGAGGGGACGAATCGTCGGGATGATGGAAGCTGGGTGGTCAGCTAAGCGAGTAGCTCGTCAATTAGGCCGTTCTGATTGTGTTGTGAGGAGGTGTTGGGACCAGTGGAGCCGAGAGATGTCATGTACACGAAGACCAGGCTAAGGACGCCCTCGACAGACCAGTCGTCGAGAAGACCGCCACATCGTAATAAATACACGCGTACAGCCAACTGCTTCATCGGCCGCCATCCAGGCACAGGTAGCACCTTCACTAGGGGCTTCTGTGTCTTCTCGAACCATACGAAGGCGCCTGGCTGAAGGACAGTTGGTATCGGGGCGCCCATTACGTGTGCTGCCCTTGACGCCCACCCATCGACGCCTCCGTTTGGAGTTTTGCCGCGCACGAGGAAACTGGACTGCAGCGGAATGGAACCAGGTCGTCTTTAGCGACGAATCCAGATTCAATCTCGGCAGTGATGACAATCGTGTTCGTGTGTGGAGAGCCCGTGGTGAACGCTTCAATCCTGCCTTTGCTGTACAGCGACACATCGCTCCCACAGCTGGTGTGATGGTATGGGGTGCCATTGCCTACAATACACGGTCACCCCTAGTATTGTTCCGTGCACCCTGACAGCCCAGCGGTATGTTCATGAAATCCTGCAACCACATGTGTTGCCACTCATGCAACGGCTCCTAGGAGCCATTTTTCAACAAGACAATGCTCGGCCTCATACGGCAAGGGTGTCACAAGACTGTATTCGCACTGTTACTACCCTTCCTTGGCCTGCCCGATCCCCAGATTTGTCTCCAATCGAGCATATCTGGGATCATTTGGGACGACGAGTTGGGCATCCCACGAGTTTGAACGAACTAGAGCAAGGTTACAGCAAATATGGAACGAAATGTCTCAAGACATCATACAGAACTTGTATGACTCAATGCCCGATCGTATCGCATCGTGCATTCGCGCTAGAGGGGGGCCAACGGAGTATTAACTCCTCCGTTCTTTTGCCAATTTCTCTGAAATAAATTATCCTTTTTCTTTGATTTTCTTATCATTTACTTATATCAAAGTAGTCATTACGTATGTAAAATTTCGTTTCATTTTGACGACTCCTTCTTGGTGCGCTAATTTTTTTGTCCATGAGTGCATAATATATATAAATATACATATATATGTATGTATAAGTATATATATATATGTATATGTGGGATTCCTTTTGTGTGAAGGAGTATTTGCATTAATTAAAGCAGAAATCACTCCTAAAATTTAACAATAACAATTGTATATTTATTCAATTAGCATAAAAGGTTTAAAAGCGTCTACAGTTCTTCTTTAAACGTCACGCTCCTCTCACATCGGGAGCTCGTCTCTCCCTCCATCTATCTCATAACCGCCAGCGAAGAATCCTTTCCCTCCAAAAAATATCTCTTCCCCCAGGCAAAGGGGCTTGCTAGAAGCGGGGTCATTGCCCCCTCAGGCACGACTCTATAGCTCTGGTTTCTGGTGTTGTCAGGAGCGGGGCATGCGATTCTCGAGCACTCGGGAGGGAATTCGTTTCACAGCGGCCATCGTGACACAACCGCGACATCGCGGATCCTTCCGTTGTTAGACGCAAAATAAGTCCTAAAAAAAAGAAAAAGAAAACAACAGTATTTTGCATTAAAATTATTTACAGATCATTAGACCATGGTTTTATGTGATCAGCAGGTGATCTGGTCTTAATTGGCCCTTCGTGACAGCCAATCTTCCCTAGGTCGTAACGATTGTTCGACTTCGTCTTTGAAATCTGATAAAGTCCTTGTCATGGAATTCTTTTACAGGGCCAGTATATCTATCCCTCTTTCGAACTTTATCATCTTCATAAAACTTCTCTTCTAATGGGAATGATTGTGATTTCAACTGGCTAGTTCTTAGGGAACTGGACAAATTTTTAGATTCTTTGTCTAAGTATCCCTTTTTATTAGCTAACTTGAGAGCTCCAGCAATACCAAAATTAATATCTGGTTTTTCTTCTAAAATAGGTTCATTTTCTCTCACAGATATTTCAGCTAGCCTTTCATCAACGTCAACTTTATTCCAAGTTCCACTATTCTTATCTTCTAATTTCTGATTCTGCTTTTCTTCTAAAAGCTCTCTTTCTAAATCCGTCATCTTATCTGCCTGTTCGTCTCTGTTGTCAGACATACCACAAGTAGGAACTTCGCAGAGTGTTCTACAGATGTCGGCAACATACTTCAGTTCTATGTTGATTCTCTTAGAATCAACAGCAGTGTCATTTTCAGCAACATTAGTTTTATTAAGAATTTCAATAAACGTTTCTAGAATAGTGCTCTTAATTTTCCTCTCTTTCAACTTTTTTGCTTCGTTTAAAGCACTGTACAGTGCTGTTCCACCTTTTTCTTCATCAATAACAGTGGACAAATAAGGCTTCTCAACAACTTTCAATTCAAGAGCATCACTTGTAAACGTTGGTTCATCAACTCCTACAATTCTCCTTCCTTTCCGTGATCGCAAATCTTTTCCATCATCCAACATTTCTGTAAGCAAATCGTCTGGTTTCAAAAGAAGAGTTTTTCGAATCTTCCTTTTCTTCTTTCGTTTTTTGAACTGCATCATATCCTCGGAAGTGTAGTACTCATTGGCCACTTTCAGTTCAGGCATTTCAAGTGACATCTTATTTCGTTGCTTTAATTTCATTCTGATTAACTCTAATTGTTGTTCTCTGCTAACATTATAAGATTGTATAAATTCAGAACCTACATCAAAGAATTTCTTTCTCTCACCATCAATTACTTCGTCATACTTTGAAAGCATATTCTTTTTCTTCAATATTCCAAATTCATCATGCTCTGGTTCTTCATAGGTCTGATAATCACGTTTCTTTCTTTTATTTTCTACATTCATTGAATAGAGTTCACTATCAATAATATTTATATTCTCTAAAACATCCTCTTTCTCTCCAAGGACATCTTTGTCTTTTAAAGTTAGAATAATTGGTGTTACTTCCTTGAAAACTTCAACATCATGAGAAACTGTAAGTCCTTCTAAACGTCGTGAAGTATAAGCCTTGCTCTTTTGAAACTTTTCCTCTACTAATGCACCAACACCAAATTCTTCGTCCATTTCTTCTAACAATTTAGCCCTTTTTTTCTGCTATTTCTTTTTCCTGCAGTAATTTCTAATGTTTTGTAACCCAGTCATCAGTATTACTCAAATGATCATTTGCTTCGACTTTGTGTGATTCTACTTGATTATTAGAGATCTGAAATGTACCATTTCTATCATTGAAAGTTGTATCAAGTTCTTGATCCTCCAATTCTCTTCTATTGACATTTTTTTCATCAGGCACGTCACGTTTCTTAAGAATTAAATCTTCTGAATTTTTGTTACATTCAAAATCAGTTTCCACAAATTCTTTTCGATTTTCAACTTCCTCTACGTCACAGACTTTTCCAGCCACATCACTCTCCTGATTGAATGCTCAGCTTGAGAGTCTTGATCATTGCTGCTCTCGTTTAAAAGAATCGTCTTTTCTCCATCAAAATTTAAGTCATTAAAATCACTCTCATTAACTCCAACAGTTTTATTTGCTTCATCCTCATATTCATTCAAATCACTTCCACTAATATTTCTTTCTTCTCATACGCCACTTTTATTTTCAGTTAATTTGGTTTTATCATCACTGTTTTCGTCTTCACCATAAGTCGCGGATGGTAACATATCTGTTTCCACGGGACTATTATTTTCGTAAGAATTAAACATAGAAATCTCAATTTTGTGTGACTCACGGCTTTCTACTCTATTTCCTTCCCACTCAGGTACAGCTGGTTGTCTAGGGTAAATTACTTTTTTAATGTTCGTTGTAAGTCTCGTTCCGGGTATGGGTTCTTGAGATATTTCATTATCATTTACTTTACTACGTGCAATACAAACATAATTAACTCGAAAATTCTTACGCAACCCCGTTATATTTACACCTTTGTTACTTATGTGAAAATCAAATTGAGACATTACATCTATTCCAGTAACCATTTTGTTACACAAATGACTACTCAAAACATAATTATCAGTATTCACAGAATAATCATCAACTATTATATTAGCATTAAAATAATCTAAAGGAGATATTTGATCTGAGCTGATTCCCAGTAACTGTACTTTATTCTGGGTTAGTTTTGGTGATCCTAGATTAATATAAGCTTCTTGATTAACTATTGCAATTTCACTTCCGGTGTCCCAAATAGCATCTAATTATTTTCCTAAAACGTCGACACTTTTCTGAATCGTATTAGGACGATGATGTGAAATTATTACTTTATTAACCCTCTTTTGAGGACATAGATTTGCCTTGTGTCCGAACTCGTCATATAAAAAGCACCTCAAACTATTGTCTTTAAATTTACAATCAGATGATTTATGCCCTTCCTCATTGCAATTGTAGCAGATAATTTTAAAGTTCGTATCACTTCTCTGGAGTGTGCTATCAAAAGGTTGTGCATACTTCTCATTTCTCTTCAAATATGCTTTTGGTTTCTCGTTAAAATCTTTGCATCTCTACTCGTTTCTTCCGTTACTACATTTTTAAATCCAGCTCTAAAATCTTTTTTCACTTCATTTCTCCGACTATTATCTTTAATTTTCTCATATATTTTTAGTTTGTCTTTAAATTCATGCATGTCTCTGCATCCGTATAAAATGTGTTTGTTTACATCTAAATCATTAATTCCATTTATAATATATTGTATAATTGCACTATCTTCAATACTTCCACGCGACGCGATTTCCTTCATCTTAAAAAAATAATCAATGACTGGTTCATTCCCGCCCTGTCTTGTGCTTCTTAAAGCGGAATGTAAGTCGGCTGAATTCGACTCCTCGGCGAATTCTTTAATAAGCGTCTGTCTAATGCTCGACCATGTTTTGATATTCTTTTCGCTGTCAAGAAACAATTTTGCTCTCCCACAGATCAATCACTTAGCGAAAATAAATTTCTGCAAGTCAGATAGTTGGAATAAACCCGACATATCCTCAAACTCATCAACCCATTTACGAACGGTCATAGATGATAAACCGTCAAGAGGTTTAACTATGGCTTCTACGTCGTTAAAATTTATCATGGGTCTGTTGATTGCGCTAATGGCAGAAGCATTGTTTATTTGTACACTATTACTATTTTCCCTATCAGTTAATTCTTCCTCATAATCAAAATCATCATCATCATCAACAATAACATTCTGTTATCATATCATTCAAATTAATACCTATTCTCTTAACCAGCTCTGGTTTGGTACCCTTAATATCTTAGCTCAATATATTGCATACAGTAATTAAATCACATGTGGAAAAATTGGAAGAGACATATTCAGTTTTCCTCTTAAAACTTGCCTCATTTTCATTTTCATATTTTTGTCCACTAAAAGACCTTAATTTTTTGCGGTTCGTCCTATCACCTTCGTTTTCAAATATTATACGATAAACAAGTTTAATGTCTCTGAATGGGAATGAACCCAAATTTTTCGAAATCTGTGGACAGTCTTCCAGTTTTTCCATATTTAATTATAAAGATACTCTGATCTTTAATTCCGGCGTCGCAGAACAATACCCCACTTATACGAGCGTAGTAATATTATCACCGTCTTCTGCAACAGTTCGATGGCACAAACATAGTCTTTTTCACTTCCGTCTGACTCTGTTCCGTCCTAGCTCCACAACGCGAAGCTAAGCGTCACTTTCTCACTACTGTATCTACCTAACTCACTTATTTAAATTCCTTTCTCAAATATCCCGGGCAAAGCGACCAAAATGTGGGATTACTTTTTCTGTGAAGACGTATTTGCATTCATTAAAGCAGAAATCATTCCTAAAATTTAACAATAACAATTGTATATTTATTCAATTAGCATAAAAGGTTTAAAAGCGTCTACAGTTCTTCTTTAAACGTCACGCTCCTCTCACGTCGGGAGCTTGTCTCTCCCTCCGTCTATCTCGTAACCGCCAGCGAAGAATCCTTTCCCTCCAAAAATTATCTCTTCCCTCAGGCAATGGGGCTTGCTAGAAGCGGGGTCATTGCCCTCTCAGGCACGACTCTATAGCTCTGATTTCTGGTGTTGTCATGCAATTCTCGAGCACTCGGGAGGGAATTCGTTCCACACACACACACACACATATATATATATATATATATATATATATATATATATATATATATATATATATACATACTAATTTATTAAACAGTAAAGCAACACATCTTACTCGCTTCGAGTCAGTCCAGCGTCTCTCGCAAAGAGCCAAAATAGAATTAAGTCAGAGAGGTTGCCAGAATTGGCGGAGGAAGTTAGTATGTGGGAAGGCGAAGCGTTTACGCCAAGACAAGAAGGACGGGTTACTATGGCAGAGATGAAATACAGAATGGGCGATTATAGGTAGTTAGTAATATTATCACAGAATATCCCCCCCCCCCATCTAAAATGGATTGGAGCCGCGGCCGTCGACTCCAAGACATTCCAGATAGTGAGAACATGAAAATTAGTAGTTTGAATATTAGGTGGAAGCTGGCTCGAAAATCACAAATTCTTATGTTAAAATGTACAATTGAAACACATAATAGTATGAAAAATGGCATAATTTTAAAAACAAATAGCTGGAGTAAAATAAAATATGGAATGGTACACTTAAATGAAAACACTAACTACAACAGATGTAAAGATGTTCCAAATACAAATACAAGTAAAAAAAAATTGTGCATGTCTCAGCCCCTGACATGTGTCACAGTCTGAAAGTGTTCAGAGTCCAGGACGGATACAGTTCAACTTGTTATAAAAACACAAAGTAATTATTATTCACAGTCTTAGTCGTTGAATAATGTTTAGATCTTTTGGAGATCTCCTGGGTTGTAGTCACTTTTTTAGAAAAATAATGTTCTTTGTTGTTTATTATCATTACGTTTGACATTAGTTATTGACTTTTCTTTGAGCAAAACACTATCTATATTTTATTTTTTTTCTCTAGATCATGTACACAAAAATATTAAAATTATTCTTTCAGCAATTAGTAGAATAAATTTACCAAATGCTGTCAAAATAAACTTTCAATATCAATACCAAAGGTCTGGTACCTGATGTTGCAAAATTCGAACAAAATACAAATTCCAACAATTGACACTAACATTCAATTATTGTGAAGAAATAAAATAAATTAAGACAATACAAACATAAATTTGAGGTATGTGACCTGTTGTGAGTACATCCTCGTGAGCGTTTACCAATGGGAAGGTGCTTCCAACCTGAAACTCAAGTTGAGCAAACTGCACAAAATGAAAAGGGGCAGGCAAGTTTCTCAAACATGAGAGGGAAAAGCAACTGTTCAAAGGGAACATTTGACAAGTGCGAAGAGACAGGGAGGACAGTGAGTGGAAACCCCAGTATAAAAATCAATAATATTTATCTAGTACATAGTATTTTTCATATAAAATGTAGTAACCTTCAAAAAGTTAAAAGAAAATATGTGAGTTTCACTTACACTCACGGGGTTTCTAGGATTAACTAGGATGGCGATAGGACAGGAATGCTAAAATAGAAAGATTAAGGATAGCTGAATGATTTACATATTGGTGACTTATATGATCATTTCATTATTTAAATTTAACTTCTTTTTTCCGATTTTTAATTTTCTTCTGAAATATTTCGCAATTATCATCATATTGGACATTTATTTTGGCAGTTTTCATTTTGTATTTACTTTTACAATACTAAAAATAACAAAAATAATATAATAACTTACCTGCTTAAAGCACCAACTTTTGTACTGTAAATTGCAATACTAAATAAGAACTTTTTTAAGTGTAAAGCACTCTGATGGTGAACTTGAAAATTTGCTTATATGAGCTTCTTTCATTTCCGAGCAGCGTTCAGCGTTCACCCGGAAATCGTAATTATTTTCTTGAAATTGAATTTTTTTATTGTTATTGCACACATATAAAAAAAATCTTGAAGCACTACTTGGGGTTTATAGTTGAATTACGAATGATTCATCACTGGTATTTTCTTCTTTAAGATGGTGGAGTCCGTGGATAACCGTAAACTTGAAATCCAAAACTGTAACGAACTGGAAATTGCATCTTCACTTGCTTCGATGTGGTCGATATCTCTGTAGCGATTTCATGGTGTTGGATGATATGACCGGAATCGTCATCTCCACTGGGTAATCAAATCACAGCAGAGTAGCTTTCTTCTTTCATTGATGACTTGTTCCGAAACGAAACTCAGCCATGAAGACAAAGAATAGATTCCACTGTGGACGATTTCTTTTAACTTGATCCAAATCGAAACTTGTTCCAAACGCCAAACTTGGTTTCATCCTGTCGACTCTCTGAAATGTCCGGATGGACATCTCATGAAAATGTAGCTTACATCGTGGCCGGAAAATAATAAAATCAGCTTCAGGAGCAAACTAATTTATTAAACAGTAAAGCAACACATCTTACTCGCATCGAGTCAGTCCAGCGTCTCTCGCAAAGAGCCAAAATAGAATTAGGTCAGAGAGGTTACCAGAATTGGCGTAGGAAGTTAGTAAGTGGGAAGACGAAGCGTTTACGCCAAGACAAGAAGGACGGGATACCATGGCAGAGATGAAGTACAGAATGGGCGATTATAGGTAGTTAGTAATATTATCACATATATATATATATGTACATATATATGTATATGTATGTATATTTATAAATATAATATAAACATACATATATATTACATTAAACAAATAGTTGAAATTTCTGGATATAGATGGCAGTGTAGAAGTGGAATGGTATAATTCCCCACGGTGTGTGGCTAATAACGGATATATTGTAAAGGCTGCAGAGGCAGGGGTAAATAGAGGCTTGTAAACCAGGAGGTAATAGAAGAATAGCTGTCGGTGTGGCCAGTCATAGCGATCTAAAGTCTAAAAATATTACAAGATGGATGGTCGTTATTTTATGGCCCACAATAAAAACTTCAGATGATAAGGGTCAAAGTTGTATTGCAAAGTAAAATTATCGTGGGGAGGTACTTCGTAGACTATGGACAAAGGCTGTTTAATAAGAAACCAACTGGTGCAGGAACTACTGAAAGAAAAACAGGGGCCAGAATGCCCCCCCCCCCCTGTAAACGGACTTCAGCCCCTCCAAGGACGAAAGGAATAGGAGAGGAGGTCCAGATCGATCTCAGACTTTTTTCCTCAGAGTTCAGATGATAGAAAGTCTCGTCTGCCTCGGAGTCTAGGAAAAGTTCGAGTAACCCGCTAAGATGTTCCTATACATGACATAATTCTGGGTCCCTGTCGTCGATGCCATATTTCATCGCTGCATACTTCAGCTGTAGTAAGTGCCTCCCCATAGACTATAAAAATCATTAACATATCATACATAAAATAACAACAATTGTCATATAATTCTATTCGCATTAGTTTTAACCCTTTGCTCCCCGGTGTTCCATGTAGTGAACACCTAAATTTACTCGCTTCTAAAACCGTCAAAATTCTGCGAAAAACTAAGCAATTAGCTTCATTTTTTACTTTGATCTACTCTTTTTGATAATACATAGCAGCGTGACACAAGCTCATATATACCCTCGTTCCAGTGGCGTTATAAAAAAGAGCCATATTTCAGAGCCTAATTTAAAAATCATTTTTAAATACAAAAAAAATTGCAAGGAAAAAAATTTCTATGTTATTGTATTGGCTATACTCTAAACTATTTATTCTATATTATTTTAAATTTTTTATACCGAAACCATAGCAATAACGAAAGATTTTCAAAAGGTGTTCCATGATATGGAACACTGGGAAACTAGAGCAGTTTGCGCAGTGGAACACGTGTTTCTCTCTGGAGACATCTCTGTCCAGCTTAGCCAGTCCAAACCGGTTCAACTTCTACCGCATACCTCGAACAAAAGCCCTATGTCCAAACTCCTGTGCAATACTAGTCCTTCGGGGTCCTCGTTGTTCGTCGATTGTCTGGGCAGCATCCTGGTATCCCCGAGTTTACGAACAGTAAACTCGAGGACCTGCAATGTTGCAAAACCTGCAATGTTGGTTTTTGCTTTTTTCAGAATTGACTGCCGTGCTTCCAAAAATATCGCGAAACTAAAAAATAGGTTAGTGAATATCTTTAAATGTAGGATCTGTAAATATTTATTTAAAATCATATATAAGCAAATTTTTTTATTGTGTTGTTATTTGTGTGTTTTTTGTATATAGGAACTGCTCTTGTAAAAATAGGAACTGCTTTTGTATATAGGAACTATAAATATTTATTTAAAATCATATATAATCAAGTTTTTTTGTTGTATTTTTATTTGTGTGTGTGCGTTTTTTCTTTTGTTCGCTTCACCGCAATGCTCGCTTAGCCGCACTTTTCAAACCGCTAGTTTCCCAGTGTTCCAGGTCATGGAACACCCACAAAATCGAAACCGGAAGTGCAATCTTTATGAAATTTTAACTATGTACTCCTTTAAGCCTAAACAGAGTGCCTACAAATTTTTAGGTCATAATTTCAACTTTAAAGGGTACTGGGAAGTAAAGGGTTAAACAATTCACTTTAGTATGTATTCACCATTAGTCAAATAATAAAGTTCATATTTTATATATAATATCATTTCAAAATTTCAAACAATTCACAGTGGTAAAGAAATTGCACAGAAGTCTCTGCTTCTGAATATCCCACGTTAATATCCTACGATTCTTATCATTCTGAATATTATGATAAATATTCTTATTATTAAGTTTGGCGATTAACGTAATAGATCAACTATAAAATTTACTTCCTTTTTCATACTCGTTATGACCATAATAATGTTAAAATGTAATCTGAATGGATAATACCCATATAATTTAATATCGTAATGCTTCCTTATTGTTATCATAAAATTTGTCATTAGTTTATTTTATTCAGAAGTATAATGTTGCTCACAAATAATATTCTAAGTCTATTTTCACTACAGTTGCTAGAAAAAAAATATGTTTCCTTTTCTTTAAAAAAACTTAAATATTCTAGTAAAATAACAAAATATTATTTTCGTCTTAATTATTACTAAAGTCTCTTCCTTAATATCCACAGACACTTCCAACCACGTGCATTCTGGTCACGGCACCACAGATGTAGGCGTTTAATTACCTTAAAACAATGGATACATGCATGGGTTGGAACAAGCAAGGAAGACATAGCATTGGCCTTAAACATACATTTATTTGATAACGCACAAATTTCAATTAAATTGTAATAGCTACTAGTACAATATTCTCTTTCATATTGACATTTTTAAATATGAGAACTCAGAAGCAGAGGCAAACTATATTGTCAAAGTAATGATTTTTATAGTCTATGGGCACTTACTACAGCTGAAGTATGCAGCGATGAAATATGGCATCGACGACAGGGACCCAGAATCATGTCATGTATAGGAACATCTTAGCGGGTTACTCGCACTTCTCCTAGACTCTGAGTCAGACGAGACTCTCTATCTTGTAAACTCCGAGGGAAAATGTCTGAGATCGATCTGGACCTCCTCTCCTATTCCTTTCGTCCTTCGAGGGGCTGTTGTCCGTTTACATGGGGGCCATTCTAGCCTGCCCCTCATTTTCATTGGGCAGTGGACTGTTTTTCCTTTCAGTAGTTCCTGCCCCAATTGGTTCCTTATTAAACAGCCTCTGTCCATAGTCTACGAAGTACCTCCCCACCATAATTTTATTTTGCAATACAACTTTGACCCGTATCATCTGAAGCTTTTACTGTGGGCCATAAAATAACAAACATCCATCTTGTAATATTTATAGACTTTTGATCGCTATCACTGGTCTCACCGACAGCTATTCTTCTATTACCTCCTGGTTTACAAGCCTCTATTTACCCCTGCCTCTGCAGCCTTTACAATATATCCGTTATTGGCCACACACCGTGGGGAATTATACCTTTCCACTTCTACAGGCAGCATCATAGATCTTACGTATTAGATGTTGGCATAGATTATAGGTAGTGGGGATAGCCAGTACGTACAAGCGTTACGGGCAATTTTAAAACCCTTCACTGCACACTGTATCAAATTTGATACATAATTTATTTTTCCCCTTTATATTCAAAAGGAATCTTTTTTATCCACTTGTGCACCTTGTATTAATTTTGAAACATCATAACAAAGCTTTTAATCGCTGTTAGTTACATTTTAGTAGAATAGATGGCAGCAGGAATACAACTGCGATCTCAGTAAAAGATAGCCGTTCAATTCATACCAGACCTGCGTTTGTATTTGCTATATTTTCAGTATTTTAAAGTCAGTTTACATCTTTGAAAGTTTTATAAATATATTTTAGAGCTACGTAGCTTTTATAATTATTAATAAAATACTTCTTTAATCTTTTATGAAAAATTCAAGTACGATTTCAATTTTATGTATCAAAAATGATACATGGTGTGCTTACGACATTTTTTAAGGAAATGGCGGAAAGAAATTTTTTAACACAGAACGAAATTGAGGAACTTATGAACAGATCGTAGAGTGATCCTAGTGAAGATGGATCTGATTCAGATAGCGATGGTAGCACAGGTGATCCTAATTATAAACCAAACAAAGTTTGTGATGAAATTTTTTATGGTAGTAGTGATTCGGAAGATGAGGTATCATTATTTGATAATAGCGATTTTCTTGATCTGCCTAATGGTGGGAACATGCCAAAAACTAATAGAAATAATACAGGTAGAACAAAGCCTGCAATTAACAAGAAGAAAACTAATGTACTTCTAAATGATGATCAAATTTTATTCCGAGGTGACGAGAATCACTCTCCTAAAATTATGAATTTAAACACACCTCTAAATTTTTTTAGTTATCTTTTTACAGAAGATTTGATTGAGCATATAGTTCAAGAAACAAATTTATTCAGTGTGCAAAAAAACCCAGAAAAGTGTGTCAATGTAACGAATTTAGAAATTAAACAATACATTGGAATTTGTATAATGATGTCTATTGAATATGTACCAAACACTAGGCCATATTGGTCACCTGCCATAGGCAATGATGTAATAAAAGAATATATGTCATCAAAACCCTTTGAAATGATAAGAGAATTTCTACATTTTAATGACAACAGTAAACATCCACCACATGATGACCCTCAGCATGATCGTTTATATAAACTTCGACCACTTGTAAATGCTTTACTTGAAAGATTTCATACCTCCCTATGGAATCGCGTCTTTCTGTTTAAACTTATTTTTTTGTTTGTTATTGTTTTAATTCACGCGGGATTTATATTGTGTCATTAATTTATTTGTGTTGGTGATTAAATAATAAAATGAATCCGATTAAAAATTTTGCTAGGTAACATCTAAATCAAAATAATTAATTTATATATTAAAATTTTTAATTTTAATAAAAATAATTAATTTATATATTAAAATTTTTTATTTTAATAAAATTGAGAGAGAGAGGGAGAGAGAGTTGGTTGAATAAAAGAGGGCTGCGCTTTTTGCCGTGACAAAAATACACAAATATAATCAATAGAAATGTACATATTAAATCAAGTTTACAGTTAAAAAAATTACGTAAGGAACTTCGTTCCTGATGGGGGTCCCACGACCGCAGAATTCTTTTTTCAAAGAAGATTTCATTGCTAAGAAAAAATTGAGATTTCTGAAAGAGTACTTAACTTCTCTTCCAGGAAACTCGGGGTTCTAATAGTTTAAAATACGTATAAAATAGAAATAGTTTAAATATAAACGGGAAATATTTTTATGAGTTTCAAAAATTGCTAATATTTCACAAGAACTGGGAACCATTTCACAGAAACAGTGCGATATTAACCAGCATTAAACAGTATTTGCGGAAACTAAGAAATTGAATTCAGTGCTGGAATGAATCTCATTTCTCGATTATCTCACCATCAATTAAATCATACCCCATCAAATCATTTCCTTGCAACTGTGCAGAAAGCAGTCGTATCTCAAAGATCGGCGGTGTTTAAAAACGGAGACGGGTTTGTTTTAGTGTATGCTTGAGGCTGCTATGTAGTAACCCCATTGGATTCGCTTACCTCAATGTTAACCTATGGAGAAAAATTGTCCACGAATTCCCGACTTGGATTCAAAGATTTTTTTAAAATATTTTTCCGTCATACAGAAATAAATTTTACATGGATGGACATTTTTTGGTTTTTTTTTAATGCAATTCATATTTTAAATTTTAAATTATTCGGGAGAAAAATTTGGTATTGTGAGTTTTAAACGCTCATAAATTCCTTCGGTGGACGAAATTTATAAAATGAATCCTGTAGCGCTTTGCAGAAAAGTTCAGACTATCTGACAATACCAATTTTATTTGATTATCAGCATTAATGTAGCTGTAAATAGTTGACAAAAATATATTTCAAATAAAAAAATTCTGCTGAGATTTTCGCCTGTTGGGGGGGGGGGGGGTGAGGATTGATAACGTTGATGGGACCACCCATCGCCGCGAGGGGTAGAGCTCCCGACTTGCCACCCCGCGAGTGAGGGGTCAGTAATAAAAGCCGAAAGCGTTATCATTAATTTTTCGGAAAACCCGAACTTTGGAAAACAGGAACACGGGACAAACAAACAAAAAAGAAAAAAACTCTGGGATTAATTTTTAAAATTCTTGACTGAATATCAGAAATAGCTCCCTTCATGTTGGCCTGGTTGTCATACCCCAGTCATCTCTTTTTTTCATTTTTTTAACAGATAACCAAAATAAACTTTCTTTCAAGTTCCTCCTTAATTTAAAAAAATGCCCCGCTCGGGGGCAGGAGACTGGTCTGGGGTCGTGCGTGGAGTAGCCGCCGACTGGGGTCTATACCCACGCGAATCCAAACCCGGATGGCCACAATGTAGCCTCGACGGGTCCCGCCTCGTGCATTTGGAAACGATAGGCTCATCCCCCAAATCCCGTTCATAATACGAAAAACTGAATATAACCTTACATGATGCCCTTGAGATCATAAAACTTTGATCCGTCTCTCAAAAGCGAAGGGCAAGGACTTACGGAATTCTCTTGCAAGATACATTTAGCTTCTAACAACTATCTAAAATGTACGTCAAATAGCCACTTAACTCTGTTAGCTTCTAAGTGGTTTAAAAAAAGTGATGCGGGTTTATCCTGAGGTAATCCATTCAACTTGAGAAATCGTTAATTACAATGGCTTAATGATGGACGGAATTCCAATGGTTTGTGAGACTTGTAGTTATCGGAAATCTGTACATAATTCATAAAATGCATATGCGTGTATCTGAATATATATTTATATTGTCATATAGAAATTCAACTACAAAAAGTCGTTACTTATTAATCCTCCTTTATTTGACGGAAAGACAGGCTTATAGCAGAGCGCTACAGAAAGTACCGAACTGATCATCGATTCGAAAGTATCGAGCATATATGCACTCAATAACATCCGGGAATTCATAGAAGAACACAAATTTCATTAATTTAAGCATGAACAGAAAGAGAAATTTGGATAAGATAAATTATATTGAAAGAAATTAGCGTAACAGGAAAATACAAATAAAACTTCGTACACAAATAAAACACAGTCGGGTGCCGAAATCGCAATCTTGTGATTAGCAGGAATACAACTGAAACCACTACGCCAATTCAGTTGCGTATTTCGTCTACTTGAAGATTCCTTGTTCCAATATTGTAACAGATCTGCTCCCTGGCCAACAATAGTACACCTGGTGTCGGAGCTGGTGAAACGAAGGACTCCATACGAGCACGGGAGAATAGGCGTTCTTTACAAAGACGATGCTTTACAAGACTTTTAATGGTTCCTTTCCGGGAACGAACCGTTCTCTAGCAGCCATGAAATCGATGAACAACCAGGAAAAGATGAATGAGTCCCCTAAACTGCACGTGAGGTGACAAGAAGCGATTCCACAGAATCTTATTAAGAAGAAAAACTTAAAAGGCTTGCCGCCAATTAACGCACCGGGTTCCAAAGGCGGAAGATGATTCACCTAGTCTAGTCTGAGAACGTCGTGGGTTCAGCGACCAGTAATAGAATACGGAGACGCCTGTTTAATCCCCCCCCTCGAATCAAAGAGGTTAACTTTGGGTTATTCTTGGAAGAGAAGACAAAGAGATCTTCAGAGAGTGCAGACGGCTATCTCAGAGTGGTGTGGAATCCACCGCAGAAGTAACCGAAGAAGATTGACTCGTAGAGATCTCTCCAGTGAGTATCCTTATCTTTGAAGTAGTATCAGGCTACGACAGTCTCAGCCGAGACGAATTATAGTCAGGAGAGTTGATCCTTAGTTCAGGCCTAAACCTTACTCAAGTTGAGTTATTGAGAACTCCAATACACGAAATGGGACCCGCCATGGCTTCGTAGAGGCCTTCCGGATATGGATTCCCATCCTTGAGGAAAGACCGCAGACGATGGCTGCTCCGAGGATGCACCAAAATAAGCCCCCGGCGCCCACACGTCAGGGTCACAGAGAAACCAGAGCAGAAGGGTGCACCACTCAAATCAGCTGGCTGAGGGACCATTTAAGATGGCTGGAGAATAATTTAGAATAACACAAATTTTGAAAACAAAGCCGAAAATAGAGAGTTATTGAGAACCTTGAGACGAGAGAGAATGCTGTTTCCTCAGAACTAGAAGTATGCCGTCGGCATTCGAAGCTGGACTTGGTCCGTACTTATATCCCCAACCTGAACTGCGCCTGTGTATAGTAATTCTGTTCATAATCATTGTTCTTCAATTTAATTAAATTTATTTAATCCAGAGTACACGACTCGGAAACATTAGTATTATTTTGCGTGTTCACGCTTCCCATCTCGTTACTACGACGTCACAATATACGCCTGGAAGTGCCTTGCGTGTCATGTATATTCCTGGGCTACTTTGCTTTATAAAAAAGGATAACGAAAAGGGAAATGGTTACCTAAAACACAACAATACGAAACCATATTAACAAAATAAAGAAGGTGAAATCATGTTTACACACATTCGAGATGAAATGGATTGAGAATTTATCAGAATAATCACAATCATTCACGAACAGCTGAGTCATTAAAAATGTGGATTTAAAGCTATACACCAGATTTCAATTGTAAACATAGCGTGACTTTTTGGTAACTTCAGAACCGCAGCTTTAGAGAGGGCGTATTTCATTATTATAATAGACTGGTGATTTTAGTTTTTCTTGAAAGTTAACTATCAGAGCCCATGCAGTCACTCAATTTCCTTATCCGCAGTCATAAAATAACTGTCGGGTCTTACTGTTAGTTAGGTCGTACAGTTAAGTATATTCCAGTGGTTTATGAAATTCTGACGTTAAAAAAGTTTTATCATGTTTCTGGTAAATCTTGCAATACTATCAATTACTTCAGCAATGGCCTTTGCATATTCAATAGACAATTTGGATGAAGACACATCCGAAGAAATCGTTAACTGTTTCGACGATATCTTATGTACCGCGAGTAAGTATCAGTAAACTATGTTAGTTATATTTTTGAGCCGGTACGGATGAAACCGTAAAAAGCCAAGTTACATGTGCCCATAAAAATTAAATTAATTCGTTCACTGAATATTATCCGCATCACTAAATGTAACAATTCCCTTACGAAAGCAATGCAACTAAAAAGTGTTGTCATTTCTAGAACAGCCTATCAGTTATTGAACTGAGTAGTCAGAGAAATTTTGTCCCGAAGAATTCTTCCTTGTCTCTTAACTGTTGATATGCAGAACAATTTCAAGTAATTTTGGTGGTTTATTACCAAATCTGTTATAAAAAGACTAGCATATTATACTCATTCAAAATATTAGAACTACCCGCTTATCAACCGAATTCGCCCTTTCTCACAACAAACTGGTAAAGTTGTAAACGGGAGAATAAATAGACTTGGATTGACTTAGAGATTGCAGACCCGTTCCCCGGAGAAATTATTGGAACCGAAAAACCATGTTCCAATGGTTGTAGAACCGAGTGTCCGAAACTAATAAATCTTAGATTTAAAAACATTTTAATGGGGTAAACAATTTTACCATGCTTTACAATTTTCTACTAACCAGATCTTCGAAAACCTTAGTCTTAAGCGTATCTACAATATTTACAACTAGATCCCCCTCGATCATCTCAGATGCCAATTCCTTTCAGCTCTCAAAAGATACGCCATCGAGTGTCATTTGCGTTTATAGATTTATCTCATATAAAATTTTAGGAAAATTTTATTTATTGCAGTTGTAAACAGCAAAAATATATTGTATTTTGTACTATTTAAAATTAGGCAATCTAGTCTTTGACAAATTTCTTTTCTAGTGGCAAAGTGATAATAAAATTTTACTCAGAGATAATAATAAAAAAATGTGTCAGAATTCTGTAGTTTTCGGTTTAATTAACCATTTCCTGGGAGTTCTGATAGAAAATATGCTTTGGACTATTTAACGTGTTTATAAACTGGATCCAAACCGAGTTAAAAATCCAGTTCGTAGGTTGGAGAAATCATTTCGTTTTCTGACTCACCCCATGAGTGAATTTCTTTGAAAGGTGGTCCAAAATTTACTTCCAACAGCCACTTTGGCGCCCCCCCCCCCCAACTAGTGCTTTGGTACTTGTTAAAACAGTTTAGATAGAAGCAGGAAATGGCGCTTGTCAACGAAAGGAAGTGTTGCACGTGTTACAGTACATATTAGAACATTTGGAATGCGTTATTCAAAGTCATGTTGTTGGCAGAGTACCTGGCGGAGGGGGGGGGGGGGGGTCGAAGACCCTTGCTTTACCTCCGACCGTAAGATATTATGATCGAAGCATGTTTCTTCTACTGGGCGCTTTGCGACGAAATGAAAATGGCTGCTGCAGGCTTCCATCGGAGGGAAGGATCGATGCTCGCGCTGGGCGAGGGACTTCAACAATGACAGCTGTATCAGCTAGGAGCGCAGGACAGCGTCCGAGTGAACCAGATATCAAGGGGTAGTTTGTGGGGGGAGCGCAGAAGCGACCACGCAATGGGGAGAGAATGCGTTATTAATATTTATGGCAACGACTTTACGGTTCATTTCTTATTCGAAACTGGGTAATACCCAGGTAGCCGGTTCAGGAAAAGCTTGAGAACCGAAACCCGGTTTTGAATTTTTAGTCCAGTTTTGCAATCCCTAATCAAACCTTACAACTGGAATTTTTATACATAAAGAAACGTTTAAGTACCAGACACCATCGTCAATTATCTATTGAATTTAAAAGTACATAAAATTTTTGAAAGAATGGCATAGTGATGTCTTTTCGACGAATCTGGTCTCTCAGCCGATGATCGATATAGAGAACATCGTGATCCTTATACTAATACGAATGACTAAGGCATGGAGATTGTAATGTCGTGGCCACACAGCAATCCTTCAGTACTCGAGAGGTTGTTTCCGACAGAGGACAGATCTAGTTATTCGAGTTAAGCTCATTCATTATTTTTCGTTAATATGAAATATTTTCAAGGTAATTACAAATGTTGTTACATGTAGCATCAAACTGGCTCTAACTAGGCGTTCAGCATCAAGCCTTCTCCCATATAACAACAAGTCCCGTCGACCTTTCCCCTCGTCGATAGCCCTCGGCTCCTCTCCTTGAAGACCATCAGTCGCTCTCTCGTACTGGAAAAAACTCTGTGTCACCGCTTGCTTGAGATTCCTTTTTATAAGCATATTCTGAAAGCTTCTAGAACAATCTGAACCCTATTCAGCACCTTCCAGGAGGCTCTAAAAGAAGACCTCCTGCAGTACTTAACGTCATCTCTTCCTTAATGAATAGGCGGTACAAGAACCGTTAGCAGCTTAATGAAAAACCTTCTGCTAAAGGGAAAAAACCGGTAAATCACACATTCCCCCGGCGATCTCCAAAGGAGCGGCTAGAAGTGACAAAGTACCGTTCACACACAACAAACTGGCGATTCCGAGAAAACAGCCAGGTGTTACGACGCGAGTATAGTCACGTCGCTACAAGATAAGTAAAAACAGGAAAGATGCGATGGTGTACTGATAAAAGAAATATTTTCTTGGGATAATCTGTTTTCATCATTTTAACCCATTAGTTCCTTTTAAAAGAACGCTTACATAATAAGCTCTAAATCACTGAATTTTAATTTTTTTTTCGATCCAAATAGTAGAATATCATGATAAAGTGTTGTATTTGTTATTATCCAACAGTTGACAGCACTATATTAATGTTCTATTTCTGCTTCGAAGGTCTAAAGTCTGAGTTAGTCGTTTTTTAGCTTTTCAAAAGGGCGTCACGCAAAAAGTAAGTTTATTTTATTGTTTTTCAGTGTTACGAAAATATTTTATGCTGTTATCACAGTCAATACTCTTTTCTTAAATGCATATCTTTCAAAATTGTTAAAATTATTTTTTAACACTGTTATATTTTCTTTTGTGTAGCGTTCTAAATATAGGAAGCTAGGGACGGATGGGTACATGTTTTTCTGACCTGTTCCGCTATACGAATGCGTCTTTTTTTCTCAATTTATGATGTTTTATTACCATAGAGAAAAGGAAATGCTATTTATTTTCAGAAAAGTTATGTTATAAATTATTTTTATAAATAAAGATTATTGAGTATTCCTTATTTCTGAAAATAATTTTAAAATAAATGTTCTGTTGACTAAGGAATGATTAAAAAAATTTCTTATTTAAGAGAAATATTAGCCTCTTGATATTGTAATGAACGTATTAACAAATTAGCCTCTTAAATGCAGAAAATTTAATCAAAGGATGTTTTCTGTATTTAGTGATTTTAAAAAATAAAGAAAAATTACGATGTACATAAGTAATTGTCTGGATTTTTTTTCAATATGTGTATTTTAATAGTCTATAATTTAATAAATTTTAAGAATTTTGTCTTATAATCCAAATTATATTTGATCTAAATATACTGAAATGACCAATCGATAAGTTTTAAAGCTCTTATTTATATTTTTGTTTTTATTTTAAGTTTGAGTGTGGAGAGGCATTAACTTTAATGGCAGAGTTATCTGATAATGATACATTCCATGAAGCGGATATTTATTTGGACCCACCATCTAATGAAGTCACCGATGACTGGCACTACAAGGGTTAATAGAACTGAAAATGTCCACTTGGAGATGTTAAATCTGTTAAAAAGAAGAGTAGGGGAAGTTTCGATTTTCAGAACAGCAAAAATTTGAAAATTGTTCGGTGGAATGACAATAGTGTCGTTAATTTGGCGTCTAACCATTATGGTATTGAACCTGTAACTCAGGCCAAACGCTGGACGAATATTGATAAAAGATTTGTAGAGATTGACCAACCGTATATTGATACGGTTGGTCAATCTCTACAAATCTATTATCAATATTGTGTCTCAATATAATAAATTTATGGGAGGCACCGATCAAATGGATCAAAATCTTGCACAATACCGGTGTTCCATACGGTCTAAAAAATGGTGGTGACCACTGTTTTTGTGTAGCTTAGAAGCATCAATCCAAAATGCGTGGCTACTGTACAGATTATGCCCTTCTAATGGCAGTAACAGAATGGATCTCCTCCAATTTAGAAGAGAAATCTGTCAGACATATTTTTTTAGTACAGTAAGAGACCAAATAACAGTCTGGCTGCAGGGAAACCAAAAAAACTTTCAAAAAGAGTGTCTGGTGATGTCCGGTATGACGGAAAGGATCGTTTAATCGTTGTAAATCCCAAACAGATAAGATGAGCCTACTATGGCAAAAAATTCACAATAAAATGCAATAAATGTTTAGTTGGATTGCATGATAAATGCTTTGAAATCTTTCGCACAAAATAGCTTGTATATAAATTGTGAAAAAAAAAATTACGAATAGCTTTTTACATTATTTTATATTTTAATAAGCCCCTTTTATATGTAAATTTAAATATAAAAGTGTGTAAAATTTATCATAAGACATAATTTATTAAATTTGTGCCTTTTAATCTGTTATATTTTACATTTTCAGCTTTTTAAATTGTTTTTATTTCTTTTAAATGATTAAAATACAATTTAAATTCCTTGTGTTTATTTTATTATGTATTTTTTCGGAGAGTTCCATTCGTTTCATGCGTTTATTTATCTAAAAACGACATTAAAAGGAATAGTTTTAGAAAATCTAAGAGTTGAAGTGTTTGTGTAAAACCTGTACCCTCCCTCCCCTAGCGTCCTTTTTATAGGACGGTAACATTATTTTGAATAAAAATTTAAATTTTAATGCAGGAATTTTTTTTATTATTTTTTCAGTTCATTTTGCACCTGTACAAACATAATTAGGTAAAGAAAATTAAAGAATTCGATGTTGGGCATTAATGGGTTAAGAGAGAACATCAAAATTTTCCACCACTTTTATATAATTATTCAAAATTAAATGCTAACATCCTTTTGTAAACAGTAAACTACCAGCAAGAATCCCACTAAGTCATAATGGGACCAACAACATTTCCTATCTCTCACCAGAATCTTAAGACTTTTTCATTATTTTCAGCAACTTTAATCTCAATAGTAGTCTGCGACTCGTCGATGAAGGAATATAGAGCATAAAAAAATACCTCACGACAAAACACCAAATATATACCTGAGAAAAATTTCCTTCTCGTTGTATCTGACGTCTCAAAAAAAATACCATGACCTGGACTTCGGGGACTATGAACAAGAATTATAACCGCTTCTTAAATCCTTAAATTTGATACACGGGCATGTTCGGAAAGTAGAATGTTCTTCCTACGTTAGTAATTTTGCAGCAACAAAAATCCCAATAGACCACCACATCTGGACTCCTATATCCATATGGCTAAATTACTCAAACACAACTGACCATTTACTTGTGTTTGTCATGGATAAAGCCCACATTTTGATTGCTGTATATCAAGAGCTACTCAAAAATATTCATGTTTACATTATATATGGGCTCGTAAATAAGTGTTAATGACAATTCTCCCAGAATGTCATATGAGTAGGCTAAGTCTTTTTTTCAAAGATAGCATTCAAAAGTTGTGATAGATAGGGAATACCATTCTAGCAGTGAATTGTCAAAATTAAAATAAACTAAAAACAAATTTGAACCTTTTGATGATCATTTCAAGACACTTTCATCACTAAACTAACGCACTTGTTTTGCTAAGATATTAATATTAATCAGTATTTAAACCCTATTTTTTCATGTGTTTGTTTTTCCATTGCATCGTTTTTAAGTGTTTCTTTTTAGAGGAACCCCTTGCATTCAGAAGAATTTAATCAGCAGCAGCCAATGATGAAGTAAGCACATATAATTTAATTTTCTATACGTCCGCGTTTTAAGGCAAGTTTTTCTCTCCAAATGCATTTGAATTTTTTTTTTTATTTCTTGTAAATAGATAATGCAGCACTATGAAATGCCGCTGAAAAGAAAACAACATTGGACTTTATCATAATCTGAAATACTATTCTAAACATAAAGTTAAACACCAAAGCATAAAAGATCTTAAAAAGGATCCTTCCATCCAGAGAAAACTATAAAACGTAGAGAAAAATTTTCAATTATGAAAATGAGTTTATTAAAGAAGAAACTTCCGATAGAACGCTATGAATTTGAATTTTTAGATTTATTTTTGGAGAAATGACAAAGTAAAATCTGCCATCTAATAGCACGATTTCTGGCGTCATAGATAAGAGCTTTAAAATCCCTAGGCATGACTGATCAAAGGCATTCAGCAATGTCCCTTTTCATTTTTTAAAACAGCATCACTGGAGGTTTCTACCAAACATGGGGCCTGTAACGTTTTTTCTCAAAAAGTCGAAAAAATGTCACAATACAGTTCCAAGGTGACTAAGTTAAGAGGGAGAAAATAAAATTGTGTAAATATTCGATATCCACATCCGTTGAATAAAAGAATTGTGAGAAAAAGCTTACAATTTACAAGACTAGCCGCTGCGCGACCAGCATGGTCGCTTTTAGTTTTATATTTTCTTTTGCAAAACAACTCAACTGAAAGTAACATATGTAAGGAATGTTACCATTACCTGTCATCATAAATATACGTTGTTAAGGGGTATTCTCTATAAGGCTGATTCTAAAACATCGTGATCAAAAAATGTAAATTTCATTACTTCAAAACAGAGTTAAAGTTAAGACTGAGAAACACAACACCAATGATTTTAAAAGTTACATCCCTCTCTGTATGTACTATTTTTCAAAATTAATATATCAATACTTCATCATTACAACAAATAAGAAATTGTTGGGGGAAATTTTTAAATATAGTGTTGATTACATCACTCTCTGTGTGTATTACTGTTCACAATTCAGATATCTACACTTAATCATATCAAATAATAAATTGTTGGGAAATGTTCTTCACTTATAAAATGGAGTAAAAAATCAGCAATTTTTCAAAACTAAGATATCTACACTTATAATTACAACAAATAAGAAATTGTTGGGGGGAAATATAAAATACAGTGTGGGTTACACCACTCTCTGTATGTACTATTGTTCACAATTCAGATATCTACACTTAATCATATCAAATAATAAATTGTTAGGAAAATTTCTTCACTTATAAAATGCAGTAAAAATTCAGCAAGTACTGAATAAAGTGTAGAACATTAACTATTTCTGGCTGTTGGTTGGTATGCCGGCGACGGTTAAGCCTAACCGTCGCGATCATTTATGCTCTCTCTTAATAAATTATTTCTTCTTCGCTTTCTTTCTTGAGACTGTTCCCGACTTTCACTTGAACGTGCAGCTCGCTTTCGAGCATTCCTGATTCCAGTGCGCAAATCCATGTTGACACGCAGTTGCAAATTGCGGACGGCCGCTAACTTTTACATCTGGTAGTTGCAGCCGTTGCCATTCGGAGTGAAGAAATATCGTCGATTTTTGTGCCGCATACCTACGCGTTTTATATATATAGACTAGCTGAGTGGCAACCCGGATGTGTTGCATTTTCGATTTAAAATGAAATGGTTTTATTTCTTAAAGATTGATAACTGTTTAATCACTTTTAAAAATACATTAGAATTTTTAAAAAACGAAATGATGATTTAAATTTCCCTTTTTCAAATTTTGGTTTTTGGCTTTTGAAATAATTCTTTCAAATTTTGCTTTTTAAACAAAAAAAGAAGCTCATTCAATAGGGCAATGTCTCGCAGCATGTCACATCTCAACTCTTGCAGATTTTACTTCTTGTTTGGCGAGGAGTGGCAAAAAATTGCATAATTTAACATGGCGTTCAATGAGCATTCTTACAGCTTGTTGAATAAAATGCTCTCAGATTACGCAAAGTCTTTAGATACGGTACCTAAACAAAGGTATATCACTAAATTAAACATTCGGGTACAGCCCTGAAAGGTTTATTCAGTATGTGACCCGTATTTATTGACAGAGGAAGACTGGAGTTACGATACAAGACGCTGGCCTGAAGTAACTTATCCTGATATCTATACATCTCAACATAATAATAATCAATCTCATTATATTCTCTTAAACCTTGCGAAATATTAAAAAAAGTGTTAAAATACCTGTTACATACAACTAATATGAGGAATTTTATAAATAAACTTAAATTATTTAACTCAAAATGAAGGTATTGTCCAAAAACACAGGCAAACGCATAGGAACTGCTTCTGTTTTCTGCCACCCGATAATGACGTCATCTATAGCAGAAGAAAACTGACGTAGGCAGTGACGTTACGACGTTTCGCCTTATTAGAAAAAAATTCTATAGGTTTTAACTTCTCCTTTCCTGAAACTAAAATTATTTCTGGTACTTTAAAATGGATTTCAATTATTAAATAAATGACTCGTTCTCAACTATTTTGGCATTTGGTTATTTTCATTTTGGCAACATGGCGGAATGTAAACATTAGATCTCATGGGACAAAAATTGCTTAAAAAAATAGAAAGACAGTTCTGATGAATTCAAAATTGGTGGCGGAAGAATCCTCATCACTTCCTCATTAATTAGAAATAAATTTCACGAATTTGCTGGAATTATTAGTAAGTAAAATAATAAGTCGAAAAATTACGAACTCGGCATTCAAGTTACATCAAGATACAATGGCGATCAGTGAGGGAAATTTCAAAAGTGAGTTTTGTAAGTACGCTTTTTTAAAATGATAACATTTTTTCTATTAAATGTATTTGGTATATTTGGGAAGCTGAGCATCTAGAAAATACCGATAAATCGTAAAATTGACATTAATAGGTGCAGAAAACCGAAATATTTGTCCATCAAAATTGTCGATTTCGTGAAATTCGGAAAACTGCTTTGGGGAAAAATCTTCGTTTGCAGTGAAAAACATTTTTAACTTTTTGAAAATGTGCATATCCTTAAAGATGAAAAGTTGTAGAACACATGGAAATAAAAAATTTGTCGACTGGTGGGCGGAAAAGTTTAATTTTGCATGCATGAAAATAGTGGAAATTTGCGAAACGTAAAGGAGCTGGCCCACCCGGAATGACATGTTTCTATTACCCGCTTCTTTTGAGTTCGGCGGTTTTAATTGAATAATTTAAAAAGTTTAATGTTTTGAAAGTTGAGGATGGTATTAGTGCACGCGTCTTGTCCGACCGCGTCCATCGGTACCAGTCGTAATATCCTGCTATGCTCGGTTCGCGAGATTAGCCCGTCCCCGTGTCTGCTGACTAACTAACAAACTAACATTTGTTTACCTTCAGCTGTTATTATATAGATAATGCTACAGAATAGATTCTCCCATGGACAAAAATAGATTTCTGAACATCCCGTAGACGTCTTACAAAAATTTAGAATAACTTTACTGAAAACTGCCTTATTTGCAAAGGATTGGCCTTTTAAAAAATGTCCTCTAAATCAAATGGATAGGTGAGCTGCAAAAAAGAGTCGATCTTCAGGCAGTCAATATTTTACTCATTAAGGCATGCTAATCATTTACACCTATCTATAAACTTTTATTGCACGCATTTTCCTCGGAAATAAGAATCATCCAGTGAGAGAAATACGATTTCGGCTTCCTCCCCATAAGGTTGTGCTGTCAGAGAGAGAGAGAGCGAAAGAATTAATTTTTCTATAGATGTCAGGTGTGACAGTGGAAGCATAGGTTTAAATATATAAATAAATAATAATTATGATTTTGAATTAATTGGTGGTATTTAGAATGATTTATAATTAATGATGGATTTACTAGAATCCATGGCATGCTGTATTATTGGCAGATTTGAATCCGGGCAAACACAACGTAGTGTCGCGGACGTTGTTGGAGTCGCCAGAAGTGACGTTGCAAGGCTGTGGAATCGATTCCAAGAAACAGGGAATGTTAGACGTCGACCAGGGCAAGGTCGGCCACGCGCCACTACAGCAACTGATGACCGGTATATACTGTTAACAGCTCGTCGAAACGGAACAGACAATGCTACTCAGCTGCAAAGACAGTTGCTTTTGGCAACAGGACGAAGGGTGTCCAGCCAAACAGTACGTAATAGGCTTCATCAGGGAGATCTCTATGCACGTAGGCCAATGGTCTGCATTCCGTTGACCTCACGCCACCGTGCGGCCAAGAAGATGGGCTGCTAAACATGGAGATTGGGAGCAACATGATTGGAGCCAAGTGCTGTTTACAGACGAGTCCCGATTCAGTCTGGAGTGTGTCACCAGGCGTGTTTTGGTATGGAGGGAAAGGGGCACTCGAAATAACCCCACATTCGGTCGTGAAAGGTCACAATACGGACGAGCTGGTTTTATGGTATGGGGTGGAATCAGCACAGGTGGATGTACGGACCTGCATATCATTCGGATTGGTACTTTGACGGCCCGAAGGTATGCAGACGAGATACTGAGACCTCATGTCATACTTTCGCTGCAGCCATGGGAGATTCCTTTGTTTTCCAGCATGATAATTCCAGACCACATACAGCTCGTCTTGTGGAGAACATGCTTGAAGCCGAAATAATACAGCGTATGGAATGGACAGCGTGCTCTCCTGATCTGAATCCAATTGAGCATGTTTGGGACATGCTCGAACGACGCATTGCTGCGAGACCAAGGCCTCCTTTTACTCTCCGAGACTTGAAGATTGCACTTCTTCAGGAGTGGAACAGTATTCCCCAAAGTCTTATCGATAACATCATCGCATTCATGGAAAACAGGTGTGCAGTAGTCTTAGCTGCTCGAGGAGACCACTTGCCATGTTAAAAATCTTGCATGATTTCTTAACAATGCTTTTTTTTATCGTTTACATGTAACCAAATTGTTGCCCTAAATAATCTTTTCATGTTTTTTCCATATTTTCAGAGAAATAAAGCTTAATTACAAATTTTTTTACGTCTTTTTTTCTGTATTGCGCATTGATACGCGTGTACTATCCATTTTATGCCAATACGTGGCTGTCTCGCACGGTTTTCTTAACTTCTTTGCTTGCTCCCCTAATTTTTGTTAGCAGTGTATTTTATTCAGTTAACTAATATTTACTCATATCCACTTCATCACCAATTACCTCGTCTTTACGAATTATCATTTATTATCCGCTAACTTCCGTTATCAGATTACTTCATCATCGCGCTCTATATTAAGTTATTGACGGCTACGCTATGAGAAGCAATGACGGTAAAATATGAAAAGGAAATAAAAGGACGGTACCTCTACAGATGATTACTGGACCACTTTTATGGGCATCTGGCACACGCAATGACGAACTTTGTTGAATTCTCACTGCACTGGAACTGGGGCACATTCATTGTGGGGTACAAGGCTCCTTCAATCGTCATAAGCACTCGGTACAGGACACTGAGGCACTCTCTTTGTAGGGTACAGGGCTCCTTCAATCATTGTAGACACTCGGTACAGGAAACTGGGGCACTTTCTTCGTAGGGTACAGGACTCCTTCAATCATTGTAGACACTCGGTACAGGAAACTGGGACACTCTCTTCCTCGGGCTCTTTTGCTTAGGCCCCAGCTTACATAACTATCATCGAGCGTGCTTCATACATACTCGCTTCATACATACTTCTGTCTCTAACTTCTCTCCTTTTTTGCCTCTTCTATCTTATTTCATATTCTTTTTCTCTTATTAATTCTGGCCCCGCCTTTTCCAATTCTATTGGCCATATTCTTCCGATGTCATCGCAATTCGTCCGTGGCTGCCTCTTCTCAATCCCCTTTTCACCAATGCACATCGAGGGCGGGATTTATAAAATTTTTCTTCTCCCTAAACTTTTACCATGCTCCGACCACACCGAGCATGGTGGTCTGTTTCATAATCATCATAAATTTATGTCTTCCCCTTCTTCTTTTCTTCTTTTCGTTGCAACTCATTCTACAGAACTTTTATCTTATACTTTTATTTCTTCCTACAGGCCCAATCTTCTATCTTTAGTAGTTTCGGTTTATTGTTGGCTTTTCACCCCTTCTCTTTTATTGCCAGTCAGTTGCTTTCTTGCCCTGTTTCTTTCTTATATTTTGCAATTATTTTACTTCGTCCCGTAATTTTCTATTTTCTTGCCCTTGGCCTTGACACTATTGTCATATCCCTATGACATCAGGCTGACGAATAATACCGATGAATGTCCAAAAAATATAATTGTGAAAATATTAGACAACTTCATCCGTTGAAAAAAACTGATAAAAGAGTGGTGTTGCGGGAAAAAGACACTCTTTACAGCAGACTGCTCCTAGAACAAATTCTCCGATGGACAAACATAGCAAAATCCTGTGCTCGTCTTACGAAAACACAAAATAATTGTAGTACTTTAAATTGCATTATTTGCAAAGGGGTTCCCTTTCTAATAATGTTTACTACATCAGGGGTTGATGAACTGCAAAAAAGAAAGGATCGGGAGGCGGTTATTATTCTTCCGATTATACCGAACTATTCATTTACATCTATCCATAAACTTTAATTGCAAATATTTTTCTCAGAAATGCGTGATTCTGGCTCCCTAAGAAGTTGTGCTGTCAGAGCATGAGAAAAGGAATTAAATTCGTTCCAGATATGTGAGGATGACGAATAATGCCATTGAATGGTCCAAAGAATGATTGGTACTTTTCCGTTAGCCCTATTAAGTATCGCCATTGGGGAGAATGAAAAGTCTCCAACATAACAACCATAGGAAAACAGTTTAATATGTAATAGATGGACTAAATTTTGAAGAAGCATTGTCACACACAAAACGTTGGAAGAAGATAACAGATCAACGGGTATGAATCATGTGAGCTAACACGGTTAATTTTCTTCACACATACATAAATAAACACACTTTTGATAGTAACACATTAAATAAAGCGATTTTGTTGTCGTCTTTTAGTCAACAAAGTACTCACATAAATAAACACATTTTAATAGCAACACATTTAATAAAGTGATTTGTTGGTGACTTTTAGTCAACAAAGCACACACATAAATAAACACTATCACGTCCCCACAATGTAGCTTCACTGCCGAAGAGTAGATAGCAGTTAAACCTGGCCTGGCTAATCTCTGGCCAAAACATCCACATAAATTATCTAAGAGGAGACAGACTTAGAGTAAATAAAATACTCTTTATTCAATTATGCATATTTATAATACGTACAAAATTTACAATACTGCCCTTGCAGTAGAGAAGTGGCTCACCGCCAAAGTTAACAATTTCTTGGGGACACGGCCCAACGCACGCGTCTTATCTCTAGCCTGCCGGCTAAAAAACTCCTCTCTCGGAAACAAACCTCTGCCTTCACAGAACGACCGCTGTCCAGCGTCGTCGGCAAAGCAAGTCCCCTGAGACAAAAGACTACCGCTTTTATCACCTCCTCCCGGTTCATTCTCGAAAAGCCTGGAATATTCGGGAGACGATTAATAGTCCTCATTTCCGGGTCTTTTACGTCACTTCCGCTCGTGCCATCCTCTGACAGCCATTTCTCACTTGGGCGACACTCAGGACTAGTCCCCATTGTCAGGCGAGGAGTCCTACCTTTCATAGGTCATTCGTTTTTTGATTCTCCATTTTGCGCTTCCTCACAGACACTCGATCTTTTGGGTATGTACGGCAGTTTCTGGGTCAACAAAATTGTACTTGTGGTTCACGTTAAAATTGTGGGAACCCGCTCTTCAAGTTTTGTGGTGCTGTAGCTTTTCCAAGAATTGGAATAATTCGTAGATCCTTCCTTGATATTTTCCTTCATGGCTTCTAAAAGTACACTAAGGGTAACGGTTTGGTACCGGAATCAGAAAACATTCATTCGTCTCCCTGCAAATACCCCCAAATATCCACTATTGCGGGAGAACGCGTCCAACATTGTTTTTTCTCCTTGAAAACATACTTTCATCTAATTCGACTATCAAATCGAGCACTACTATTTTTCTTTTTTTGGATCACGTTCCACTACATAATTAATGCAGACTTCTCGCATATAATTATTCCAGTCAACAACTGTATTATGATTCATTTCCAATTGTTTCTCGTACCATTTTACCGAAGTTAACTCTTCGCTGCAACTGTAAATAAATCTCAAAGCTGTCAAACGATTCTAACGCGTTGATTGGAACCATGTTTCTTCCAAAATGCTATTTTTTCTGCGGCAGGTAGAAGCATTACGCCCCCATAGAATGTCATTTCCAAAATATATATTCATTTCATGATTCCTAGCTCACGTCTTATTTTCTGACAAAATACCTTTTTCTTGGAAAAACGTACAGCTTCTTCTTCCGTTACAGGTAAGTCCCAAATTTTCGTCATGATTGTAATCTCGGTAATAAACTGCACGATTTTGTAGGTAAAAACTTGCAACGGGTCTCCGTTACAAATTTTTATTCCTAGAGGTTGCGTTTTTACTCAAAAATACTTTTTAAAAGGTAAAAAACAAAATAAGAGCAAAGAACTTGTGAGACCAATTTTTTACTGTTTTATTCCAACGAAAAAAAGAATAAATCGTTTTCTCATCTTGATATACAGTTACCATTAATTTAAAGAAACGATTAAGGAACGATTTTTTTATGAAATTTGAAGAACAATAATTAACTATAATCGTTCCCAACAAACTATTGTAAAATTTAAACGCCAGTATTTTAATTGTTGGAAGAATATGTTTAACGCGTAGATCCCGATGAATCACGTCATTTCTGATAAAAATAGGAACTTAATGAATAATTAATATCACGCCATCAAAGATTAATATCACTAGCATGATATTTATCTTTGTTTAAATAGTATCACGTGAAATACAATTAATTTAACAAAATAGCTGAAAATGCGATTTACCATATTAGACGATTTATCACTTGCGCCCGGCTAATACCCCAGTCACAATAGACCCGATATTGACGAATGGCTAAAAAAATATGAAAGTTTTGAAAATTGGTGGAGATGTTTGTTTAGGCATGCTAATAAACATACTAAAAGTCCCCACCGATCAGACTCGAGCTTTCACCACCATCTTGGAAAATGTGTACTTTTTTTGGTTTTTTGCAAGTAACTTGAGAAATATTGATTTTATGTAAAAAATTTGAGTGCAAAAATTGAAGAGCATTAAATTGTGAACAAAAGCATTATTTACATTTTTTTATAAGTCGAACACGAACAAAGATAATTGACTTTGAAAGGAGCAAACTATCACACCTGGGACGCGGATGCGCGGGTCATCCCCATCGCAATGAGGGGGTTGACCCGTGCATGTGCACCAAAAGTCTTGCAGACTCACGTTTGTCAAACCTCTTCATATCAAAGCTCGAAAGAAAGTTGCAGCAACATCCAATCCATTGTTATCAGGTTGTATTTTGAGACTTGGTGGATTCTATATTTTTATGTCATACTTAGGATGCATTGGGTACAAAATGGCTGGGGGTGGGCTAAAATAAATACTAACACTGATGTATGCAACTACGTCAGTAGAAAGAATATTGCCTGGCCATGCATACGCTAGAAAAATCCTAGCTCATTTAATTACCCAAACAGCTTTAGCAAAAATCTCCATGAGTTGTTTAGAGATTTTGCTACTGAACTACTATCGCTAGATGCCATAAACGGACATACTCATATACGAGCCATCCTATATGAGATTAAAATAAGGATGACTTTGAAGGAGTTAAAAGAGAATGGCCCCACTGCAGCCCTCTGGGTTCAGTACTTTGAAATGGTAAACCTTATGAAAGCTTGATCACCGTCAATTGTACGGTGAAAGCAAACGGTTTTTATATAGTAGTAAACCCGTTGTTGCTTTTTCAGAGGATAGCGATTGCTAAACAAAGCGACGAAGACCTAGCATTTTATTTCGAATATGAGTTAACTCCTTTTCCGTTGGCTATGTTTAATGAAGCTGGTATGCGAGAAACAAAGACATTGGCCATGTACGACGTTTTTAAAGTTCCAAACAAAGACCTTAACCTCCTGAACTGCGTCAAAATTGTGGGCAGTGGTTTTTTCCTACACCATGTCAAATGGGGAACACAATTAAATTTTTCGGCTGCTTGCACAATTTAAGTTAACTATATAAAAAAGCATTATGGTACCAAATGTATAGTCGTTTTAATGGCTACTCCAACAGCACTAACAGTACAAAAACATTGAACAAAATATACGGTCTATTGTGAAAAAATCTGTAGACATAAATTTTGATGGAAACATGCGAGTTACTGTTCAACAAGAATAGTTCCTTTCAAATGAAAACAACAACAGTGAATTGAGCAGCATTCTATCAGCTGAGGTGGAAAACAGTGAGATTCGATTCCGACAAAGTAATGACGACGCCGACATTCTCATTGTAAATACTGCAATTAATGAAGGATGTTCTGATAACAACATCGTTGTAATCATCGATGAAGATGTTGACCACCTGGTTCTATTAACAGCTCTCACTACTACATAAAATTGCTACAGTATAATTTTTCTCCATACGTTCAGTGGATGCGATACTACTTCTGCAGCATTCAACAAAGGAAAGAAACTTTGCGAAAAAATGTTCCAAAGTAAAGATATGGAACACAACGTGACAGTAGTTAATAAATTCAACTTATCGCACAATAATGTTGCTCAAGCAGGAGAATGCTTTTTTCTGATCTGGTATGGAGCACATTCCACTGAACAGTCCCTAAATAAGTTTAGGTAAAAATGCTTCGTAAACTTTGGCACTAAAATAAAACCATATATTTCGTTTCTTCCCTCAACTGAAGAGAAAGCCAGGCTACATTCCTTTCGGTTGTATAACCAAGTGCAGAAGTGGTTTGGGAATGAGTTGAAACCTGAAGTGAGGGGCTGGAAACGTCAAGAGAAAACCCTAGTGTCCATCACAACTATGGATACAGTGGCTCCCAATTCAGTTTTAAGCATAGTGTTTTGCAACTGTAAGACTGACTGGGGAGAATGATGCGTGTGTAGAAAAGCAGGCATCAACTGCACAACGGCCTGCAATAACTGCAATGGGGTATGTCACAACGACATACCCCATTGCAGTTAAGAATTGAAGTTATTATTGCCCTGTAGATCATGACGATCCAATAACAGGAACTGATGAATGAGGTGATGCTAGCTGACCCATAGACGATCTTTTCAAGACTGACGACGCGAACAATCCCGTACAGAAAAAAGCTCGTCAACTATAAAGTAGGTAAGCGTAAAAAATTATACACAATGAAAATACGGTACTGAATAATCCAAGTTTATTACATTCGTTTATAAAATTAATAATGATCAATTATCTACATGCCAAAACACATTAAAGTCTATTTTCTTGTGTTTAAAGAAGGCCGCAATGAGGGAGTGGAGATAATTCAAAGCGCCTGCAACGAGACTTGGACGCTTACCTCCATAATCAACGCTCATTTAATAGTCAATATTTTGGTAGGTGTTAGGGTTACGACAAAATGTATTTAATATTTTTTGTACACAATTTAATTTTCTTTAATTTTTGTATTAAACTTTTTTTTACAAAAAGTTAATATTTCCCAAGTTATTACCAAAAACACAAAAAGGCCTTCAAAATCTCTAAACAACTCATGGAGATTATTGCTTTTGAAATTGGATATGTCCATGGCGTCAAAAATTATTTTTGCTAAAGATGTTTGGGTAAATAAATGAGCTAGGATTTTTCTAGCGTATGCATGGCCAGGCAACATTTTTTCTACTGACGTTGTTACGTACATCAAAGTTAGTATTTATTTTAGCCCACCTCCAGCCATTATGTACCCAATGCAGCCTAAGTATGACATAAAAATATAGAATCCACCAAGTATCAAAATACAATCTGATAACAATGGATTGGATGTTGTTGCAACTTTCTCTTGAGATTTGATATGCAGAGGTTTGACAAACGTGAGTATGCAAGACTTTTGGAGCACATGCATGGGTCATCCCCCCATGGCGATGGGGATGACACGCGCATCCGCGTCCCAGGTGTGATGGTTCGCTGATTTCAAAGTCAATTATCTTTGTTCGTGTTCGACTTATAAAAAAAAATGCAAATAATGCTTTTGTTCACAATTTAATGCTCTTCAATTTTTGTACTCAAATTTTTTACATAAAATCAATATTTCTCAAGTTACTTGCAAAAAATCAAAAAAGTGTACACATTTTTCAAGATGGCGGCGAAAGCTCAAGTCTGATCGGTGGGGACTTTTAGTATGTTCAACAGTATGTCCAAGCAAACATCTCCACTAATTTTCAAAACTTTCCTATTTTTTTTTAGCCATAAAACATATTTTGACTGGGCTATAACAGAAAAGTTCCGAATGATTTTACACGTAGATTCAGAAAAGTTTCTTCCCGAGATAATCTCTCCATCATTGCTGCTTGTACCTAAGATTATTTTTTAGGCCTCCGGGAGATTCATCGGTTGGAATGAAGTCCTTCCTCTAGAAATGTAACAAAAATTTTATAAATGCTTTCATGTAACGTATTATCTAATGACTGGACCATCTTTATCATTATGGTGACAATTTTTATGGAATATTGTTCGAGTGTTTCGCGGAATTTAAAGTATGGATCTCTCTCTCAATATACTAGCATTAAAATTTTTGAACTTAAAATTATATATTTATCTGAAACTGAAAACTAATTTGAAATTATAATTTCATACTGCGATATAAGAGTTATAGATTCGACTCCAGTATAGTTTCAACTTGGTCGCAATAAGAGTTTCTCCTTTCTCTGCACTTGAAATTCAGGTCATAGGATAAAATAACTTTTGAAATTATGCTTTCTAGCTGAATTGAAAGCGTTATAAAATTAATGAGAATCTCAAATGTTATGTTTTGATAGAAGTATTATTTTTTTAGTAACAGAGATGAGTTACTAGAGACAAATAATGTGTATATTATCGGAAATTTGAAATAACTTAACACTAGAGTGTCCAAAAGATATATTGAATATCACCTTTTTTTTTCTTTTAAGGTGGTAGGATTGGCATATGGATGGATATCTGAAAGTTTCGGCGTCAAAGCAGGGCCAACTGATGCGTGGTGCAACTCAATTCTTGGTGAAGTTTGTGAAATGTCGAGAACAGAGTGGGTAATAAAAATATTCCTTTTTTTTAATTTATCAATGAATTTTTATCAAATTGAAATTAAGTTTAATTTTCAGTGGTGTAAAATTAAGTGATTATCTTATTTTAAATAATTAAGATACGAAGTTTCAACTTTCCTTTTTTAACGATTTACTCAGAAAAAATAAAGTGAAAAATCAAGAACAAGAAACAAAATTTATTTTTAATGATTTTCAGCAATTTCCGAGGAAGAAATGTAAAAATGTCAACCATAAACTATTGCTCGTGTATAACTTTTCTGGTGCATTTATACCGTTTTTTCAATGATAATTTGATGCTGTATTCTCTATATTTGGAATGTAATTCATACTTTGTTATTTAAAAGTTGAATTCATTGTTATTACACTTTCAAACGTAAGGAATAAACTTTCCCTATTTGTATACAGTTTGGAAAATATCTGACGGCTAACACCTATCGTATCTAAAGCATTATAGTTTTCGTGTTTAAAAATAAATATGGTACAAATATGTTAATGCAGTGAAAAGTCATGAAAATTTTTGAGCAATTTAATCTTTAAAAACAATAAATTTGAAAATTCAGACACTTGATTTTTTCATACACTGTAAAAATATTTCCTTTGTTTTTTAATTGAAAAATTTTTATTGCCTACATAGTTTAACAATTATGAATGATCAATGGAACCCCATTAATGTAGACCAATATATTTATTTTAAACAATAAAGAACATTTCTGTTTATTACATAATTTTAAGAAAATCAAAATTTAAATCAGTGCTAGATTTTCAGAAATTTACACGCATCTGCATTTGGTAAAACAATTTATCGACAGAAACCAAGTTGAATTAATTAGTCAGGATTATTAGTCAAGGAAAATACAAATTATATGTTCTCTTTAAACTAAAAACAGCCATTTTTTTCACTTATGAACTTTATAAAAACTCTAAAATTAAATGTTATATATAAAGGTGATCGAAAAAAATTTCAGGATGATTCAGTGTACAGAATCCTCCAAAAAGGTCGTTATAGTGACGCACGTTTCTTAGAATAAAAATGAGCCATTTGTGAAACAAAAATTCTCAATGGAAAAAAGCAGCATCCTGGAATATACAAATAATGAATAAATAATTAACAGAAGGTATAATTGCTCACAGACAGAAAAAGGAGGCATATTAGGAATGGAATTCAAGATATTATAGTTCCTAAGTTTAGTTCCTCACTCAGACATCCGGATAAATTAGTCAATAAATTACCGACTTCGAAGTCAGAGGTATCCGCTCACATCGTACAGCGGTAAAAGTGTCGCTAACTTCCACAGCTCGCCCGAATCTCCGCGAAGGCATGGAAGTATCCGAGGAACTTGGAATTGCCCAAAGTGTCATCTCTAGGCTTTGGCAACGATTCCAAAATGATGTAAATGTAAGTAGACGTTACAGTGCAGGTCGCCCCGGATTTACAACGCCGAATGAAGACTGATATTTGGCAGTAACTGCCAAAAGAAGCAGATGGAGCACAGGATCCGACCTGTCTCGTCAGCTATCTGTAGCCACAGGTACCACAGTTTCAAGGCAAACCGTGTATAGATGTTTGGGAAATATTGGTCTATATCAGGGGGTGGGCATTAAGTCGATCGCGATCGACCGGTGGACCACCAAGATATTTTGGGGTGGCCGCCTTTACTAAGACGCGCATACTAAACGAAACATATTTATGGCGACTAAGTATGCAGACTAAGTCTTCTTCTAACTATAACTACTAGAACTAACTTTAGATGAAAATGATTTATCTTTTAATGTATTTTGAATTGTTTGATAATAAATGCATCATTTGATATTATTATATTTGTGGCATTTATTATTGTGTTTGTATCCTACGTTTTGCTGTAAACGTGGTTTTAAAAGCGTAAGTTTTTTTATTGTAGTTATATAGGTAAGTATATATTCCATATATATTATTAAGTTATAATGAATATTGTAGACCTTCTTTTTTTAGCTCACCACACCTACGCCACTGGGTGGACCGCAACACCTTGAAAAAATTAGAAGTAGCCCGTACCCTGGAAAAGTCTGCCCACCCCTGGTCTATATGCTCGCAGGCCTGTCGGATGTGTTCCGCTCACGGCAACTCACTGTCGGCAGCGATTAGCCTGGAGTAGAGAACATGCAATGTGGACATCGTCACAGTGGGCTTGTGGGATGTTTTCCGACGAATCCAGGTTTAGCTTGCAGTCTGATTCACGTCGGACTTTCATATGGTGAACGCTAGGTGCTCGTTACCACCAAGACAACATCTTTGAACGACACCGTTACGGTGGTGCAGGATTGCTCGTTTGGGGTGGAATTATACTGGGCTCCAGAACAGATATGCATGTTCAAATCGGAACCATGAATAACCACATTTATCGGGACATCAGTCTGGAACAACATGTACGTTGGTTTAGGGGTGCCATGGGAGCAGAATTTGTGTTTATGGATGACAACGCCTGTCCTCACCGAGCAAACATCGTAAACGAATGCCTTCAATCTGAGGATATCACCCGTATATTTGGAATGGCCAGCATTCTCACCTGACTTGAATCCTATAGAGCATGTGTGGGACATGCTTGGCCAATGAGTTACAGCCAGTCAACCACCTCCTACATGTGTACCGGAACTTGGGAGAGAATTGTTTGCTGAGTGGAGCAATCTTCCCCAAGATCAGCTCGATAATTTGATAATCAGCATGCCTAGGCGTTGTACGGACTGTATTTCATCGCATGGGAGACATACAATGTATTAACCATCATACCAACTATGTAATATTAAGTTTTTGTAAAGGAGATATTTTTACAATTGCTCCAGGGAGCAAAAATCGTAGTTTTTATGAATGGTATCATACATACATCTTTTTTATTCTTTATTTTTTGTTTAATAAATAGGGTTTATGAATAAGTCACGTTTGTTTTGTTTCTGAAGCTTTATTTGCCGGAGCTGGCATTATCCTTAATTTATGGACATGAGTGCACAATAGTAAGGAACCTAATAACGAATTTATTCATAATAAAATAGAAAGTAACACTTACAAAATAATCAGAAACATTTTTACCTAAGCCAAACTGCCCTGCTCACCACTCACTCATCAGCCACCGACACCCCCACAGGTCATGTACTCGGATCCCGTTCCGATGGAATCTGATTACAGTCTTGGAGGGAGAAAAACCCGTTCGCCTCGCCTGGAGCCAATATACAAAAATACGCCAAGCGCATGCGCAGGAAGGTAACAGCTACTAGTTTTTGGCGTGAATCGCCTTTAGTAGCAAAAATTCTTATACATTATTCATATTATTTACATTGATCGGAGAGAGTTATAAAGGCATGAATTGTGATCTACACATAATACATGAGTACTTTTATAACACTCTCTCCCTTCACCAAGTGAAGAAAAAAACATAAAAACATACAAGATCTTATCTAACATTAAAGTGCTATGAGTGGGAGCTGGCAGACTTAAAAAAGTTATAATAGTTTACATTGAAGATCCTATGTGGGAACAACAATAGTGATCAAAACAGTCAAATGTATTACATTGAAGATCCTAAATGTGAGAAAAAAAACATGATTGCTTATGCTAGGTCAAAGTTACATTGGAGACCCTCCATGAGGGAAAAGAAAACTTTTGTGCTCCTAATTAAATTAACATTATACATAAAGACAAAACACTTCATGTCGGCTGGCCAGCCATTGAAAAAACAAGTAAAAAACACCCCTGTAAATTATACATAGAAAGTACATTCAAAACACATGGAAAAATGGTAACAGAATAATTACAAGAAAACTTAAATAGGTGTCATACATACCGGGTGATCCAAGAGTCAGGGGTGATCCAAGAGTTTTGTGTGGCAACGAAAAAAAATAGTTCTGTTGGCTACCAACAGATGGCGCTATAGTTTTATTTCACCAAAAGATGATTTACAAATGAAAAAATGCTTACAAGTTACAAGTCAGCTTAATTACAGTTAATTACAGTAAATTTTCAATGTTCTGTCCATCATTCAGAAGTACCGCTATGAGACGAGTCACCACACCGTTCACAGCATTGAGTTTCATTTCTTGCGTTATGGCAGACACATTTTGGTGGATGGCATCTTTCAGTGCTGCTAGTGATGCCGGTTGGTCGTGGTACACTTTTGACTCCAAGAATCCCCACAGCCAAAAGTCACAGGGTGTCAGATCGGAAGATCTTGGAGGCCATGCGTGATTAAAGCATCGACTGATAATGCGATCCTCCCCAAATGTTGAGCGTAGCAGGCTTTGCACATGCAGAGCAATATGAGGTGGTGCTCCATCTTGCATAAATGTGACTGTTTGGAGTGCCTGTCGCGCTTGTAGTTCAGGAATAATGTTGTGCTGTAACAGTGCTGCATATCACTGACCAGTGACAGAAACTGTTTTGAAACCCGTCTTTGTGACTTCCTCGAAAAAAATGGACCAATTACGAAATCAGCATTAAAGCCACACCAGACTGTCACTTTAGGCTGTTGTGGCTTTACTGCTGATTTACTGCAAGGGTACCTCAACAAATGCATGTGGATTTTCTGCGGTCCACACTCGACAATTGTGGGTGTTACAGCGCCAGAGAGTGTGAAATGCGCTTCGTCTGTCCAAAGTACAATGTGAAGCCAGTCGTGCTGCTCTTCCATCTTATTGAATACCAAATTCGCATAATCTTGGCAAGAGTCGAAGTCAAGAGGTTTCAGTTCTTGGTTATGTTGCAACTTGTAGGGATACCGTTTCAGGGTTATTCACAGTGCTCTCCAGACACTTACGTACAACACTCCTGTCTGTCTCGAAACTTCTCGAGCACTGCACTCCCCATGTGCAGAAACCGCCGACATGGATTGCACCGTCTGCTCCACTGTCGTGGCAACATCAGAGCCTGCTGAGGGGCGTCCACTTCTTGGACGTGACGCCAAAGAACCTGTAGCTTCAAATTTCTTCATCATTTTGTTCCATGCAGAACACGTTATTGGTCCTTTGCTATCTCGCATACCCTTCATGTAGCGATATGCTCCCAATGCCTCAATGGCACCTTCCGAATTCTTATAATACAGTTTAACTAAGAGGGCTTCTCAACTATGGACAGCATTTCGATGCATATAAGCTGCGACTACCATTACCTGCTGCAGTTGCTCCTTTTTATATCGTTTGTTGCTTTGCATAATCATATATCAGAAATCCGACAGCGCCATCTGTTGGTAACCAACAGAACTAATTTTTTTTTCGTTGCCACACAAAACTCGGCTTCTTTTCCATCCGTTTGGTGCAAACCGCATCTTTTTTTCTTTATTCGTTTTCAAATTATTCATTTTCAAAGTTCGTCCTGACTTTTGGATCACCCGGTATATGAATGCACTATAAGAGTCAACCTTGTGACAAAGAGCATGGTTGCATAGTAAAATAAGTGTCATTACTATATAAGGAAGGTTACAAGACATGTCTGTGTGAAAAACATTACCCTCAAAACAGTGTATCACACTGTACCATGCCTCGTACAAAAAGTAAAAAGGAAATGTGCTTACAAACTTTAAAAAAGTGCAAAAATTACATTGGGATATACATGTTAAGATGAGTACATACCCTAGAGCATTAAAAACTTACGAATCATAGAAAAATGCAACAGCATGTTATTCAAAAATGTTACACAGTATAGCAAAGTTACATGATGATTTTGTTTGCAAAAAGGACAAGTTGTTGATTTATACACTTCACAAAATGGCAGGTGAGATATACAAAAATAAGAAAAAATATAAAAAATTTCACCAATATAAAGTTATAAAGGCATGAGTTATAAATGTATGAATTGTAATCTACACATAATACATGAGTGCCTTTATAACAGTTGTTGTTGAACGAAAGACAGTACAACTTGTGTTCGGTTCAAGGTTGCCTACATTTTTTTTGGGTTTCAAGTGGTAAATTTTAACTTAAAATATGGATTGTGCAATTAAATTCGACCGACCGTCTAAACGAAAGCGAGTGAAGGACATAGACTTTGAATTGTATATATTGTGCCAACATCAATTGAATGAGGATTTGTTTAAAACCTCAAGTACTCAGCAAAAACTGTTTGATGCAGTGAGAGTTCGAAACAAGTGTAAAGACAGTGATTATCAGCACCTCGAAGAATATGCTCGAAAATTTACAATGGAAGGAATAACCCAGCTAAATGCCCGGTGGCATATAACTTGTCACAAGAAATGCACGCACAAAGGTAACATTGATAGACTACAGGCCAGGTATAAAAAGCAACAAGCGGAAATTGAAGTAGCTTCCCCAACCTCGGTGTGCAATAAGGTCCACCCGTGTACAAGAGGCCAAAATCTTGGCATGAAACTGCATAAAAATGCCTGCTTCTTTTTCGATAGACTTGAAGCTAGGAGACATCCATTATATACCTTTTTCCATCAAAGAGGTAGGTCAGAGGATCTGATGCTGTCTAGTGAAGTGAAAATAGCAACTGAAAGTTAAAACTGAGTGGATTCATTAATCCAGAAGATGTACATGCATATGATGTAGCATACCACAAAGAATGTTGCACAATAAACGTCATTGCGAAGTACTGATGAAGTTTAAACAACACCTAACTTGCCAGAATGTATTAGTCAAGTAGAATTCATAGATCGTTTGCTAGATTCTCTTTTGGAAGGTAATGTTGTCACGATGGCAGATCCTGAGAGACACTATAGATCTGTCACTGGAATGGTGTTAAACAGCAAGACATGTTGTCAAGAAAATCTCTTAAAGTACTTATTGAGCATGAATTATTTTACATGAATGTAGTATTTAACGACCCTATCTCCAACAATCAATCACAGCGTATTTCTTTGAAATCTATCAAGGATGTTTTTTTGTCGCGGGTGGAGTCCCATTATGATATGAATGCTAGTATGAAAGTTCTGAATCAAGCAGCTAAATTATTACTTATAACCATGCTGACAGAGGAGAAATGGAAGTTTACAAGTTCTATTACGAAGAAAAAATCATAAATATCATGCCGAAAGAAGTTCTATACTTTTTCAAATGGTATATTGAAGGGAACAAAAAAATGGAAAGTTTGCAGATTGATAACAAACATTTTAACCAAAAGGCTGCTGCATTATCACAAACTCTTATGTATGAGTGCCAAACTGAAAGACAAACCGTTTATAGTAACACGGCGTTAGTTAAACACAGACACTCACGGGACCTTCCTCTACAAGTTGCTGTTGGCCTAACGATACATAGTAAAACTCGCAGAAAATTCTTGGTTCAGCTTATGCATGGTTCGGATTACTCGATTGATTATAATAAAGTTCTCTGGCTGGAGACTGCTATAGCCAATGAAGTTCTGAACCATATGGAAGACAATGATGGATTGTATGTCCCACCTGATATTGTGAAAGGGAGATTTATCTTTTGCACAGCAGATAATTTAGACTTCCTTGGAGACACGCCTGATGGACGATGAACCCTTCACGCAACTGTGATGACTTCTTATCAAGAATATCACGAAGGTAAATTGCAATCTATAACTCTGTCTGATGCTGAAACACAAGTACCCAATCATTCGCTACAGAAACGATCCAGATACATCACAGACTTTATTCACTAAAATGGGCCAAAACTCTTAAAGCCTAAGGGCCTGTTCACATAGGAGTCTGTTGCGTTGCGTTAAGGAAAAGATGACGTTGAGACGAAAATAAACCAATCATATGCCTCCAAACGATTAGCAGTGAAATTTTTAACGCCTATGATTGGTTTATTTTCGTCTCAACATGATCTTTTCCTTAACGCAACGCAACGGACTCCTATGTGAACAGGCCCTAACAGTTTTGCTTTTAAGAAATCTGATATATATATAAAAAAAATTCAGAGTTTAAAACTACATAATGTAGAAGATTTAGCGTGGTGTCTGTGCAAAAACAAAATAATACGTGATACAAAAGAAATATCTGATAGTTCAGCAAATCGACCTTCACGTTCTAATCATGAAAGTAGTTATAATCCAGCATCTGATCCGACTTGGACTGTCTTTAATGCAAAGCTGTCAAAAGACCAAAAACCAATCACTCGCATATTTGTTCTACCAATCATACCAGCTACTCCAACAGATCGTTCCATAAAATTTACTTTCTAGACGTACTTTGAAAAATTGACAACACATATCAAAATGTGTTGTTCCATTAGATTTGGGTGTTTACCGTCCTGTGCAGCAACTTATCATGGCTCAACAGAATCTTCGAGATCACTTTGTGCTACGACCTGGAGAGTTACACATATGTATGGCCTTACGACGTGATATTGGCACATTTATTGAGGCACATTTTGGGGGGCTCTTCCTCTCTTTTCTAAGAATCACACACAGGTCCCAACCGCGAGCCAACCATCTTCTTCATAGGACACGCTTTCTCCCTTTTGCCAATTGTGAAGACTCCATCACCCCTGATTCTACATTTGTAATCTAGACATTTTATTTATCTTCAATATGAGGTATTACAAAAGAAAATCGGCCGATTAATAACCGAAATAAAGTGGATTTTTTAATTCAATGGCGGCCATCTTGATGGCGTCATTACTACTATACGCCACACACCAAAGACTGACACCATGGAAATTATTCATCTGCAGGTAGTTTCTGGTGAAAAAAATATCCACCCTTGTTCCCATCATTAATACCGCCACGGAGCTCATTTTTTCGACATATGCTCTCCTACTGATGGTCATTCTTCTACTGTCTCCTCGTGGATATAATCTTGGTTCACCTTTATGGCACCATAATAACGTATCATTTAAAAAAGCAGTGTCTAAGGGTGAATGTTCTCCGAAGTTGTAAAAAAAGGTGGGAAAAGAACTCGGCATAGTTTCGTACCATCGAAGTGGGGAGATCTGCTGTTGTTGCACGAACGATACAGGATCCATGTTGAAAATGAAAGGATCTCGGGGGTCTCACAGTGCGCTGTATTTAATTATTCTTAAGACCAAAATGCACTCTTGTGACATTCAGTCAGCTTCTGATACAGTTTTGTCTCAGTCTATAAATGGTGTCACAGAAGTAAATTTTGCTGAAAACCAGATGGAGGTTGCGTATAGGGCAATGTCTCGCAGAATGTCACATCTGAACTCTAGCAGATTTTACTTCTTGTTTGACGAGGAGTGGCAAAAAATTGCATAATTTCAATGAGCATTCTTACAGCTTGCTGAATAAAATGCTCTCAGATTACGCAAAGTCTTTAGATACGGTATCTCTAAACAAAGGTATATCACTAAATTAAACATTCAGGTACAGCCCGGAAAGGTTTATTCAGTATGTGACCCGCATTTATTGACAGAGGAAGACTGGAGTTACGATACAAGACGCTGGCCTGAAGTAACTTATCCTGATATCTATACATATCTCAACATAATAATAATCATTCTCAACGAAAGAATTATTATATTCTCTTAAACCTTGCGAAATATTAAAAAATGGGTGTTTAAATACCTGTTACATACAACTAATATGAGGAATTTTATAAATAAACTTAAATTATTTAACTCAAAATGAAGGTATCGTCCAAAAACACATGCAAACGCATAGGAACTGCTTCTGTTTTCTGCCACCCGATGATGACGTCATCTATAGCAGATGAAAACTGACGTAGCCAGTGACGTTGCGACGTTTCGCCTTATACACTTCTCATTGATGGCCTGGATAAAATAAACCAATGGGTAACGAAAAATAGATGATACACTTGTAACGTCTAATGCTAATCATTCAAAACGGCATCGAGGTGCCTGAGCAATAAATACTGATGTCATGGGGGCAATAGCGCAGCCGTAGTAGGTATTTTGTCGCCGGAAAAATATACTGAGGCAGTATGCACCCAATCAATTATATATATATATATATATATATATATATATATATATATATATATATATATATATATATATATATATATATATATATATATATATATATATATATATATATATATACAGTTGGCTCTCTGTTTAACGACGCTCTACTTAACGATGATCTCTATTTTAAGACGATATTTCCCAGTCCCGGTCCCTCCGACGTAAAAAAATTCTATTTAAAGACGACGTTGTTTCTGTTTAACGAAGATTTTCTTTTCATGATAAACTTTTTCTTCAACATTTTATCTGAAGGAGGGGAACCTTCTGTGGAGGAAAACAAGTTTGGTTTCAATAACAGACCCGGAATTTCCTTGATGTTTTCAATGTTGCAATCATAGACTTTTTGCAGTGGGAAAAACGGGGTGAGGGGGAACTCGGAAGATCGAATATTCATTCATGGAGCTATTAGTGCGAGAGCTGAATCACTCAATTGTCCCTATCATCTGATGTCATGTGACTTACGAACTATCCAATAGCAGCTCTCTCTCACTCCTTCCGGGAAGAACGTGTTCATGTTTAGAGAATTCGTGGTTGTGTGTAGGAGTTCATTCCAGTACGAATACTAGGTGAGCAGAGAAAAATGGCATCAAAGTGAAAGCATCTTACGCTACACGAAAAGGTGGAGATATTGAAGACTGGGAAGAAAGTGTTGGAATAACAAAAGTCCAATTCGCAAGATAATTTCAGCTACCCGAGTCTACTCTCAAAGTCATTTTAGCAAGCAAAGAGAAAATTCTTGAAGCAGCACAAAAATTTGGTTTGGGATCCAAATCCAAACGGTAGAAAATTCAATGTGGCCGATCAGAACAGTTTGATAAGGTAGTCCTGCAATGGTTTCATGAATCAAGAGCATCCATTAATGACCAATGCGGCTGACAGTATGAAAATTAGAAAATTTACGATCTTGGAAATAATGCACGTGATAACATCAGCATGGAAAGAAGTTTCTTCATCCACAATAAAAAACTGCTTTCGCGTTTCTGGAATTCACAAAGTACTCGTAGTGAAACTGCAAAGTACGGATGTAGAAATCAATGAAGACGACATTACCCCTGAAGAATGGAGATGTCTTGTTGAAGATGAGGATGTTTCAATTCAAGATTTGTACAATTCTGATGAATGTGTTTTAACAACAGATTACAGAAATGTAGAACAAATTTATGAAGATATAGTAAACGAAAACACAGTGTCAGACGAAGAAGGTGAAGTTGAAGACACGGAAAACGAGACAAGGCCACCGTCTTACACAGATGCAACTTCTGCTCTAGATGTTCTCCGACGTATATTACATCGAATATGGAAAATGACACATTTAACATTTTTAAACATCTGGAAAAGAGAATAACGAAAACAAGGCGAAAAATGAAGCAATCAACACTTTTTGACCTTTTTAAAACGTCATTTATTGTAATTTTTGGATTCTTTTTTAAATGTAATTTAAAATAACTTTTTATGAATAAAATAATAACGATAATAAAAATAACTTTTTTAAACACCCCAGTATATTAAGAAATATATTGACAGTCCTAAGCCTGTAAAGAGTGAAAAAAATGTTATTTTTTCACGAATTCTGTTTAAGGACGATCTCTACTTAAGGACGATTTTTCACGCTCCCTTGAAAGTCGTTAAACAGAGAGCCAACTGTATATATATATATATATATATATATATATATATATATATATATATATATACACTCATGTACAAAAAAATTAGCGCACCAAGAAATAATTGCGGGATCGTAACGAAACTTGCAATGAAGGTACATGACGGGGAAATATGCAAATGATTAGAAATGCAGCGTGGTTGCGCATTACGTATAGCCGGTAGAGGGCGTTGAATATCGTACTCTATGGAGTATAAAACAGGTAACCAAAGCTTGTTTGAGTGTGCTGAATCATTTACAAAGGAAGAGCTGAGATAGACATGCCATTACGCCTTGTTCGAAGACAATATAAGCAGTTGTCGCAGTTTGAGAGGGGGAGAATCGTCGGGATGATGGAAGCTGGGTGGTCAGCTAGGCGAGTAGCTCGCCAATTAGGCCGCTCTGATTGTGTTGTGAGGAGGTGTTGGGACCAGTGGAGCCGAGAGATGTCATGTACACGAAGACCATGCTCAGGACGCCCTCGACAGACCAGTCGTCGAGAAGACCGCCACATCGTAAGAAATGCACGCGTACAGCCAAATGCTTCATCGGCCGCCATCCAGGCACAGGTAGCACCTTCACTAGGGGCTTCTGTGTCTTCTCGAATCATACGAAGGCACCTGGCTGAAGGACAGTTGGTATCGCGGCGCCCATTACGTGTGCTGCCCTTGACGCCCACCCATCGACGCCTCCGTTTGGAGTTTTGCCGCGCACGAGGAAACTGGACTGCAGCGGAATGGAACCAGGTCGTCTTTAGCGACGAATCCAGATTCAATCTCGGCAGTGATGACAATCGTGTTCGTGTGTGGAGATCCCGTGGTGGACGCTTCAATCCTGACTTTGCTGTACAGCGACACATCGCTCTCACAGCTGGTGTGATGGTATGGGGTGCCATTGCCTACAATACACGGTCACCCCTAGTATTGTTCCGTGGCACCATGACAGCCCAGCGGTATGTTCATGAAATCCTGCAACCACATGTGTTGCCACTCATGCAACGGCTCCCAGGAGCCATTTTTCAACAAGACAATGCTCGGCCTCATACGGCAAGGGTGTCACAAGACTGTCTCCGCACTGTTACTACCCTTCCTTGGCCTGCCCGATCCCCAGATTTGTCTCCAATCGAGCATATCTGGGATCATTTGGGACGACGAGTTGGGCATCCCACGAGTTTGAACGAACTAGAGGCAAGGTTACAGCAAATATGGTACGAAATGTCTCAAGACATCATACAGAACTTGTATGACTCAATGCCCGATCGTATCGCATCGTGCATTCGCGTTAGAGGGGGTCCAACGGAGTATTAACTCCTCCGTTCTTTTGCCTTTCTCTCTGAAATAAATTATCCTTTTTCTTTGATTTTCTTATCATTTACTTATATCAAAGTAGTCATTACGTATGTAAAATTTCGTTTCATTTTGACGACTCCTTCTTGGTGCGCTAATTTTTTTGTCCATGAGTGTATAAAATCGCTACCAGTTGATTATCATTCAAATTCTAAAGCTTGGATGGCGGGGGAAATCTTTGAAAACTGGTTACGGAAGTGGGACCAAGAACTTATTAAACAAAAAAAAGAGAATTCTTCTTATTGTGGACAATTGCCCAGCCCATCCTCCTGTTCAAGGTCTTCATGCCATTAAATTAACTTTTCTTCCTCCCAACACAACCTCCGTATTACAGCCTATGGAGCAAGGTGTCATTAAGTCCTTAAAACTTCATTTCAGGAAGAACTTGATTCTACAGATCATCGACGATATTGAAAATAAGAAAGAACCGAAGATTTCAATACTGGACGCTATCATCATGCTAGAAAAGGCGTGTAATAATGTTAAACCTTTAACGATTTCTAATTCTTTCCGGCATGCTGGTTTTCTTAGGGGTGAAAAATCCTTCCATTTTTCAAATTCAAGACGCTAGAGATGAAACGCTTCAAGACTGGGCTCGAGATTTGCCAATAGAACAAGATTCACTTCAAGAATATGAAGACATAGATTTGGCTCTTGCAACACATGGGAATATAACGGATGAAGATAATTGTTGCAGGCGTAAATGCAGGGATTTCTGGCAGAGATGATGATATTGACGACAGTGCCAGTGCAGAAGATCATTTGAACGAGTTTTCTTGCCCGAGTTTAAAAGAAATGTTTTCAACAATCAATACCGTTAATAAATTTTTAGCTTGCAATGATGATTTTGTGAAGGATCCGATAAAAATAGCTGTCAAAGAACTTGTCGTGATAACCGAAAATCCTTTTTATTTGCAAAAAAACTAAACAAACAAATATTACTGATTTTTTTCGGTAAATCAATAAACATGTAAAAACAAAATATTGCATTATGTATGTACATTCATAATAGCTATATAATTTTATTCATTTTTCTTTTTAACATTTTTAGAACTATGTATTTGGAAAAGTTTAAAAAAACATATTTATATGAAAATAAGCAATGTGTTTTTCCCTGATTGGACTTGAACCTCTTAACCATTTTTTAAATGTCATAGAAATTATGTGACAATGAATTTGGTATTTTCAGCAGTTTTAAGTCATCTATCGGTTATAAAAACTATCGATTATAAGAACCAGTTTTTAAAGTCCCCTGGATGTTCTTATGAACGATTTTTACTGTATATATATATATATATATATATACATATATATATATATGTGTGTGTGTGTGTGTATTTAAAAGTTTTTTAAATGATTTAAAAACCGCACGCCCATACAACGCAATGAAAAATCAACACTTTTCTGACATGTCGCGCCATCTGCCGGTGAGCGACCATAATTGGTCCATGCTTCGAAGAATTCGCCATTGAAGCATCCCCTCCTTCTGTAGCTTCATGATTGAAAGGAATTTAGAATACGCGTTGGCTTTTCAAATGCAATTAATAATGGTGGGGCGTTTTTGTCACATATATATACATATACATATACATATACATATACATATACATATACATATACATATACATATATATATATATATATATATATATATATATATATATATATATATATATATATACAGAAGATTGTCCGCACTTTATGAAAATGGTTTTGTAATTTATTTTTGCCATTTGCATTTTGAGATAAAAATTTGGCAACTTCAGAACAATCATCTGCTACTGTTTTGTTTTGATTGGAATGTACTGAAGATTTATTTTGAAAATAGCGTGCAAAATTGACACATAGCGCGAAGGTTATGTAACTGTGCTTTCCAAGGAGAAATATTCGTATGAACAAATTATAAATCGGTGTAAAAATCGCTGTTATGGCATTTCAAAAAAGGTATTTATAATATATCAAATTTGAAAGGAAAAAAGGGTCTAATTGAAAGTAAAAATGAAAACATGACCGCGAAACCTCATCCTAAGACTGCTCAAACGCACATAGATATCAAGAAAGTGATGTTTCTGCTCCGAAAAGACAATCCGCCGACTCAAAGATCCGTTGCAAACTAGGAATGTCTTCTGGCACTGTAAGTAAAATCATTCATAAAGATTTGAAGTTAAATAAGATGTTTAAATCTAAAGTTCATGAGCTTTTACCAAAGCATATTGCTGAAAGAAAATCAAATTGTAGAAATTTATATGAAAAACAACTGCTAAAAATGGAAATTTGTGGTAACAAACGATGAGGCATGGGTGTATTTAAGTGACTGTAATAAAAAATATAATTTTTCTGTTGCTCAAGTGAAAGGGCTTCGTCAGTGTACAGAAAATTTCCCAAAGGAATTCATGATAGTTGCAGCATTTTGTACAACGGCAAATTAAAAATCAAAAATGTCTCAAGTAAAGCCAAAATTAATTCTCTCTACTATCAGCAGAATATTTTAGAACCAATTTTTGAAGAAGAAATTCCAGCCTTATATATAAAGGACATTGATAAAGTTGCGCTTCATATGGACAAAGCCTCTAGTCAAACGTTTAAATCAACTGCCGCTTATTTAGCAAAGAAAGAATCAGAAACAGAAATAAAGTGTATCTCATTTAATAAAATACTTGTTAAATCACTTGACGCTTTTCCAATGGACTTCGGCGCTTTCGGTTTATTAAAACGAGCATTAGGAAAACGACATCCAAGAACACTGAACGGACTTTGGAAAACGGTCCAAGAGGAATGGGGTAAAATTGACATGACAGTACTAATAAAAAGTTTACTTTCAGGAAAAATTCGAGCTAGAGCAATTGTCAAGAACATTGGCTATCAGATAGAAACAAATCGCCGCAGAAAATACGGTATTTATACATAGAACTTATGTATCAAAATCGTTTCCATAAAGTGCGAACGACCTTCTGTATATATATATATATATATATATATATGAAAAGAAAAGTTGCGGTAGTCCTCTCGGATTAGTTGCTCAAAGACTTTCAATTATTAGTAAAAATTAACTAAATTATTGCTAAATTAGCAGATGACATTCACTCTTACTTTACGCCAGAGTGCAGCAAATGAAAACACCGCGAGTTTAGCATGAACCAATTTAGTAATTTTTATATCCTCGTCCGTTATAGAATGTTCATTTTGAAGTAATACATCCCTGTTCTCAGTCTTAGAGTAAAGTTACTGTATAGCAACATCATTTAAACTGGACACAGTGTCATAATTAATAAATATAAGTAAATAAAACTTCAGTTTCATGGGGTATGTTTAAAACTTGCTTTGCATTCATAATTTATCAATATCGCAGTTTCTCAATCATATTCATGTGATGGTTTCAAATGGTGGGGACATAATTGTCAATCCCCTGACAAATTTTTGTTATTTATTGATTACTGTACATTTTGTCTTTCTAGAAACATAATTGCGACACTCCCAAGAAGCACACGTAGGGCCCGACTTGGCAGAAGCCCCACTGGGATAATCCCGACGGTGCGGATAGACCCGCAGCAGGCAACCACCCCGCGCACGACCCAGACAAGGCCCCCCGCACCCACCGCCCACAGGACAATGAGAGGTTTCCTCACAGGCATCCGACTGCATAATCCCATTCTCTGCAATTCACTGCGCATGGTTCGCACTGTTGGAACTAGATGACGGATGGCGTCATACGGTTCCCTTCCGATTAATAAATAAGTGAGAATGCTGCTTCAAGCTCTCTATGACGTCACACGCACACGCCGAGGATGTTTTTGCATCGTGCCGAAGAAATTGAGTCATAAGTATCTGGCATCTGAGCCAACGATCTTTAAATGGAAGCGTTGTTCGTGTAGTGTTGATGTGACAGCTGGTGAGAGTGTGAGGCAGCAATATAATACCCATTTGCAATATAATTAGTGGCAGAATTTGCTCCAGCATAAGGTTTATGTGTCAAGCTATATTTCCCGTTAAGAAAGAAGAATAAAGCCTTTCTTTGGATTATCAACCAAGCTGGTTCCATTCATTTTGTGGTGTATTCATTTAGGTAAGCCACTCTCATTACTCGTCAACAGAATAATTTTTACATAACAGCATATGTTTATAAGTAGACCCACTGCGTCCTATATTTTTCTATATATGTTCCTGTCCAGACCGGCTAGAGTCGGGTAGACGAGTCTGAGTTGACGAGTGCCCAGTTCGGTGGGAGGTACTCGATTTCTTACAAGTGGCGTCCGCGACAGGATTTACAGTGAGTTTAGCTTTAGAAAAGTGTTTCAAAGTATTTCTTTAGTACCTGTTGAATATTTGTTTATTACTGTATTTGTATAGAATTAGTCTTCATTATTAGTAATGGATCCTTTGACGTTAAAACGTGGGGGTTACGTTCCTCCTTTACCAAGACTGTTAAAATTCTTGATAAAGAAATTGGTAAGGATGACAGTTCAGAAGGCGTAATTAAGGATAAATTTACAAAGTTAAAAAGAGTGCATAAAGAACTTGAAGAAAATTAATGAGCAAATTTTGAATGCTTTAATAACAAGTGAGGTGACACAGGAGGAGATTACCGCAGAAATGGAAGGTTGCGAAACTTATTCCGATGAATTTATCACAATGACTCATTTAGTAAATGAAAGGTTTCCGGAAATGCTAAATTTTGAAGCAGGTAGTGAGACTTCACTAGCCGTTAGTGAGACTGGCAAGACGAAACGCTATGAGCTTCCAAAAATTGAGCTTAAGAAGTTCCACGGGGAGTTACTGAATTGGCTTCCGTTTTGGTCACAATTTGAGAAAATTCATGAAGATTCTGAGTTGCACGAGAGTGACAAGTTTCAGTATTTAGTCTAAAGCATGAAACCGGGATCGAGAGCCAAAGATTTTCTTGAGAGTTATCCGATGACTTCGTAAAATTATTCTAAAGCCGTTAGTGCACTTAAAGTGCGTTTTGGTAAGGCTAACTTGTTAATTGAAGTGTACGTGAGGGAATTAATAAAATTGATTATAACAAATGTAAAGGTTGAGAACCGAGAAAATCTACCTTTATCACAATTGTTCGATAAAATTGAAGCACAGTTAAGGGCTCTCGAGTCTTTAGGCATCAAAATAGATGGGAACTCTTGTTGGTTGTATCCAATGGTAGAATCCAGTCTCTCAGAAGATGTTATGAGGACTTGGCAAAGAAGCCCGCTGTTTAGCGCGGGAGATGAAAACAAAGATACTTCTCGTCTAACCAATTTGATGAAATTTTTGAACTCCGAAGTAGAGGGCGAGGAAAGGCTCAAATTAGCACGTAGTGGTTTTGGCAATTTCGACGATAAAGAAAAATATCGCGATAGACAGAAAGGGGAATTTAAACGTAAACTTAAGTCTAAGAAATCCGTAAATATCCCCACAACAGCAGATTTTCTTGCGACCAAAGATAACAGTTGTATTTTTTGCAATAGGCAGCATGCTAGCAAAGATTGCTATGGCGCACGTGCCCTATCGCGCCAAGAGAAAGTCGACAAAATAAAGGAGAAAAGATGTTGTCTAAAGTGTCTGGCATATGGTCACATGGCTAAGTCCTGTAAGCAGTTTATTCGGTGCTATGCATGTGGTAAGGCACATGTAATTTCCCTCTGTCCACAAATGCATTTGAAGGTTGAAAGCCAGCCGGAGAAGCAAACCGCGAGCCAAACCTGTTCCACCGACGTGACTTTGATGACGTTGAAGATTCGGATTGTGGATAGAGCAGCTACTCGAGAGGTAAGAGCACTTCTAGCCTATGGGTCTCAAAATTCATATGTTTTAAAGTCAACTGCTAAAGAACTAGAGTTAACACCCATATCTAAAAAGACAGTGGGCCATACTTTGTTCGGCGGGATTAGGAATGAGACCAAAGTACATAGCAAATATCGCATTAAGTTACACTCGTCTAATCCAAGCAAGTCTTGTCTAATTTAAGCAAGCTTTAGAATTTGAATTCTTGGATCAGGATACAATTTGTGGGGACCTACCGCGGTTACCTAAAGGAGCTTTGTTAAAAGAATTAAAACATCATAAAATATGGCTGTCGGATATGGGATCAGGCTACCCCCAAATTGAAATGCTAATGGGTAGTGATATTTACGGTAAAATTCTTACTGGTCAACTTAAGCAACTCAAAGGGGGCCTAACGGCCGTCAACACTAAGCTCGGATGGACTGTGTGTGGTCAATATAAGGAGCTTCCCAAACAAAAAACTTAAGACTTATCCGCGCTGTATTCAACCTCCAATTTAGCTATTCAAAACTGTTATGTTTCTGATCTGTGGAATTTAGAGAGGATAGGAATCTCGGATAACGGGGAAAACCTAACAAAAAACTCAGAAGAACAAATAGCCCAAGAACAATTTTTGAGTTCTCTCAGCAGGAACAAAGAGGGTCGCTATTGTGTTGGTTTACCTTGGTTAGAACACAATTTGGACCTACCGTCTAATCGTCATATTGCCGAAAGAAGACTTTTTAGCACAGTGTGAAAACTCAAAAGTTTAAACCTGTATGCAGAGTACGATAGAGTATTTAAGGAGTGGCTAGCGGAGAACGTTATTGAGGTAGTTCCAGTGGACGAATTAGATTACAGAGGGCACTATCTTCTTCACCATGCAGTAATGAAACCAGACAGTCTTACTACAAAATTGAGACCGGTGTTCGATGCATCCTGCAAAGTTAATAGATCACCCTCACTTAATGACTGTCTACTTAAAGGACCCAATTTAATTAAGCAGATACACGCAATACTGTTAAGGTTCAGAGAAAAGCGCATAGGAATTACAGCAGATATCAGACGTGCGTTTTTACAAATAGAACTGAAAAAGGAAGATCGAGATTTTTTAAGGTTCCTTTGGTGGGAGAAGAATGATGTGATAAGAGTATATCGTCATACACGGGTAGTTTTCGGGGTAACGTCTAGCCCATTTCTTTTAGGAGCAGTTATCAAGGCCCATCTGACACAAGTACCGTCCGAACTAAAGAACATCGCGGAAAAATTAGAAAAATCCTTTTATATAGATAACTGTGTTACGTCCGTAGACAACGAAAAAGAGCTAAAAGAATTCATTTACAAATCAAGTAAAATTTTAGCAGAAGCAAAAATGGACCTTCGTATGTGGACATTTGGTCCTACGGAGAATGGCAGGGAAAGTGTTCCGAGTCTAAGTTCAGAAGACGTATGTGATGACCCTGTATCAGTTTTAGGTCTTCTTTGGGTCAGAAAAGAGGATAATTTTACTATATCTGTTAAACCCATTCCAAGATGTGAAAATTTGACTAAAAGAGAAATTTTATTCGTAACTCAGAGTATTTTTTATCCCTTGGGGTTTCTGGCACCCATATTATTGCCGGCCAAATTGTTAATTCAAGACGTTTGGACGACAAAAGAGGGGTGGGACATACCCTTATCAGAGGATATCAACCAAAAATTCCGAAGATGGCTTAGTGAATTGTCGGCATTATCTCATTTAAAATTACCACGGAGAATCGGGTATGGAGAAACACATACTTGGTCATTGCATGTGGTTTGCGATTCTAGCCAAAGGGCTTACGCGACTGTGGCATTCTTGCAATGCGAGTGCGATGGCGAAGTCTTCGTGACTTTTCTTGCCGCAAAATCACGGGTTGCGCCGTTAAAGAAAATGACCATTCTCCGCTTGGAACTTTTAGCTTGAGTGTTGGGGGCGCGTCTAGCGAAATACATTGTGGAAGCACTATTACTAGATAGTATCCCGAAGCATTTTTGGTCCGACTCCACTACAGCTTTGTCATAGATCAAGCGTAATAACCAATGGGGAACTTTCGTGGGTAATCGCGTCAAAGAAATTTGTACACTCACAGATGCAGAGCAGTAGTCCTACGTGCCTAGTCAGTTAAATCCGGCAGAGTTACCATCCAGAAGCTGTACTCCGCGTGGGTTTGGAAAGGAATCTTGGTGGAAGGCCCCGTATTGGCTGAGTAACTCAAAAGAGAACTGGCCTACTCTTGAAATTAAACCTGACGAGTTATTGGTTTCCTCGGAGCAAAGAAAGAAACTGGCATCTTTAAATGTATATGGTAGTTCCGAGTCCGTTAAATGGTATTCGAAATTCTCGGAATATTCAAAAATTATACGAGTTCTAGGATGGGTTCGCAGATTTATTAAAAATACGCAGAAAAAATCTGTAACAAAGGCAAAATTTCTGTCCTCGGAAGAAGTACAGGAATCTAAGAGGGCAGTGAGTTTACTAGTACAAAGGGAGATCTGCTCTCAGAGTGAAGATGCCGTTGGCGGTCTTTCAATCGTCCGAGATCAATCTGGTTTAATTCGGGTAAAGACAAAAATTGCTGGGAGGATGGTGGGAGCGGCTCATTCGTTCTGCCAAAAATCTCCTTATTATAGTTCTAGGAAGAGCATCGGTGACCTACGAGGAACTGATAACTATCCTTTGTGATGCAGAATCGGTATTGAACAATCGTCCTTTAACATACATTTCAACCGATTCTGGGGATCTTACGCCATTGACGCCTTCCCACTTCCTACGGGACTTACAAAGAGACGGGACACCAGATATTGATTATCTGAATCAAGGAAAATTGTTAACAAGACAACGCTATTGTGAAGATCTCAGGCAACAGTTACGAAACAGATTCCGCAAAGAGTATCTCGGCTAGTTAGTGCAAAAAGCTGGTAGGGATAATTTCAACTTGAAAGTCGGAAACCTAGTGCTTGTGGACTCAGAGAGCCAAAAAAGGCTTAATTGGCCACTTGCAGTGGTTCAAGAGCTCTATCCCGGAAGGGATGGTCATGTTAGAGTGGCCAAAGTTAAAATTCAGCATGGGAGCCTTGTGCGCCCAGTAAAGAAACTCTTTCCTCTGGAAGTAAGTTCTGCGAGTACTTCTACACCAGTGACGGAAGAGCAGCCAATCTCTTCTGCCTCCAGTGAAAAGTGAAAGGGAACAGCTAAACATGTTCCACCAGTCTTAGGAGGTGCTAGAGTGCGGAAGAGCCCATCGTCGAGGAAACCAGGCGGGATGAACGAGAAAAAGACAGGGGTTGTTCCAGGTCGGCCCTATACGACAAGAGGAGGAAGAGTGGTGAAAACACCCCTCCGACTGAAATATTGAGTGTTCAAACTTTCTTGACTTTATTTAGTTATTTTAGTGTATATTTGTGCAATGACTGTGGTCAAAGTGTTTTTATGTATATATGTCAGTTAAAAATTTTGTTTATTGATTTACCTGCCGTAAATCAAGGTGGGAGGTTGTTGGAACTAGATGACGGATGGCGTCATACGGTTCCCTTCCGATTAAGAAATAAGTGAGAATGCTGCTTCACGCTCTCTATGACGTCACACGCACACGCAGGTGGCCATGTAGAAGGGGTCGCAAGGCAGACTGTTAGCAATTTGAACTAAGAATTACTTTGAGGGTCCATTAATTACTTGCCTTTCCGAGGTTTGACGTCATATTTTGCATTTCCATTTTAAGCCAATTCAAGTTAAGGCGATTCAATTCATAACTAAGCCGAATGACTGACGCAAGTTTCGATTAGATTACCTCATGTTTAGCAAACTGCCGTGCGTCATATAATTAAACATAAAAGTCTTCAGTTTCCAGTAGATGGCGTATTTCGTCGAAGTTATAACCCGATATTTGAATATCGGCTTTTGACATGAGTATATAAGCCATGAACACTTTCAGGACATTGATCAAGAAGCTTGTTTTGTTTATATTACGAACATTGATCAAGGAGCTTGTGCCTGAGTTGATGAAATAACAGGATGTTGTATCAAGTCTGCATATAGTAAGATATTTTTGTATTACCTCCGAATTAAATCCTTATGATAGTCCATCACAGTATGGGAAAAAATAGACTGTTTTTAAGAATTGATTCAATAATAAAAACCCGGCGTACATTACCAAATGTTACCAGTGAAAAGCAAGATATTGACATTGTTGTTTTAACTAATTTCAACTAATTTTTCCTAATGAATAAAATTTTTATGTTATTGTTAAAAGGCTTGTCGTCTATACATTATTTTGATCATCTTCAATGATTTTAACGTATACCTTTTTTAACAAACATAGCTTTTACTGAACATTTTTTACTTTGCTATTTAAAGATACATATTAGAAGAATTATAAGAATTGCTGACGTACATGTTTTTACATGTACGCTAACACAGACCCTTTTCTGAGAAGACAGTGGAGAAGAACAAACCAGCACATTGGCAGATTGTTTTGTCTATCTGTAGCAGCGGATGGACGAATGGCTATGGCGCTGGCATTCGATACTAGAGTCTGTGGGTTCGAATCTCACTATTGACATGGATGTGTGTAGCCGTTCAGAATGGACTTGAAGCAGTAGGTCCCGGTCTATTTATCCCTCGTGTAGCAAAAAAAAATGACCGTAGTGCTCTGCCCAAACCAAACCATCTGTAGCGCGACCACGACCACATCATCTTTGGACCCAAATTTATTATCGGAAAGATTCTCTAAACTACCCTTTTTTAAATAAATATCACGGGATGAACTCATCGATGGATACAACCATTTTCACAGACAGCTACTTATTGTAGTCAACCAAGAGAATCCTATTGATGTTATAAACTAAACTCATGGCGCAACAGTCCACTGTGGACCAAGGACGGCGGTACCCATCTCAGCTTTCTTGACCATGAGCTAATGTGTTTCAGTCAGGTGGTCAAATTGACGTGGGACCCCCAGAGTTTAGTTCCCAAGCATGCTTGGTCCTCATTTTATAGACCCACTCAAGGGATGAAAGCCTAATGTTATACAGATTTTTATAGCAACTAAATGCTGCTACCTTAACTTCGTAAAGGCAGCTATACAAACTTCTATAGTCCCGTTGCCAGTGTAGATGCTCAGAGATATTTTAGTCTGTTCAAGATAGTAATCAATGACAGAAGGCAAAGACAGACTTAAGAAAGACAATGTGGAGACTACTGCAATGTTAGCTTTTAACTAAGAATTTTAATACCTTCCTATCCAAGTAAGTAAATATGTGACTATTTTTTAATAAATCCGATTTATTTTTTCATTTTCCTTTGCGAATAAATGCGAAATTTTGTATATTGTACATTTAGTCATTGCGAAATTATGTACTCCTAATAATAACCCGTACAGTTTACCCACCTATGATGATCCCTTCGGTCAAGGATGGATCAACCTTCTCATCACTGCTGGGGGAATCGATGACAAAGTAATTGATTTTGAGATCAACGACTCCTACAACTCCTAACTGATCATAACGCGATTTGTTTTAAAGTTGCACTGGATAGGAAGCAGGTGGATCAAAGAAACGAGATTCGTTTGGAAATAAAGAATATAAATTGGTTACCATTTAGAGTGGAATTGAGTAAAACTTTAAAAGAAATAAGTTTAAAAGAAAAAGGGTATTGAGGAACAATCATTGGGAGACACTATTGAAAGATTTAACTGCAAGATAACAGAATTATGCCAGAAACATAGAAGGCGCGCACATAAATTGGGTTGCAAAGCTTATTGGTGGAGTACAACATTGGCTATCAAGAGAAGGAGGGTTGGAGCATTCAGGAGGAGAGCCCAGAGAGCGGATAGCAAAGATCGGAGACAAGAGCTTATGAATAAATTTCAACGTGAGAGAGTGAAATATAAGAAAAGGATACTGGAAGCGAAAAGAAGGTCATTCAAATAATTTATTATTTACTTAACGGTGAAGGATACGTTCGGCACGGTGAAGAATATTATCACAGACAAAACAGAAACGAGATCATAAGTTTGATAGATCCGGGTGGAAATCTGCGGGATGAGGAAAAAGAAATCGAAAGAGTGCTAGCAAAACATCATTTTAAGACAACTAGGGAAGCTGAAAATAACGAAGAGGACAACGATATAAGATAAGAGGAGAACGATGTTACAAATCTGGAAGTTGAATTAACCATTCATCCTCTGACTGCTTATCCCGCGATTTCCGCCTGCAACGCAAATGTGGCAAAATTTGCTCATCCCGCGATTTCCGCGGGCAAGGTCTTTTTTTAACGTAGGATTACGTTCCTCTATAACGGTCCTCCGGAAAGCAAAATTTCGGACGCTAAAACCGTCCGTCCATCCGTCCCCGCGAGTTATAATTTTGGCAGGGTGCCAAACCCAGTCTGCATCGCTTCGACAAGCAGTAAACAGTTAAACTGAAAAGAACCAAAATGCGTTAAAATTTTGACATACATATATGTATATATATACATACGTACATATATATAGATACATATATACATAACACATACATACATATACACATGCAAAAGAGATAAGCAACGATAAGTAACCCTACGTGAATAACCCGTGGTAGTTTCGTTAGAAAAAACTACCTATTATTTTTTCCTTTATTTAATAACGCATCTGGGATTTTCACTTTTTAACCAGTGATAATGCTTTAAATACAATATTTAGCCTTTGAATCAGATTTTTGTCAAAAAATGGCAATAGTTTTTCACTGATTTTTATTTTTATTTGAGTTCATTGGCGATTTTTACAAGCGTTCTTATTCTTGTTCGCTCGCTATTTTCAAATCAGAGATGCAGAAAGCATTTAACGAGTGACAGAACATACATTCTTGATGATTTGTCGGATTTTGAGAGTGATATTAGTTATCTTGAAGAGAGTTATAGTTGTCATTTGCGACTATAACAATACAATAGGTGGTGTTGATTTATGCGATCAAGATATGTCATACTACCCTACTCTCGGAAATCAACAAGGAAAGTATTATAGAAAAAAAATTTCAGATAGTTCTTGGATCAGGCGATGTGGAATTACTATATTCTTTACAAAAAGCAAAATCCAACACAAAAATTAAAGCTTCTTGAGTTTCGTTTCCAAATGATTGAGCAAAGTATCCAAAAGTTCCGATGTAGATACGATCGGCACTCTGGAAGACAAAGTTCTATTCTCAACCCTTTGAGATTGACAGCCCGTTATTTTACAATCCATGTACCCCCTAATCCCATAAAGAAAGAGCCTTCTATACGATGTGCTGTTTGTTGCTAAAACAACTGCAATTGGCAAAAAAACGCGAATTTGGTACAAATAATGTGAAGTTCGACTTTGCCTTGAACCATGTTTTGAGATTTATAATACTAAACTTAATTTTTAAGGTAATTTGTTTAAGGTAAAGTATATTTTCTTTAATAGGTACATTTTACTTTTGTATTTCATGTAATTAATAGGAATATAACCACAAATTAATTGAGAATTATTTTTAAAAATTCGTTCTTATGTGATAACGTCTGAAATTGATTTTTCTGAAAATATCATTTCTCATCGTCTAAATCTATTATAAAAAAATCTATTTTACATAAAACAAAAAAAAATTTATATATATATATATATATATATATGATGCCCGTACCTCACGCCGTGGAGGAGAGGCATAGCACTAATCGTAGGTGTAGCTGGCACGAAGGTGTGATGCAGACGGGCGCAGTGTAGATCCAGGGAAGCACTTACGAACTTTAGGCGAGACACGCACACATGGAGCCATTGATGAAATACACAACTTCGAAGACTTGCTTTATTTATTAGAAGGCCTTAGCTGCAGTGGCCACATGACTTGGCCTGACGGGGCGCGGATTACATTACAAGACAGAAGCGGACCGCAGGTCCGACAGCAACGAGAGTTAGACACCAAGAGACAGAAATCTTCTGTTCACGTAATATTAAATGGGTGTTTTGCGATATTGACGCCAGAGGGCCTAAACTACTTAATATTTTAATTGGGAGACTTTAGATTCGTGGAGTTCATGTGTCCACTTAAGTTTATCGGGAAAGGTACTGCTAGATCCCGCGCTTGTTAGAACCGCGACCTATTGACCTGGGTGCAGGATAAGTGGCCATAAAGTTCTTGCAAAGTGTGGTTTTTGACGTTACAGACCCCATAAATACAGAGTGGTTTGAGGGCTCTTCAAGAATTTTGACACTATACTGACATTCGGAATCTCATAACTTCTAACACTCATATCTGGGGATGTTATTGAGTTCAGCTACTTCACATGCCTGTATCATGATCTGCAGGGCTACGATAAATTATCTTATTTTACTTTTAGGTTGCAATTTTGGATAAAGGGGTCGTGCTTTATTAACAGGATAATTTTAAATACGCTTTAGATATATAATGGTGGGCCGTTATTATCACATATATATATATATACCTCAGAGTCCTGATGATCAAAAGATGATGGGTGCCTTAAATGCGTACGATTCAAATACACACACGCGTTCGTGGCGTGTGTGTATTTGAATTCTCCAATATACAAGGTGCGCCCATAAAGTAACCGGACAATTTTTTATAAATAAGAAAAATATTAATCACCTTCAAATAAATTTATCTCCTTCAAAATAATCGCCAAAGGAGTCTATACAATTTTTCTAACGTTTCTTCAAGTCATTGAAACACTTTTATAGGCGTTGGAACTAACCGTTCGCAAAATACGCGTAACATTTGATTTAGTATCCGAGACGTTTTCAAATCTCTGTCCTTTCAAGGATTTTGTATTTTTTGATTACAAAGGACTTATTCACCACGAATTTGTTCCTGAAAATCAAGCAATTAATCAGTATTTTTACAAGGAGGTACTTTTTCGATTAAGAAACAGGATAAGGCGAGTTAGGAAGGAACTGTTTGATTCTGGCCAATGGTTTCTTTTACACGATAATGCTAGGCATCGTACAGCAATTTCTGCACAACAATATCTTGCTAAGCATTCAATTGCAGTGATAAATCACTCACCATATTCTCCCGACTTATCGCCAGCTGATTTTTTTCCCTTTTTCCGAAGCTTAAGAAAGGACAGAGATTTGAAAACGTCTCGGATATTAAATCAAATGTTACGCGTATTTTGTTAACGGTTAGTTCCAACGCCTATAAACAGTGTTTCAGTGACTTGAAGAAACGTTGGAAAAATTGTATAGACTCCTTTGGCGATTATTTTGAAGGAGATAAATTTGTTTGAAGGTGAGTGATATTTTTCTTATTTATAAAAAAATTGTCCGGTTGCTTTATGGGCGCACCTTGTATATATAGATTTGGAATATGCAACAGTTTTGGGCCAGATATTGAGCAGTCAGAAGGTTAATTATTGTTTGTTAACATATCTAAGGGAAAGGCTCATGGATACAATGGTCTAACTTTAAGTATAATAGAAGAAGTACACAGAGCTAATACCAAAATTCGAGAAAAATATTTAACAAATGCTGGAGCGCAATGAAGTTCCCAGCTATATGAAAACGTACCAAGATTAATTATTTTTTAAAGGAAGGAAAAGACCCAAAAGATTTGGGATCCTATAGACCGATTAGTTTGTTCCCCATAATGGGTAAAATCAAGGATAAAATAATTACCAATCGAATTGTTTGTCATCTTGAAAAAAAATAGTATGATCTCGAAAGTGCAATATGCATTTCGTAGAAATATAAGTACTACCACAACCATACAAAATGTAATGAGAATAAATAGGGAAAACAACAAAGCAGAAAAGCAGCATACATTCTTGTTAGCACTTGATATAAGCAATGCCTTTAATTCAATTAAGAAAGATAGTATAATTAAACAGTTGAAGAAATTAAGTCTTGACAAAAATTTGTGCAATATTATAGTCTATTATTTAGCAAATAGAAAAATGATGTTAACGGATAGGGAAGATATGTACACTGGTGTAAGAAATTAAGAAAATTTGCAGACTTGGTCGATTATCTCTAGAACTACTGTACCGATTTTAATGAAATTTGATATGTACATATATTGATACAATATAAAACAAATAACCATTCAATTATTGTAATACACACGCATAATCGTGCGTAACACTCGTTGGAGTCGGAAGGTATGAAACAGCAGTTGCAGAATAAACAAAAAAATGGGTTAATAGATGGATTAATAGGGGGTATGGTCCCCTCTTACAGATATACAGGACTCGCAGCGTGATTTCATACTTGAAATAAGGCAGTTTATCATTTCCTGTGGCAATTGGTCCCACTCGTTCAGCAACACTGTTTTCATTCCCTGGACGGTTCTCGGAGGGGGGTTGCGAGTTGCAATTGCCCTCCCCAGAGCGTCCCAGACATGCTCTATAGGGTCAAGGTCTGGAGATCTGGCTGGCCAATCCATCCGGCAAATATCCTCACTCTCTAGAAATTCGTCGATAAGAGCTCTATGTGGCCTCGCCTTATCGTCCATTAAAATGAACTCAGGGCCAACGGCACCCCTGAAAAGGCGAACATAGGGCTCCAAGACCTCATCCCTATACCTCACACCAGTCACAATGCCTCTTTCAAAGACATGGACAGGTGTGCGGCCATCCAACATGATGCCTGCCCAGACCATTAAACCTCCTCTGCCATAATGGTCGATTTCGCGGACATTGGAGGGTAGGTAGCGGGTCCCTGGTTCTCTCCATATGAAAGTACGGAGAGAATCGGTGTTTAGGCTGAACCGGGACTCATCAGTGAAGAGAACGGTCGCCCATTGATCCATACTCCAATCTCTATGCTCTCTGCACCATGATAAGCGGATTCTTCTGTTCGTAGAAGTGAGCGGGACACAAACAGCAGGTCTTCTTGCAAACAACCCTCTCTCATGAAGTCTTTTGGAAACAGTTACCCTTGATGCACGGGTTCCTGTGGCTGCATACAAGTCACGAGAGAGCTGAGAAGCTATAGCACTCCTGTTACGCCTCGCTATAATCGACAAATGGCAATCTTCTCTGGCCATCGTGGCTCTTGGACGACCTTGCCCAGGCTTTCTCTCGATGGATCCGGTATCCTGGAACTGTTTCCATAAGTTACACACGACGCTGGGCGTTAAATTGAACTCTCTAGAAATTTGGACTTGAGATTGGCAAAGACATTCTAGCCTCCCCACAATTCGCCACCTCATTCCATCATCTAAGCGTTGGTGGTTACTCATTTTTACTGTTACAATTTGAAATTAACCGATTGCTGCAAAATAACTCCAAGAAATTCGCCGAAGTGTGCTAGCGAACGAAATGCGTCTTAACTTACGCACGCTTATAAAGCCTGTTTCTCTATTGGCTCCATCTACACACACGTGTACGCTTACGTATTTGACGTACAAGATTTGTATTTTTGTCTAGAAGCGGTGGTTTTACATTCAGTTCAGTTCTTTTCATGAAATTCGATAAAATATGCAAATTCTCTTAATTTATTTCACCAGTGTATTAGAACGTAAGTGTGCCTCAGGGATCCCCCTTGGGCCCTATATTGTGGTTGATTGTGATGAATTCCCATCTAGAGGGTCCAAGTTGTGTTTTAGTACAGCTCACAGCACATACAAGTATTTGTGGACGATGTATTAATTGCTATTAGAAGCTCAACTACACTGGTTATCAAAAATTAAGGAAAAGTCACAAAAATAGCGATTACTCAAAAAGTTACGCGTAGAATTTAATGAAACTTCTACACTTTATACAACACATAGGTAGGTATAAAATACACTGCTGGCCACCCAAATTGCAACACCAAGAAAGACAAGAGATATCACAACAAAATTTATTTTGTAGATAACATGTTGACCAAGTATCAAATGATTAAATTTATAGACTTCTGTGAAGTGTGGTTCCTGCCAAAATCAGTAGCCAGAGTAGCCGCCATTGTTGGAGATCACCGCTGCCACACGCCTCGGCATTGATTCAAAGAGACTTTGGATGAGTTCTTGGTTTACAGCAGACCAAGCAGCTTCCACACGTTGCCAAAGTTGATCTGCTGTGGCAGCTGGGGATGGAATCTGGGTCAATCGTAGAGCAACCATGGACCACATGTTTTCTATCGGCGAAAGATCCGGAGAGCGAGGCGGCCAGGGAAGCAATTCAATCTGGCGATTGACGAAGAACCGTTGGACAATGCGTGCCACGTGTGGTCGCGCATTATCCTGTTGAAATATGGCTGTGGGCAAGTCCTGAAGGTAAGGAAGGACGACTGGCTCCAACACCTCGGAGATGTAGCGCTGGCTGTTTAAACTACCGGCAATGCGTACTAGAGGTGTGCGAGAGTGATATCCAATACCGCCCCATACCATAATACCCGGTGCAAGACCAGTGTGGCGGTGCATAACGCAGCTGTTCAGCATCCTCTCTTAACGGTGTCTCCAGACTCGAATGCGACCATCGTGGTGTTGCAGACAGAAGCGTGACTCGTCAGTAAAGACAATTTCATTCCATTCTGCCGTCCACATCCTTCTGTCATCGCACCATTGGCGGCGGAGACGTCTGTGGTTCTGCGTCAAGGGTAGACAAAGCAATGGACGTCTTGCGGACAGACTACTCTGCTGTAAACGGCGTCGAATGGTACGCGCAGACACTGGATGATGCGTTACAGACTGCATGTGCTGTGCTATGGTTCGTGATGTGACTGAGCGATCCGTCACTGCCATGCGCACAATTTGCCTGTCATCACGTGAAGTGGTGCGCTGGGGTGGATGCGATCGAACACGCCGGTCCGTCGTACCCTCCTGCATCCAACGATCACATATCCGCATTACAGTTGTTTGGTTTCGTCCAACACGACTACCGATTTCCCTGAAAGATAATCCACAATCTCGGTAGGCCACTATCCTTCCTCTGTCGAACTCGGATACTTGATCAAAAGATGATCGCTGTTTTCGACGAGGCATAATTGATCGTTTTTTGAAAAAAACACAAGAAAAACACAATTGCCGAACTTGAAATCGCCGAAATCTCCAAGTCTTAAATAGCGCTTTGAAGTGGCACCACAGGCTCGCGTGATGTGCGTCTGTGCTGATATTCTAATCATTTGCATATCTCACCTCCGCTAATGCATGTTGTAAATTTCATGTTATTTGCATGTTTCCTTCAGGGTGTTGCATTTACAGTGGCCAGCAGTGTAGCATAAAAAGATATCGCCAGACAATTATGGTGTTATAGAAACTAGCATATGTATACAATGAACAAATCGGATGTGTTAGTTTAGTATAGGAAAAGTATCTTTAATATGTCATATGATCCCCCGAGAAGCAATACAGCACAAACTTCGATGTATGATGCTGTCAATTATGCAGTCTATGAGTTCGGTAGGAAATGAGAGCCATTGCTCTTGCAAAGCAGTTGAAAGCGTGGCTAGGGTCATAGGAGGAGGATTGAGAGCAGCTATACGTCGTCCTAAAGCGTCCCAAACATGCTCGATAGAATTCAGGTCCGGTGATCAAGCTGGCCACTCCATGCGCTGAATTCTTTCCTGCTCAAGATAAGCATCCACGGTGCGAGCCCTGTGCGGTCTCGCGTTATCGTCCTGTAGCATGAAAGCATCACCTATTGCCCCGGCATAAGGGCATACATAAGCACAACACCAAGGATGTCATCTCTATAGGTGTGATCATTCACATTGCCACGGGGAAAGACATGGAGGTATTTGCGTCCACCCAAAAAGATACCACCCCAAACACAGACACTGCCTGATTCGTAAGCACCTCTTTCACGGATGTGTGAGGGATGAAAACGAGTTCCAGGTTCTCTCCAAATCAAAATACGCCTAATGTCGCTTTGGAGGCTAAACCTGGACTCATCCGTAAAGAGAACAGCCTTTCATTGATCACGCGTCCAGTGGACATGTTGACGGGCCCACTGCAAACGTTCCCGCCCATGGCTTGGCGTGAGCGGAACGCAAATGGGTGGTCGCCTCACAAAAAGACCACCTTCATGAAGCCTTCTACGCACGGTTGACGTTGATACCAACCTTCCAGATATTTCCAGCGAGGGATGATCTGCAGACGGATCTTGCAGACGGAGTTGCGATTCTATTCCTTCGTGCGCATGACAAATATCGGTCATCGGCATTCTTCGTAGCGTATGGCCGTCCTTGACTGAACCTCCTGGATGCCGAATCCGTAGTTAGAAATTGTTGCCAAAGTCTATGAACCACAAACAAACTCACATTTAGCCATCTGGCTACTTCTGTCTGACTTTGTCGTGCCTCTAGTCTCCTAATAGCTTGCCATCGCAGTTCTGCGGTCAAATGATGCCTGGAGGTCATTGTTACAATTTGGCTATGCCAGATGTCTAATCTCAGCCTCACAGATACAATTGCCGCCTTGCTCTGACACATGCACTTTTATGCTCCTCACAAATGACTTATTCCGACTACAGCGCCACTATTTTGCATAATGTAGTATTGTTCAGCACCTTTTATTTAACAACATATTCAAATTGCAAACAGATTGGCCTAGTTTTGAACGTGTTATTCCTCTTTTGGGGATTTTTCCTTAATTTTTGATAACTAGTGTATATATAAATTTACAGAGTTAGCAGATGCTGTACTAGTACTCCAACTTATTATTTTTCGCAATTCTATGATACTGATAAAATTGCGAAATAGGTGATGTAGTTTTAATTCAGTAGTGTACTTTTAAGGCTGTCATTTGATTTTAACGCTGGCGTGTATTTTAACTCAAATTTTTAGGAAGCTGTTTGTCGGGTTTATGGTTTTTACACGAAAGATATTTTAGCAAGGCTGTGCACAGGGCAGTTCCTCCCATTGTGAATCAGTTAATAGTTTTTAAACGTATTTGTATATTTGGGACCAGTTCTCCCGTTCGTCTATGCTGCTAAGTTGAATTGCTGCCATCTTACAACGTTTTGCTCTACTCAACATTTTACTGGTCGTGAAACTGGAATAAAATATCTACAAGTGAACTGTGTTTAGTTCTGATTAGTGGATGATTTGAATACCTCGCATTGCCGTGACACCAGACTACAAGGATATTGGAAGTAATAATGTTTCATTCATGTCTAGCCTAATTTTAGTTACTTCCTACATTGGTTGAATGGCAATCGGTGCTAGGTTGGTTTGAATAATTTATTTTAGTTTACCGATTTACATACATTTGTCACCTCCGCCATTGTCGTTTGTTTCTATTTCACATTACAGACACCATTAATGCCCTTAAGATGGTAAAACTTTGATCCGTCTCCCAAAAGTGAAGGGTATGGGCTTACGAAATCCCTCTGTATGATACATTTATCTTCTAACAACTAACTAAAAAGTGAGCCAACTAGATGCTTAACTCTATTAGCGTCTAAGCGGTTTACATAAGGTGATGCGGGTTTATCTTAAGGCAATCCATTCAACTCGATAAATCGTTAATTACAATAGTATAACTAGAAGCAAAATTTCAATGGTCTGCGAGGCTTGTAGCTATGAGAAAACTGTTCATAATTCATAAACTATGTATGCGTGCATATGAACATATATTTATACATTTGGGGCGTGTACGTGCATAGCACGTCATGTATATTCTTTAGCTACTTTGCAAAATAAAATAGAAATTACGAAGGAGGAAATAGCTACCAAAATCCTATCAATACGAAACCTTATTAACAAAATAAAGAGGATGGAAACGAGCTTACGCACATTCGAGATGAATCGGATTGAGAATTTATCAGAATAATCACACTTATTCACGAACAGCTGAGTCATTAAAAATGTTGATTTAAAGATATACACTAGAGTTCAGTTGCAAACATATCGTGCCTTTTTGCAAGTTTGTAATAGCAACAACAAAGAGTGCGTTTTTCGTTATTGTAATAGACTGTTTGTTTTTCTTGAAAGCTGATCAGTAAAACCCATTCAGTCACCCAGTTTTCCTCTTCGGCGGTAATAAAATAACTGTCGAGTCATGCAGTTAGTAACGTATACACCAGTGATTTATGGAATTCTGGTGTTGAGAAAAAAAAAGGGTTTCATCATGTTTCTGGTAAATTATGTATTACTTTCAATTATTTCAGCATCATCCTATGCACATTATACGGCAAAAGATTTGAGTGAAGAAAGAGCCCAAGAAATCGTGTACTGTTTCGGAGAGATCATGTGTGTCGCGAGTAAGTATCACTAAACTCTGTTAGTTAATTAAGAACTGACCACGATAGTTTAGACTTAAAATAATTAAATAAGAAATTTAACAAGCGGCGTGGTAAAAATGGACAGTGATCCATGGAATTAATGCTCAGATTTATTTGGTTTGAGCTAGCCACAGGTGTGGAAAAGGAGAATAGTGAAAAAAAAGTTATAAATAATATTCTTCCAATGCTATCTCTAGACTGAAGGTTGGAATTAATTGGTAATATCACATCGATCTCTACTTAAGCACGCCTATCCATCCCTGTCCATCAAACACTATAACATGGATTTTCGTACTTAAAGTAACTAAATACAAGGTATCATCTCTAATTATCTATTGAATTTGAAAGTTAATAACGTTTTTGGAAAAAATGGCAGAGTGGTGTCTTTTCGACGAATCTCGTCTCTTAACCGATGATCGATATAGAGAACATCGTGATCCTTACTAATACGAACCACTAAGGCAGGGAGATAAGTAAAAACAGGAAAGCTGCGATAGTGCACTGATAAAAAAAACATTGTACTGATAAAAAAAACATTTTCTTGGGATAATCTGTTTTAATCATTTTAAGAGAGGACGTCTAAATTTTCCACCGCTTTTATTTAATTATTCAAAATTAAATGCTAACATCCTTTTGTAAACAGTAAACTACCAACAGGAATCACGATAAGTCATGATGGGACCAACATCATTTCCTATCTCTCGTGATAATCTTAAGACCTTATCATTATTTTCAGTCACTTTAATCTCAATAATAGTCTGCGACTTGTCGATGAAGGAATATAGAATATAAAAAAATACCTCACGACAAAACACCAAGTATATACCTGAGTAAAATTTCCTTTTCGTTGTGTCTGACGCCACAAAAAAAAATACCATGACCTGAACTTAGTGAATTCTGAACAAGAATTATAAACGCTTCTTAAATCTTTCAAATCTGAGACACGAGCATGTTCTGAAAGGAGAATGTTCTTGCTTACCTTAGTAATTTTTCAGCAATTATAGAGGTAATAGACAACCACATCTGAACCATAAATCCACTTAGCAAAATTGTTCAAACGTTCGTTGTAATCCCTGTAATTCGTGAGCTACCCAAAACTTTTCATCTTTGCGTTGTATATGGCACGCAAATTAGTGGTAATGAAAATCCTCCCAGAATGTAATGCGATTAGGGTAAAGTCACTGTTTCTCAAAGATAGCATTCAAAAGCTGTGATAGCTAAGGAATACCGTTCTCGCAGTGCATTGTCAAAATTAAAATAAACAAAAAAAAACTTGGGACCTCTTGTTGATCATATCAAGGCATCTCAATCCATCTCTAAACTCACGCACTCATTTTGCTAAGATATTAATATTAATCAGTATTTTAATCTTGTTTTTTGATGTGTTTGTTCTCTAAAAAACAAAAACCTATCTTTTTGTTTCTTTTTAGAGGAACCCCTTGCATTCAGAAAAATTGAACTAGCAGCAGAGTATCCTGATGTAAGCACAGATAATTGAATTTTCTATACGTTCTCATTTTAAGGCATGTTTTACCCTCCAAATGCATTAGAATTTTTTTCTATTTCTTGTAAATAGATAATGCTACACTGTGAATGACCGCTGAACAGAAAACAGTGTTGGATATAATCAAAATCTGAAATACTTTTCTAAAAATAAAGCTAAACATTGAAGCATATAAGCTAGAAAGGTTCCTCTATCCAGAGGAAATCTGCCATCTACTTGTACGATTTCTGGAGACGTAGATAAGAGCTTTTAAATATCTAGGTATGGGTGAATAAAAGTATGCAGCATTGCTGTTTCCATTTCTTAAAACAGCATTACGGGAGGTTTCTGCAAACCTTGGGATCTGTATCGTGTTTCTCGATAGGTTTCGATCGTAAAAAATTCGTGATAGATACCGAAAGTAGACTTAGTTCCGAGAGAAAAACTGAAATTGTGGAAATATTCGACAACGGCATGCTTTGAAAAAAACTAATAAAAGAGTGGTGTTCGGAGGAAAAGACACACTTTACAAGAGAATGCTGCTAGAACAGATTCTTCGATGGGCGAATATAGCAAATTTCCGAAAGTCCTGTGTTCATCTTTCAAAATTTTAAAATAATTGTAGTACTTTAAATCACATTATTTGCAAAGGTGTGCCCATTCTAATAATATTTGCTAAATCAGGAATGAGTGAACTCCAAAACAACTACCTTCAGGCAGACAATATTTTACTCATTGTGGCAAACTATTCGTTCACACCTATCCACAAACTTTAATTGCAGATATTTTACTCAGAAATAAGAATCATAAAGGGAGAATATTGCGTGATTCTGGCTCCCAAAGAAGTTGTGCTGTCATAGCATGAGCAAAAGAAATAAATTCGTTCCAGATTTGACAGGATGACGAATAATGCCACTGAATGGTCCAAAGAATGATTTTACTCATAGATTCGGAAGATTATTTTCCCAGATATTCGTAATCTCTCCATCGATGCAACTTCTACCTAAAATTATTTTACAGGCTTCCTATAAGATACAACATTTGGAACGAAGTCCTTCTGATAGAAATGCGAACGAAATTTTGTGTTCAAAATTTCTGCTATTTAATTTTTATCCCCAAGTTGACAATTTTTAGCATAAATTGTCACCATGTTTCGCGAAACTTAATGTATACATCTCTCTCTCTCTCTCTCTCTCTCTCTCAATATGCTATCATTAAAATTTTTAAAATTAAAGTTATATATTTATTTGTCAATTGAATACAAATTTGGAATTATAATTTCATACTGCGATACACTAGTTATAGATTCCACTTCAGTATAGTTTCAGCTTGGTCACAAATATAGTTGCTCCTTTGTCTGTACTTAAAATTCAGGTCATAGAGGAAATTAACTTTTGAAATTAAGTTTCATAGCTGCCGTAAAAGCGTCATGAAATTAAGAATTTTCTCAAATGTTACGTTTCGATGATAGCATATTTTTTTAGTAACAGACATGAGTTACTAAAGACAAATAATGTATATTATAGGGAAATTTAAATAACTTAACACTAGAGGGACCAAATGATATATTGAATATCAAATTTATACTTTATTTTTTCTTTAAAGCTGTTAAAAGTAGCATTTGGATGGCTATCTGAAATTTACGGCGTCAAAGCAGAGCAAAATGATGAATGGTGGAATTCACTTCCTGGTGTAATTTGCAAAATGTCGAGACCAGAAAGGGTAATAAAGACATTTCTTTTTTTCTCAATTTATCAAAGAACTTTTAGCAAATTGAAATGAAGTTTTCATTTTAATTGGATTAAAATGAAGTATTAGTTTTATTTTAAATATTCAAAATATGAAACGTGAAATTTCGTTTTTTGAACTATTTACTCCGGAAAATGCTTAAAAAAATCAAGAACGAGTAACAAAATTCATTTTTACTGATTTTCAGCTATTTCAGGAAAAGATGTAAAAATGTCAACCATGACCATTGCTCTTTTATAACTTTTCTTGTGCATTTTGGCCCTTATTTTTCAATAAAAATTTAATGCTGTATTCTCAAACTTTCTAATGTAATTCATACTTTTGGTATTTCAAAGTTGAAATTCCTTGTTATTACACTTTCAAGCCATTAAAAGAAGGAAATTTCTCCATTTGTAAGAAGTTAAGGAACTATCTGACTGTAAACACCCACCGTATCCCAATCATTATACTTTTCACGTTTAAAAAGAAATATGTTAAAAAGCCGTGACTTCTTTATAAAAATTTTTAAGCAATTTAAACTTAAATAAATATAAAACTTCAAAATTCAGAATTTTGATTTTTTTTCCTATCTATTTTAAACTTTTTTTTTAAATTCAGACACCTGATATTTTCAAACACTGTAAACATATATATCTTTTTTTCAATTTAAAATTTTATTGCCTACATAGTTTAATAATTATTAATAATCAGTGAAATCCCATTAATGTAGACCAATATATTTATTTCAAACTGTATAAAACATTTCTGCTTATTACATAATTAAAAAATAATAAAAAATATTAAATCAATAATAAATTTTCAGAAATTTGCATGTATTTGTATTTAGTAAAATTGCTTATTGACAGAAACCGAGTTGACACATTTAAAGTGAAAAACTCTTGGAAGTTAAAAAAGTCTTTATTTATATTTTTTATCCTTAAAATTAAGATTCAAAATGCTTTTATTTTAAACAAAAAAGAAAAATATATTTATCAAGTTCTCCATTTAGTGCTTATACCATACAGGGATTGAAAAGGTCAAATATTAAAAATTTTATGAATTTTAACTTAAATTTTGTCAAAAGATGTGCAACACGCTTGCCTCTAAAACTAAGTGTTGTCTACAAAGGCGATCAAAAATTTACTTCGAGATGATTCAATAGGCAGAATCCTCCAGAAGGTCGTTATATTCAAGCACGAACGTTAGAGAAAATAAAAGTAAACCTTTTACGAAACAAAAATTCTCAATAGAAAAAAAAATCAGCACCTTGATGGAATATATAAATAATGAATAAATAAATAACAGTCAGTGTAATTGCCCACAAAAAGGAAAGGGGGGGGGGGCAAACTAGGAATGGAATTCAAGATATTATAGCTTCTAACTTCAATTCTTCATTCAGTCATCCGGATAAATTAGTAAATAACCGATTTCAAAAGTCAGAGGGGATCCGCCCACATTGTACTGCGGTTAATGTCGCGAACGTCCACTGAAATTTCCTGTAATGTCTCCTCATGGAAGTAAACTTGATTCACCTTTATGGCACTCCCATAATGACGTATCATTGAAAATGCGGTGTCTGTAGGAGTGTAAAATAAACCAAGGGTATTTTAAAATAGAGGATGTACACGTAACATCTGAGTACCTGAGCGTTGGATACTGACGTCATGGGTGCATCAGCGCAGCCACAGTATGTATTTTGATGCCGCAAAAATTTACTGACGCAGTATGCACCCATTTATTTTTTTTTTAAATACAAATTCGCACATGGTCTAAGGCACCATTGAAATCTCTGTAATTTCTCCGCCAGTTATGAGTTCATTCGGCTAAACAGACAACGTGGTGCTTAGACCTTGCAACCAGGGTGGCAACGAAGCGTGTGCAAACGACATACGCTATGCACGTGGCGTCGCATACTTGCAAAAAAAATTTGTGATACTTTATTTGTGATGATCTTATTAATATAAAACTTCTTTAGATTTCATTATGCTATGACAAATTTTAGCTTGAGACATGTAATAATGGTTCATTTATTCGGCACTTCATAGCACGTTATAATTAACAGATAATGTGTAATCACACAATTAAAGAATCGATCATTATTTCAAAACTGGACTGTTCTCCACGTATATGGCTTTTTTTCTTTCAGATGGAAAAGTTTACTGAATTTGGCACAGAAATAGCAAACCATTACAAAGTAAGAGAATTTTTTTCACTATTCCAGCAAAAAAAAGAAGTGTCTCGTAAATTAAGTTTCACACTTTGAATCATTAGATTTTTTTTTTAACAAATCTAATATTTAATAATTATGCTTTAACTTTGAGTATAACTTCACTGCGTTAATACACAACAAATTTACAAAACTATGTGTCTCGTGCTATCCTATTGATAACATCTAGAGGATTTCACATTGAAATAAGACGAAACCTTGAGAAAGGCTAAGAAGTGATCAATCTTACTAGAAAATTTTCTTTTTTTGAGCGAAACATCATGCATGCGTTTCATTTTTAAAACTTTGAAGATTCGAAGAAATATTTTACAAATGTGCATGATGGAAAAGGGTATTTTTCTGTCAGTTAGGTCCTCTGACTGTTTCTGTTTCATAGACAAGAAAAGAGAAGTATCATGAAGACTTATTATTCAGACAATTTATCTTAGAGGATATTAGAACCCTTATTATCCAGTATATAAATAGCAATATATTTAACTCTTTTTAAATTATCGAGTTGCGTGAAATCAATAGAAAAATAGATTTTTTTCCTCTAGGATTATTTCTTTGAAGACTGCCACTTATTTGTGGTAAACAATTACATTATTTTTAAATTAGAGGGTAACATTCACTCCTACAAGAAAATACAGAGGATTTAGCATGAACGAATTTAGTAATTTTTTATATCCTCCTCCGTCATAGAATGTATATTTAACAAAAATTCATAACCTGTTCTCCGGAACAAAGTCACTGTAGAGCACAATCATTTATAAAGAATACAAAGTCAAAAAACATAAGAGTAACAATAATGTAAAATAATTATATATATATATATATAACATAAAAAACCCTATATCCTTTTCAAATTCTAGTTTCTTCTAAATTTCCTTGGGCGTTTGAGTTAATTTCGTTTCCAATTTTAAAGACTGGAATTGCGTAGCGTCATCTCTAAAATCACAAATAATCGCGCATAAATCACGTCACCTCTGACACCAGAGTCAGAGCTTGCCAATTATTATTCCTATTCAAGATCACATGACGAGTAACCTCAAGCAGTCTATAAAAGACCCTGGGTCATGTAGAGGGCTAGCTCTTACTTAATGTTTTTCTGGCACGCTAGGCCGTGCCTCTTTTGCTTACCTCCTCGTTTTAACTTTAATTACTTTATTCACTGGTATTAATTACTTTACTTAATTAATTTAATTAATTTTAATTTAATTAATTTTAAGTCTCTTATTTTTTCCTTACTGTTTATTAAGGTTAACTTAATTTTAATTTTTCTCCTAACCCCTATCTACATTTACGTAAGCTTTAACTTATTCTTTTTTCACGAGCACTGAAATACAACTCGATTTCGAGCATCACTGCGATTGTTACCTTGCAATGTCTACCGTGCTGACCGGAGATAAAGTCCAATCGGACCAGGGAGCTCCAGTTTATACCCCAATTAGCCGGAAGTATGCACTTCTGGGATTGTCGTTGTCTAACCAACATGTAATTCGTAGGACAAAATAAAGAAGTTGTATGTTATGGTGATTGGGGTATTAGAAGTTGTATGTCCTGTGTGATTGGGGCCTGAAAGGGCAGTTTGGGGAGAACATCTCCGGGATGCTGTGTGCCACGAAGTATAATGCGGGAAGTGTCTGTAGAAATAACCAGCGCTGTAGTATCACGGCCGGTCGACTTCTAACGTATTTCCTGTCTTCATCGGCTTAGCTGGTCGTGGTGCTGGTCGGCTTAGCGTGCGTGCGTGCGTGTGTGTGTTTGTGTTTCTGTTTGTTTGTTTGTTTTTTCTGTTTCCCAGTGAAAATTAAAAAATTGTTTTGCAAGCAAAATTTGACAATATCGCAGTCGTCCCTCCTCTGACGCATTTTTGTTATTTATTGATTACTGTGCATTTTTTTTCTAGGAAAATAAATGCGAATCTGAAACTACTGAAATGTGCGAGGCATATCAAAGATGTTTTGTGAGTAATATTTTATTATTTTTACATACTCAGCTCCATATCATCTTAATTTAACTCTGCCATAAATATGGTAAGCCAAAAACTATCAGCTCGATTCTACGATTCTGAAGGTGTTCATTCCGATAGTCTTGATACAGCTGTTTTTGCCCGATGGCGTACGCTATTTATGTTGCTCTGGGGTGATGGTTTACACTTCACGAACTCGTGTGCTACGTTGAGGGGAAGTATGATGTGTAGAGGTGTGTACCTGCTGTGTACGCTGATAATTTTAAGGCAGTAATTACATCGGAAAGACATATGAACCCTTTACAAGCCAAATAGGGGAAGACCACTTTCTGAATTGTTTTAAAATTTTTATGTCAAAGCAGTTGATTGACTCCTAACTTTTTAGATTCATATTAAATTCCCCATATATAATAAGGATTAACACCATTAAATGAGAAAAAAAATTTGCCATAGAATAATACGTAACATCTTTCATAAGCCAATCATGTTAAGTCCATACTCTAATGTAAATCATTGCAATAGTGTAATTCAAAAGCAGAAGCAAGTACTTGATGATAACGGTAAGTTTAAGTTTAAGCCGACCTAAGCCTGAGCTGTGATGATAACGGTAAATCATTTACTTGTTTCATCACAAAAAAGGAAAATAAATTTATCAGTTACAGTTTAAAGGCTGCAGAAGTAAGTACTTGTGAATTACTAAACAATTATTTCATTTTTTTTCCTGTAGTAAAAAAATAGTTGGAAGACTGAATTGGATGTTATTACTTCTGTAATAATAATAAATTGTAATAATAATAACGATTACTTCAATGATATTCTATCTTATAGATTTTATGTCGTCAGATAAAAGGTACGTCTGAAATAATACATTCTACATGTTTATTTGAATTTATATTTTCAGAGGAAACAATGTATATTTTTTATCACTTTTCTCCAATTTTTGTTCTATGGACTTAAGGGGACTCAGTACCCTTAAATCTTTAAAACATTCGATTTTTGAAAAAAAAAATATATGTTAAAGCCTGATCATTTCTAAACAAAATAAAGCAAACCGCATGAAAATATTCCGCTTATTTCCTGAGATATTGATATTCTAAATTTTTAATTACTGATCAAGTTTATGGTAACAAAAATTTTAAATTCATTTTTCTCAAAATGTAATTTTGCATCATTCCGCAACTGATATCTCAAAAACTATGAAACATAATTCCATGAAATTTTTATCACTGCATAATCATGTTATTTTATTGCGTCTGAACTAGAGCTATTGCAATCACTGCACATTTTGTTATTTTTTCAGGGGTAAATTAATGCAAATAATTAAGGAAATTTTAAGTCTAATTTGAGCAATTTTAAAAAATTGAAAAGCATTTTAATGTTGAATGTTTTATGTTCAATTGTATTTTGAATTATTTATTTTAAATTTAAAACAGGAATTATACATTTAAATGTAAAATTAATTTCATAGTTCTGCTCGCAAGCCAGTGTACAATAAAAATACTTAAAAAACAAGGTACTAAAGCATTAAAAAAAATTATTTAAAATTATTTTGAGAGTTGAAAATTTGCTTATTAAAATACATATATCAATTTATCATGTACATAAAATTTGAAAAAAATGGGAGTAAATTGAAATAGTTACAAAGAGTCAAAAAGTATGAAAATATGCCTTATTTCCTCGACTTAAGGGTCGTGAGTCCCCTTAACCGATCTGGCAAGTGAGAGGTTAATATGTTCTAATCCCGGATAAGCCGGGGATGTTCCCGTACTGCACCATCACCGGGAGCGGTGTCGGTTCACCTACATTATGCCCCCATAATTACGTAACCAATTAATTCGCGGTTTGGATGGATCAGTATCCGGGGATTAAAATGTTGAAAGAAAAAGAAATGCTTCATACATGGGGTTTTTTTATGTTCAGTTGGCCTGAAAAAAAAGCTATTATTGTTTCGAGAGTTGCAATGGATGTAGAACTTCAGTGAGTTGCAGAAAAACAAGATTGTAGAAATTCGCTCAGTGAGAGTATCGGTTCGCAGAACCACGGATAAAGAGTGTAGCCAGAGAGACGGTATCGAAAATCATACACCAACGCCTCTCATTCCAGGCGGATTATGCTCCGTCCCATTCTTACGAAATCATCCTCGCGTAGTTTTGTTAACGCAATCTTCAAACGAAACAGCTGGAATGTTGTTCTCTGTTGTCACTAGACCTTAAGATTATCCAGTGATTATGGAAACAAATAGTGAGTCAGATCGTATCTCGTTACTGCTCTACTGCCTAACAGAGCTCAGTCGGCACATTATGAGACGCGATTGAATTCATTCATAATGCAAATATATATATATATATATATGTAACAAGAAAACGCATCTTCCTAAATTACTTTACTTTAAAGGTTGCAATTTTTGGAAAAGGGGTCGTGCTTTATTAACAAGAGAATATGCTTTAAAGTAACGTAATTTAGGAAGATGCGTTTTCTTGTTACATATATATATATATATATATATATATATATATATATATATATATATATATATATATATATATATATATATATATATATATATATATATATATATATATATATATATATATATATATATATATATATATATATATATATATATATATATATATAATATAAATAAAATATTCGACAATGTGTGTGCTATCTATTAGATTTTATTCGGCTGTATATAGGACCAGTAGCATTTTCCACTGTTTTTCAGACAGAATCGTCGATTAGCGGCCTCAAACCAGATATCTAGCCTAATATTATTTTGGTGTTAGGACTTTATCCTCTTACATCCTCACGTTCGTAATCGGAAATGATTTTGATAAGTGACAAGAACAAAATACGTTTATATTTTACCTGTACCCTTTGTTCCGTCCAGCATCAGCAATGAACCTCAATAGGCGGCAGCACTGGCCTAGTAATTCTCTTAATTTTGTAACGGTTTGTGGCGGCATCTACTTTTTGCCAGAAATCTGTTGCACGTATAGCGAACAGAGGGTCAAAAACGGCTTCTGCTCAATTATTCTGTTTTTGATGCATTCTCTAAAGTGAAAGATTGGATGACGTTTGGGGGACGAAAAATATTCTCGTTCATTGATCTGTAAGTCAAATCATAATTCATATTCTTTATGCTTACTGGTTTTTTCGTTTCCCCAACGTTGATCCATCTCATATATTCAATTAAATTATGCAATCGTATTCTATTAATTGGGCAAGTATATTCTATTAATCATGAAAGTGTATTCTATTAATTGCGCAAACGTATTCTATTCTTTGTGCAAATGTATTCTATTAATTGTGTTTATGTAATTATTTTGTTTAAATTCGAAATGAATCTTAAAACCTTTCAGTCCACTAAATCCATAAATCTCAACACCCTTCATCCTGCATAGAATTTGTGCTGTAGCGAATGCTTACTGAGTCTCAACTACTTAAAAACTAAACTTATTTGTCCACCAGGTCACTCTCTCTATTATTTGGTCATCATCTTGACATGCTTGAGCTCAAAATCTCATCATGCTTGTGCTCCCATTGTACGTGTACTCAAAAGAAATCTCTCACGACCTTTGTTAATAATTGAATGTTTATTACTGTGCTTTGAGCACAATGTATGCCAGAAATTCTGGAGAGTCGGCGGCAGAGGCAAAGATCTGAAGGGGCTCCGTTAACCAGACAGAGGAACAGGATAGGATGGAATTTATAAGCTCAAACTTACACCGAGAGACACACCAGGACACGAAACAAGCAAGTAGAGCAGGAAGGGGGAAAAGGAGGGAAAAAAGGACCTGGAATTATGACATGAACATAAGAAATCGAGGAATATGATTAAATGATTAGCAAACAGCTGGAATATGGGATATTTAGAGATGTATTCATGTGCAAATATTTCCCTAGGCATATATTATGATTTTACGATAGCTGTGAAAAAGCTGACTGAGGAGCCAAAGACTTTCCATTCTCGGTTTAATGGCGCTCTAATGGCACTAAAAGCCCGTGCTGACTAATGTTATAAGATTTAATCATACTTATTTGGGGGAGGGGAGCTTCCGAGTTTTAGCATCCTTTTTTTAAGGCATTGCTGCATGGGATTTATCCGCCTTTGCGTTTCTAGATTTTGGTCACTTCAATGTTGATCTATTCTGAAAATTGTTACTAATGTAGTGAAAAGTAATTTTGAATCACACTACAGTTTCATCCAGTTTGTGAAAAGGCTTAAACTTGATCAATAAACATTTTGTCAATTTCCTTAATGTGATGATTACAACTAAAATTACAGTAATACGTCGCGGAAATTTTTCTTTTTCTATATATTTACAGTGGACGCTCGTTAATTCAAACTCGATTAAATAGAACTTTCGGTTAATTCGAACTAATCCAAAGGCCCCAAAAAACTTGTATTGGGATTAATGTTAAAAATATCTCATTAATTCGAACTAAATTTTTATCACTTCGGTTAATTCGAACTAAAAATTTGACAAATAAAATTTTTTTTCATCGTTTAACGGAGAAAATACACGCTGTATTTATTATTTTGTGAGTAAAAATCATCTGTATTTCTTTTCTGTGTAAAGAGGCACATGCCTGCATTCCTAGACTATTGCATTTTCGCTAAACGTTAGTGGCTATTGTATTTTTGTTTAGATTGTGGTGAAAATTACGCCATTAATCTGCTGACAGCTATAAATGATCTATACACCGCATGCGATGATGTTAAAGAAAGCACAATTAACAATTGCTTTCGTCATGCTAAATTCATGCACGCCGAAGAGAACAATCATATCGAAGAATGTGACGATATTGATACAGATTTTCCTGAATTCAAAAAATTTAACGGTGATAACGTTACTTTTTCTTAATATGTAAGGGTAGATGAAGACGTGGAAGTCTGTGGAAAACTGAGCGATGATGACATAATAAAAACTATCCGAGAATATGAAATAGAAGAGACCTTATAGAAATCAGATGAGAATGCAGGGACTATTACGCGTCCTAATGATCAAGTCATAGTGGACTCTATTAAAACTATGAAAGCATTTATTCAGATGGAACCTTCCTCTGAAAATGAATTGAAATGTTTACATCAAATCGAGAAGTTGGCTGAACAATGTAAACATCATAAACAAAACCACACATCCATTTTACAGTTTTTCCCAAAAGTGTAATTCAAATTTTTAATTATTTCTGCTGCATATCTACTGCTTCATTTTATGATTAAGATAAATCTGTATTGCATTTTAATATGTTTAATTCTAGATAACATAGTATAATATATTTTCTGGGGTTATACATACTAGGAGATTTTTCTTCTTCAGTGATACACTTTTAAAGTTATATATTTTCTCTTAACATCGGATAATTCGAACTTTTTTCTGAGAACCTTTGAGTTCGAATTAACGAGCGTCCACTGTATCACGTATCAGGACAAATACTTGAATCAAATTGCTGGATTTCATGAAAAGTTACTTCTGAGTTATTTTATTATTCTGTGCTTCCTAAGGAAAAAAAAATATTTATAAACAGACATTTGAGAATGTTGGTCGCTCGAAAAATAATTTCTCCGTACTCTAACACGATAACAACTGAAGAAACACTGTAAAAAATATTAATTGAGCCTTATATGAAGTAACACCTATTCACTCCATTATCTTTAAGTAGCTATCAGCCGTGCAGGTCAGTAGTGCTCATGCTCTGTTCGATGGCTCATTATTTCTGCTGTCTTTGTTGCTATTTTACTCATACGAAATTAAATTTCTATCACAGTCGCGAGGAAGAGTTTATGGTACGTATGAAATGTCTCAAAGCAGTGTTACTGGTACCCATGAGTCTTAAAATTTCATAGTCTATCACAGCATTGATTAACACTTGTTTTCTTTTTGTTATTGTTATTGTTTTGTTTTGGGTAGAAGAGGGTGGGGAGTGTTGTAAAATTGCGTGATCAGTACTATATACAATTTTTTTTGTTACTGTGTTATCAGTATGTTATTTTTTTAAATGTTTAATTTTTACCTATTTTAACTAGGCTGAAGGGGAAGAAGTTATCAGAATTTACACAAAAGAAAAAGAAATATGCTGCGATAAGGAAAAACCGCATTCTGAAGCGTGTGCTAGAAGTGGTGCTGCTAATGTTAAATCCATGGGAGGCATGGGATAAATCTTGGCCAACCACACTTCTGTAAAAGAGATAAACGAAGAAATGAATGAAGCATTCGTTTCAGAGACTTTGTAATGAAATAAAAGTTGGCTCCAATGTCTCTAAATATTTTATCTTGCAAAAGACGATAACATTTCTTCTAGCTATGTAAAATATTTTTCTTTATATTAGAGCAACACATTAAGAAACACCACTTTAGATTTAAAAAAAAATTCATCTGTGAACAAGAAATTTCGGGTCCTGACTTTAATTTGAAAGATCCTACCTGGTATAAGACGTATATCGTCCGAAATGGATCGAGTTAAAGTCTTCTAGTGAGCATCTCGCAAATAACTCTAGGAATATAGCCTTCTCCATTTTTTTCATTCAGTATCTAATTTTCTGTCATTTATTTTAATTTGGTAAAAGACGTATATCCTCCGAGATGGATCGAGTTTAAAATATTCTTGTGAGCCTCTCGCAAATAACTCTAGGAATATAGCCTTCACCATTTTTCATTCAGTATCTAATTTTCTGTCATTTATTTTAATTTATTCAGCCCCAATATTTCACGCTAGGATGCAGTTTGTATATTTATGCTCATCGCTTCGGTCTATAGATTATAAATGAGTGATTCGCCCTATTAGGACCTATGATCAATATGTCCATCGCTGACCAATATGTCCATCGTTTCTAAAAGTAGGCATAACTGCTCTATGTAGGACTTTTGAATTGTTGAGAGAATTATTTGGCTCCAATAGGGTGATGGGGCACACGCTAAACGTGAATGAAACGGCAGAGTAAGGCATATGTAACATAAGAATACACATAAATTATTTATTCAATTTTAGGTACACATACACACATGTATACATTCATACGTGCTCTGAGCAATCGCTGATTATGGCCACTACCGAGAGTAGAAATAACCTTAAAACTGCACTGTGAATGACAGTAAAAAGAGTCTTAGTAAAGAATGGCAATAAAAGATTAAAGGGTCTTAAAGGTGGTGTATTTTAAGACCCTTTTGCTGTCATTTACAGAGAAATTCTAAGGTCGTTTCTATTCCAAGATTATTGAAACTAGTAGCGATGCTTATTTTCTTCTGGCAATTTGTATAATATAATTGGTCTATTTTTCTTCTCGGAGTTCGGAAGCTATCTAATATGAAACGTATTTAAGAAAATGTCTATACATAGGAAAAGGAATTGCAAATCAAGTACATCCTACATTTAAACAATCAAGTACATACTACAGTACATCCTACAGTTTAGTTATGAAGATGATCTGTAAAGTATATATCTTAGAAAACTGTTCTAAAACATACCACAAGTACTCGACAGGATTACGATCGTGGGAATTTGAAGACAAATTGCTATGTTTAATGCAAGTTAATTTTGTCTATTTATTTTCCTGCATGAGAAGCAAAATTTTCTGCGAGCATTAATGTGTCACGGACTTCAACATGTCCATCTGATCAAATGCATGAAAGATTAATCTATAACTTCATGTTCAAGATTCGCACACAGTCCGAAGAGACGGTAAAATATGTAACTCGTCAGTGCAACACACTTTTATCAGTTGTCATTCAGCTTAAACATTCCATTAATAATTTCGTATAAATGTTATAAAGATGTTATAAAAGTAGTTGAGGTGCCGATATAAAATTACCCTGTTTAGTTATGCCACCATTAAAAAAAAGACTGAAAGATACTCCTCTCTACTTCAAAAAAAAGGGGGGGAAAGGAAAACCAATCATTAAATATATGCTCGAAACTTCTCTTAGAATACCTGAAAAGCTATGAGTAAAGTTATTCATCCCCAAAACATAAATGTGTATTTGACATTTTTCGAATACCTGTTAGGGTACTACAGATAAACACGACTGGCTTTCCTACAAAACAACGTAGGAGACTAAAGATTGCAAAATCAACTTTTATGTTTATCTAAACTCTTAGTAAAGAGTATTAAAACTTTTGATAGGAACTGCTTTTTACAGAAACAAGTTTTAGGTATTCGGTTACGATAATCGGTTACGGAAAAACGAATTTTTGTCTGCCCTGTGCTTCCATCTATCCATCAACTTGGAAGTTAAAAGTATTGTTAACAAAACTTTAGATTAAAAAGGTCGCCAAGAATTTGAAATAAAACTGCCACTTAGATGCCAAACCAAAACTGTCAGCCGCCATCTATCGGTAGACAAAGGAATTAGAAGAAAATTTTCATTCTGTGTTGCCATCTATTAGCAAATTAGGGAAACTAATGGGAAAAAATTGCACATTTTCCAATACTTAAATTGTCACAAGTTACGTAGGAAGGTTGATGGATTTTAGAGATTTTATGTTTTTTCTGGTTAAATTATGAGTCTATCTTCACAATGAGAAGGGGATCAACCAACGCCCACCCAAATGCACGAGGGATGCAGTCAGACGTTATCAGTGCTTTATTTCTAAAAAAAAAGGTGGATATACTGTGTTTTCTCAAATATAGGTGTGTATTTTTAGTACCCTGTTTACAATTTCAAAAGAAATTTATAGTTTAGGAAGATGTTTTAAAGGTCATATTTTTTTTCATTTTGGAACTTATCGGAGAAATTCGATAAAATAAAATAATGAATCTGTTAATTCTAATTATATTTATTGATTCGGAAAACTAAACAAAATTTTAAAATAATGAATTTTGTGAATATTAAAAAAAAATTTAAAAATTTTATCATAAACTCGAAATCTAACTCATGTTTTCAGGAGGTTCAATACCTTGATTTCTTTCTTTACTATTTACGTCAATTGCTGAATGATGTCCAAAAAGCAACCAAAATTCTACACATTTTGTTGGATTGAACAGACCTAGAGGAGGCCCAACAATTTTGATGAACATCACAGCAGATGTTGTTTTAGTCAACAATGAAGTTCTTTAAGGGGTTACAATAAGGTTCATCTGTGAAAAACCCCTTCACATTCACTTGAAGATATCGGAATCATATCGAGATGGTGCATTAATTGAAATAATCCTTCTGGAATTATTCTTTCCTCCAATTATTCTCGGAAACTCTGTATCATGTCCCTTTCATTCAAACGAAGTCTTCTTGAAAAATTCCTTATTTCTGTCTCTCCCAACGTAAAAATAATTTTGAACGTCTTCTGGGTACTGTTTTGGTTCTAGCACTCTACCGCATTTAGATAAATCAGCTTCTTCATCATCTAGTAATCTCTTTTCTGTACATATTTTCAAATTTTCATAAGATGAAATAGGACATATTGGTGGCTTCTCCTTTCTATCTTTCTTGCATATGGGAACCTCCTGGAAGATGAGATACTCTCTCGCTCACTGCATTCTGCCGAATTTTCCCGCTACCCCGTTATCCTGCACGTCCCTTTGCAAGGATATCTAAGGGTCAAAGCCCTTGCAACCACATTGCCATATAGGGGACCCCGATAACATCTATTCTTATCTATGGCATATGCCGTTGCACCGTTGCCTTGTTTCTTTACGGGGGAAATCTTGGTCATGAACCAGATATTGAAACACTGAAAAATAAATATTGATTTACGAGAATAGGTCACAGGGGACAAAAATTTCGCAATTTAAAAAAATACTTTATGCTATACATTTACAATTGATCCTTAAGTTTCTTAAAATTTAGGTTAAGTTAAGCCAAAATAATACTTAAAAAAAGGTGGGGATACGCCATATCCCCGCGGACCCCCAGAAAAAAACGACTGGACGTTATGGATTTAGTGCCGAAACGGGAATAAATTGGAGATGGGGCCAATTAACGCAATGTTAGCATTGACAAGTTAGTACTGATAAATGTCCGGTCACAAACAATTATGATATATATTTAGCATTTACGGAGGACGATCAAGTTTAATGAGTTTAGACATATTTGGGCAACAAAAATGTGGTGTTTCATGCATTTAGTAAATAATGTGCAATACAGCATGAGAGAGAGAATGTGACGTCATAGAATAATTTGACCATTCACAAGGCTTCGTTTCCTTGGCGGGAGTATCTGGCGTTCGATGTGGATGTGGAACTTTGGTAACCCCAGGTCTGTTACTTCCTACCGATGGTTAATGGTTTACCCTAAGGAAAGGCAGTGTTTACAAGAGACAAGTGGGAGAAATACACATCTGCAGTTAACAATAGAAAGGAAATTTTCAACACTATACCTATTGGAATATTAACTGCCATGATTTGCTGTGCAATCTGAAATGTTTAAACGCTGATTTCTTATGTCTATTTACCAAGTTAGAAACTTGCAACTAAGCAAAAAATCTTTCACGCTTTCATTTAATCTTTAAACTAGGCAAAAATATGGCTAACAAAAACCAAGTTATGAGAAGATATTTCACAAAGGATGAAATTAGAGTTTGACGAAATATTCCCCTAGTTAAATTGCGAAAAATGGGAAATTTTTATAAAGTGTTGAAAAAATTAAATGGATGTGATTTTTTCATTCGAAGAGGTCATTAGTGTAGTCATCATAACACTTCAATGGGCAGGACCAGCTTTAAGCCGATTTGACCTATTAGATTAGGAAATTTTTTTTTAAATGTCTAAAAGAAAATTGTGTAAACAGATGTAAAAATTATTCAGAATAATGACTAAACGAAGCGTGTAAAACATGCATATGTATATCTCAATATGCTGGTTGAAGAAATGGAAACATTCTTCCATCTTTATATTCCTGAAACCCATAAAAATTCTAAAATTCCTCGCTACGAATGAATACGAGAGCTGCTGTCTTTCCGAATAGGTACTGGGAGCAGAAGCGTTTAAAGATTAAAATTAATTAAAACATACCTGAGAGCAACAATATCGCAGTAGAGACTAAACTGTCTTCCAATACTTTCTATAGAGCATGAGGATATTAAAATTTGATCAAATCATAAATGATTTTACTGATAAAAAAATCTAGAAATATTTATTTGTAGATATTTTTGTTCTGTAAATTAAATATTGCTTAAATACTTTTTCCTTAACTTAAAGGCTTATATAATCGTTTTATGTTTAATCCCTTATTTCTAGAACTGACCACTTATATCCCAAATAAACACAAAATTCTGTAAAAAATTGGATATGTAAGAAATGCCTTAAATAAATCCACAAACTGAATTTGCCGAAACTCTGATAATAATCTGTACAATACATGAAATGAAAAATATCTGTGATTGAAAACCACACTTCAGTAGTGACATTTTTATCATTTATTCGTGCTGTCATCGGTTTCTGAAAGCCCATTTGTTTTATATTTGCAACAATTGTTAATATAAGTGGCCACACTTATTATTTTAAATGAAAACAAAATTACCGAAACAGATCGCATCTCCTATAGCAAAAGAAAAAACTAATAATTTTAAAAACCCAAATACCCAGAAATCTGCATCTATAATAATAAATTTTTGTATGAGCCCGTATTTATAAAAGTAAACAGGACTCTAAATTTTATTGGGGATTTCTGAAACTCCCTCACAATACTTAGGGAAATAGTTAAGTAGAACGATGCATGGTTAAAAGTTTCAAAATACATTGATTACATAAAAATAGAAATCAAAACATGTGATGGTTTTCTTAAAGCCTAAATATTTAAAACCTTCATAATTTTCTTAATGCCTAAAGAGAGATAAATACTTCTCGTATGTAATGCTGATGAGCTGTTGAGTATTTAATACAGTTGGCTCTCTGTTTAACGACGTTCTACTTAACGACGATCTCTATTTAAAGACGATATTTCCCAGTCCCGGCCCCTCCGACATAAAAAAATCTGTTTAAAGACGACGTTGTTTCTGTTTAACGACGATTTTTTTTACATGATAAACTTTTTCTTCATTTTATCTGCAGATGGGGAACCTTCTGTGGGGGAAAAGAAGTTTGGTTTCAATAACAGACCAGGAATTTCCTTGATGTTTGCAATGTGGCAATCACAAACTTGTTGCAGTGGGAAAAACCGGGGTGTGGGGGGGGAATCACTGTTTCTCGGAAGATCGAATATTCTTTCATGGAGCTCTTAGTTCGTGAGCTGAATCACTCTATTGTCCCTACCATCTGTCGTCATGTGACTTACGAATTGTCCAATAGCAGCCCTCTCTCATTCCTTCCGGGAAGTAGGTGTTCGTTTAGAGAATTCATGGTTCTGTGTAGCAGCTCATTCCAGTACGAATACGAGGTGAGCAGAGCAAAATGGATTCAAAGCTAAAGAATCTTACTCTACACGAAAAGGTGAAAATTGTTGAAGACTGGGAAGAAAGTGTTGGAATAACAAAAGTCCAATTCGCAAGACAATTTCAGCTACCCGAGTACTTTCAAAGGCAGTTTAGCAAGCAAAGAGAAAATTCTTGAAGCACAAAAATTTGGTTTGGGATACAAATCCAAACGGCAGAAAATTCAATGTGACCGATCAGAAGAGTTTGATAAGGCAGTCCTGCAATGGTTTCATGATATGGGCTTGCATTTAAAAGCCTGTTTGGCGAAAGTGGCTCCGTAGATGAAAAAATAGTGTAAGAATGGAAAATAGTGCCGAAAGGGATATTAGATGGATATGATAAGAAGATCATATTCAGTGCAGATGAGACGGGCCTATTCTACATTAGGATGCATAATAAAACTTTAACGTACGTATATAGTATATAGGCTCGTATATAGGCGAAAAGTGCTTTGGTGGAAAACACAGTAAGGAACGATTACTGTTTTACTGTGCACTAATTCGGTTGGATCTGAGAAATTTCCACTACTAGTTATAGTCAAATCAAAGCAACCAAGTTTTTTAAGAATATCACCAGGAAACCTTTTGAGTACCCAAATAACAATAAAGCGTGGATGACATAACAAATTTTTATTGACTGGATTAGAAAATTTGATGCAAAAATGCATCAAGAAAAGAGAAAAGTTTTACTTTTAATCGACAGTTGCATGGCACATACTCCAAATATCCCTGGACTTACAAATTTAACTATTCATTTCTTACCAGCTAATTGCACTAGCAAGTTGCAGCCATTAGACCTGGGTGTCATTCGCAGTGTGAAAGCATACTACAGAAAGTCATTAATTAGGAAATTAATAAACAATTCGGCTGACAGTATAAAAATTAGAAAATTTATGATCTTGGAAGCAATGTACATAATAACATCAGCAAGGAAAGTTGTTTCTTCATCCACAATAAAAAACTGCTTTCGCGTTGCTGGAATTCGCAAAGAACTTGTAGTGGAACTGCAAAGTACGGATGTAGAAATCAACGAAGATGACATTACCCCTGAAGAATGGAGAAGTCTTGTTTAAGTTCGAGGATGTTTCAATCCAAGATTTCTACAAATGTGATGAATAAAACATAGTGCCAGACGAAGAAGGTGAAGTTGAAGACACGGAAAACGAGACACTGCCACCGTCTTACACAGATGCAACTTCTGCTCTAGATGTTCTCCGACGCTATATTACATCGACTATGGAAGATGACACATTTAACACTTTAGTAAATCTGGAAAAGAGAATAACGAAAACAATGCGAAAAATGAAACAGTAAACACTTTTTGAATTTTTTTAAAACCTAATTTATTGTATTGTTTGTACTCTTTTTTCAATGTAATTTAAAATAACTTTATGTGAATAAAATAATAATAAAAATAACATTTTTAAACACTGTTAGGAAAAGGTAACTATAAAATATTTCCCCAGCACTTAGAGATAAAACTTCACTATACTAAATGTCTATATCGACCTGATATATGCAGGCAAACAAAGAATCAAAAATGACACACTCTTTACTGCCCAAACAAAGAATCAACCCATACTGGAAAACGAAATCATTTTCAGACTTACCTGGGTAGTTCAGCAGTACTTTAAACGGCAACGACACTTTAATCTAACTCAAATTAAAAAAAAGATACATCATCATACTATATCCTTTATAAAAACATAAAAATGAACACGTACATAGCGAAACTTACAGAGCGCTTTCTGCGTAGTAACAGGTTCTCTGCAAAAAGAGCTGTGACCTCATTTTCGCACAGCAAGCAAAATATACAAAATATCAAAAAAGGGAAATAAACAAGCGGTTCTATTATAGGACACCTAACGCCATCTAGGGCCATTAGTATCCTGTAAAGTTCTGTTTCACAACACTCCCACCTTTTTGATTTGTAGAGGAATAAATCAAAAATCAAATTATGGAGGGCTTGGTACACGAGCACACTTCCAGTGGGTATAGTTTGCGTACAGGGCGAATCAGTATACCATTTTTGGTCTTGACTTTGACCACTTTGGTGCGGCCATCTCTGCCGGTACAATGTTCTTGAACTCGAGCGACTGGCCACTGAATCCTTTTAAGGTTCTCCGAACCTATTAACACTATGTCTCCGACATTTATTTCACAGTCGTTCTGTCCATGTTTCTGCACTAGCTGTCCAAGATACTCCTTGCGAAACCGACTGCGGAACTGTTCCCGAAGTTCTTGACAAAAACGCTGTCGAACTAGGAGTTTGCTTTTGTCTATAAAATCTAAGTCAGCTGTACCGGATTCTTTAATGTCCTGTAGAAACATTGATGGTGTCAACGGCAGAAGGTCTTCAGAGTCATTGGAAATATAAGTGAGGGGTCGACAGTTTATTACTGCTTCAACATCACAAATAATAGTGAGCAACTCCTCATAATTTACTGAAGCTTGTCCCAAGACTCTCACGATCAGATTCTTCGTGGAACGAATTAATCGCTCCCACCATCCGCCCCACCACGCAGCACTGGGAGGAATGAATTTCCATTGGATTGGGTTTAACGTTTCTTGAGAAACTACCTTTTCCCAATCAACTTTTCTCAGTACCGTCGAAGTTCCGATAAAGTTCGTGCCATTATCTGAATAAATGACAGACGGGCGGCCTCTTCGCGCTATGAATCTACGCAAAGCTTTGATAAAACATTCCGTACTTATGGACATCACAAGTTCCAGTTGCACGCACCTGTAAACGGCGCATGTAAATAAATCGACCTTTAAGGTCGATTTATACAGGCACGAGAAGGGAACGTAACGGGAACGATCCGAGCGCGCGACTTAAGGTCAATACAGGCACGAGAAGGGAACGTAACGGGAACGATCCGAGCGCGCGACGAGTCGTCGTAATCATTTCCTCCCTGTTTTTCATTGGAACTGTTTATACTGCGCCGTGACACGTCCGATTCTCGGCAGATTTCAGGCCGAGAATCGGCGTCAACGATTCGAAGCAGGAAGTCGTTCACTGCTCGGCCGTCTCTCGTTCATGGCAGAAAGTAAAAAGTGGCTATTCAAGATATAATTTACATACTGTTATTTATGTTTGATATTTAATATGGATGATGAAAACTCCTTGAGCTGGTGAGAGGTTTTGTACGATTTGGCCCATCAAAATGCATGAATCCAAAGTTCAAAATGACAATTCGGAAGGCAATAGGATAAAATTATACTTGAAATTACAATTGGTCCACTAAAATATTAAATTTATCAATTTGTATGAATAATGAAACAATGGAAAAATTATTTACACGATTTAGAAAGTGTAAATTGTTAAAAACAAATACTTACATGTATGGATTTGTTGGTTATAAAGCAATTTTTCTTGCTTTCTGAGCAGCAAAATTGGATATAAAAAGTGAAAAGTCCAAAGATGATGAGTGATCATTTTAATTAGAAATAAGTGCCAAGGAGGACAGGCGTACAATCCGTATTCAAAGCATTCTGATTGTACCTGCTTTGTAATATTTTTAATTCTTGTGGGAAAAGTGGGAAATAAAATCCATTATAATGATAGAGAGAACAAGTAAAAGCCCTTTTTTGGTTACCTCACTCCTTCAGCCTTCAAACCAATATCTTCCCAACAGGTTTGGAGCCAGGGCCGCCCAGAGGGGGTGGGGGTGGGGCAACTGGGGCACTTTGCCCCAAGCCCCCAACTGCCGGAGGGGCCCCAAAATTTTTTTTAAAAATTATTTATTAGATTTCCTCCGAAACAAAATTCTGAAAGTTGTACTGTACTTCAAAATTCAAAATAATCTGCTGAAAAAAAGGGCCCCCCCCCAAAAAAAAAAAAATTATTCGATTAATCAGATTTCTTGGGGACCCCAACAGAAGTTTGCCCCAGGCCCCGTAAAGTTTCTGGGCGGCCCTGTTTGGTGAGCATTTACTTATTTGTCTTACACTCACTGGAGAAATGTCTTGTCTATTGTTTGCTTTGAATAGAGCAAACATTTGACCAAATGTTATTAGTATTCGTTCACAAGGATATGTTGACGTTTTTCTCAGTTTGCAACTATTCCGTGAAACCGAACAGAGTCCGACAAAACGGTTTATAATTCTTCAAATGACTGTATGTAGTGACTGACAGATAGTAGAAACTGATATTGAAAAAAAAGGATTGATAATCAAGGGTTTGACTGAATTGAAGATAAATCATGCTTTTTTAACCGAGAAATTTTTCCAACCAAAAGGGTAGTTTGTCAATTAAGATTCTTTCTGCGATTCTTTAGAAAAAATCGAAACATATATATTTTTATAAGTTGAATTATAGAAACCGCGAAAAATGAGGGATTTCTTTAAAAACCCGTAACATTTAAAAAAGTGTTGCTGTGAGAAATAAAAATGGTGACCCTGGGCGGTTGCCCAGTTTGTCCACCCCTAAGCACGGCCCTGGCTCTCCTCTTCCTCCTCCTCTAACAAAAGTGTGATAATGACTAAATCTTTAACTGAGAAATGAAACCGCGCCATGACGTTACAAATCTTTCACAACTAATGAAACACGTTCCCGCCTCTTTCTACTCCCGTCTCTGTATAAACACATGCATCCGGCGCTCGGGCTCGGCTCGTTCCCGTTACATTCCCTTTACGTGCCTGTATAAATCAACCCTAAATCGACCTTTAATAGTACTGTCAGCTTAGGCTTGTCCCGAGTATAGTGTTGGTTAGAGAGGTGGCCTTGGAAACCAAACTGTTCGGCCGGGAGTTGTTATTTTTTATACAGAACTCATCCAGACGACAAGCTAGAATAAATTCCTAGACCTAAGAAAGCACCGAAAGGATACTGATATGGCGATAATTAGTCGAATTAGTATAATCAAGTTCTGGTTTGGGGAGGGTACCATTACAGAGTTCCTCCAAGAAAATAATTAAGTTTAAGCAGGCAGTTAATTAGATATGAGAAATATATAATGAAATTAGCAGGAAGATTTTTGAACACTGCAGGTAAGATATTTTCCTCGCCTGGGGCTTTATTTTTCTTTAATTTTTTGAGTTATGGGAATTTTGGAAGGATGGCTGGGTTAAAGAGGGTTGTTGGAACGACTGTAAAGGAACTGTTTAACACTCGGAATTACTTGAATAAATGTTCAAATGTCAAATATATCACCATTGTGTTAAAATCGACTTTTGAGCCTGTCAGCTATGAGCTCAGCTGTTGACAAAATTGAAAGTAGTTCTGAGCAAAATCATAATAATCAAAGAAATGTAATTCACGGCTAAAAAATTAATAATTATTTTAAGAATAAAAAACAAAAAGAAAATAAAGATTAAAAAATCCAATTCGAGCATAGAGCTCATTCGAGCTAAAGAGGATGATTATTGAGCTAAAGAGGATGTGAGGATTATCTCAGTCAAACAGCGCCACCAAATAAGTAATAAGCCGCCTATAAGCATTTAAGCACAGCAGTTCTACTCGACTGAAACTTTCTCGTTACAGCCTTGTTAGTGTTAGAAATAGCCTTCGCATTAGGTTCTTCAAGGGACGGAAAGTGTATTTCTGTTCTACGCATACGCGAGGTAGCTCTCCGAATGCTGTTGTAAGAAGTCTTTAAGGACTTAGCATAGTTATTAAAGTGGGAATTAGTACAAGTCCAAATTAATCTTTTCCTAATACGGGCCTGGAGTCTATTTAGTTTATTTTTGAAATTATGATCGTGGGAGGCCTGTGAACCTTTCCTTACTTGATTCCTTTCTCTAATTTCCCGTTCATCTTTTTTCCAGTACGAGAGAGGTCGATTATATTATCCATAGTATTTGTGAGGAAAGTTAACGCATGCATAGAACGATCATTTATCTCCGGAGACATTTTTTAACAAGGGAAGGCTTTTTATCTCCTCCCCCTCCCCACCCCCATTGATCTCGGATTAGTGTCCTTTTGCGGCAAGATTTTTTAAAAAATTCAATCGATCTCTCGTCTCAGTTGAAAACAGATGTTAATCGGTAAACATAATTAATCCTAAACAAGGAAAGTGAACTAACTTGAGTCAGCATAGAATCTGCCACAATATTTACTATGTGCGATCTTGTAGGGTGTCATGTCCGAGAATTTTAAATGTTAAAGCAAACCTATCTGATTATTTGTCTTTTCAACTTCTGAAAACCCAATTCAGGTTACAGGGACAGAGGGAAAGAAATTGTCACCAGTCAAATTTAAATTCAAATTGTCCGCACATTCGGAATGCAGATGAGCCCATAATGAGGGCGATCCCTAGGTCTATGATAAAGTCAGTGTGGAATAAGTAGGAAAGTCAGATTTTTTTATTAATTCTTTCTTCTCCCAAGGATATGTTTTCAGCATTTTAGTGGTAGGAGCCACCACGTTTTTTACAGCCTATGGGTCTTTGTTTGGATTATTTATGGTGTTTCAATCTATGTCCACCTAATCAATAGGAAGAAAAGCTCAGTAAAGCGTTGTCTCTGGTTGTCAGGTAAAGGAACATTGGCAAATAGAGAAACCAGCAATAAAGTATCCCCCAAGTTAATGAGAGACTGGTTTGGTTTGGAGCGCTACGGTAAATTTTTTTCTACACGAGGGCTAAGTAGACCACGTTAAGGAGAGAATATAGCAGCATATAAAAATGTCCGAGAGCAACTTGAGCTTATGTACGACAGATTCATCGGAAGCACAAAAAACACAGAGTTTATTATCTAAAAACGGTTATATCATAGTTAACGGTTAATCTGCATAACGGTTAATCTGCATAACGGTTAATCTGCATAAAGCACAGCTAAGTAAGTCTGTTCAGCCCTTAATCAAGACTGAATTGTAACACAAAAGTAAGTAGTTAGTCGATGCTTGATGTACACAGGTTGTGGGTGATACCCTCACGTAGTTTCTTGTGGCCTCTAACCATTTTGACACTTTGGAATCGCTTAGTAAGGACTTTCTATGGAAGACGCGCGCTTGCGTCCAACTTTGGCAGTGTAACATATTCCGTGCTTGGTGTCAAAGCCGACACGCTAGGTAGCGTCACACCGGTTATGTATAGCGATCAAACAGCTTACTAATAAGAACTTTGTTACACTAATATCAATTTATTTGGAATATTCTGGATTAAAATATTTCACGATTAGGTCGTGTACTGGAACATCGATTATACACTAGCAATGTCCGTTGAAGTCTGCGATGCACGTTGAGGGTCGTCCACTCGGTTGGCTGGATGCACTGTCGCTACAGATTGTCGATCAGGCCTTCAGGGAATTAGGCTCTAATCGCAGAAGTCTCTCAGTTGCTGGGAACGAATTCCACTCGTTGGAACCGGCTGGAATAAGGCGAACTCGAACTCCAAGCGTAATTCGATCTATTTATCACAGAGTAGTGGACAGCTCATCCCACACTCTCACCAAAGAAGCTAGCTGCTTCGAAAATGTAGAAGATCAAGCTTTGATCTCTAAACGACTCTTCGCAGTGAGAAAGAGGTCTACACACTTGAGAACAGAATCGGGATCGGCCTTTGATCTGGATCAGATCCAACAGCAAAATCAGTCTCCGACTCTCCTCTCCTCTCGTCTCGTCTCCTGTAAAAATCTCCTGCATCCGCTTTTAAAATTTTTTTCCCTGGCGGGATCTGTAACAACCCCGCTCCTTGATCTGGATTCTCATAGACCCTTGGTTTTGGCCCGTGTGCAAAAAGATACCTGTTTTCATATCGTTATCGCACCGGTGAATCATTACTGCCTCTCATTAGGAGGTGGATCTACTTTTGTTACGCTTTTGTGTTATAGTCTCTAAGCTCCGAGACATAGTGGCGACTCGCTACTGAAAGTCGCTCCTCACCTGCGAGTCGAACAGCTGATTCTTTTGTAAGCCACCCCTCGCTCGTCGAAAAATATTGCATCTTCGCAGTTCGCCGATGGGCTTACTCTGTTTCAAGCCGAGGTTAATAAATTTCCTAAGCCATAAGGAGGGGAAATGTCACAGCAGGCAGTCTGTTTTTAGGTGTTCAAGTTCAAACATTCTACGGCTCGCTATGACCTGTATATGTTATTTTGTGTTATAGTACATTTAGGTACACTATAAATTCATCTGAGTGTAAATGAGTGGATAAGAAACTGATGTCGCAAGATTATTTATTAAGATATGTTTTTTTATATTACAGCATGAATTAAATTTTAAATATCTCGCTCGTGGCTTCATTTTCTTTTTATACGCAGAGTTTCATCCCATTTTACCAGGTTTCGCCATATTCGTTAATTGTCCTCCAGCTTTCTTCGCGTCTCCAATGCCTTTTTCGGCAGCAGTTTTTGGATTATTGCATACCCCTTTCTTGGTGTACTCTGCTTCTACTTTCCGACCCTCATCCTGGAAAAAAAATATTCAAGATAGAACTATAAAATAGTGGTTATTACCTTTGGAGTTCTTGTTTCCTGGAAAGAATACACACACACACACATATATATATATATATATATATATATATATATATATATATATATATAAAGTTCAAATATTTACATTGTACAAAGTTTTTAACAAAGACTTAATAAGTAATATATAACTAAGCAATCCATATACTTAAATATTAATATAGCACTATTAAGTAACGTTATTAAACTTTAATAAAAAATTGATTACGTAATTTTAAGCTAATCAACCTTTTTTAAAACTCGACAAAAATTAATAAAATACTAAAAAACTAAATCTGTAAGTTATAATAAATTAGTTAATTTGGATGTAAATCGTTTAAGGCAATTAATTGTAAAATAACATTTTCCTGGATATATACTGGTATATTTTGTTTTTGTCTTTAATTTTTGTAAAACAATACCAGTTTTTTAAACAATGCTCGTCTAGATTGTGTTTTTGAAATATTTGTGGAAACAGTTAACGAGATGAACTCCATGATTCATCGTTAGCTACTAAGTTGAGACCTTGCTTGCTGTTTGGCGTGATCGAGCGGGAATGTCATATGTAACTCCATTGATCTGCATTTTGGATTTTATTCCTGGGCTAATTTTTTGGAAGAATTGACCAGTGCCAGGTTGTGTCTATCTTGAAGAACGCAATTTTTTAAAAACAATCCTTATTACTCTTTCACATTATTATAACGGCATTTAATTTTTTGTATTACTTTCGGCCCTTATAGAGATAAGATAATCAAACTAGAAGAAACAGAAAGGAGCTGGAACAATAACTCGTTTCATTACTTCCCAAAATAAAAGGTTCAGGCGATTTTCAACATTTTCGATCTAGTGCATTAAAACAATTGCTCCATTATTAGATTATTTAATGAGATACTTTTTATATGTTTTCGGCCGAAGAAAAGTTTTCTAACTAAGAGAAATGCGGGGGAAATGAATTGGTAACTGTTTTGCACTGCAATGATTTCCTGTATACTCGGGGAATTTTCAACAGATGAGATTTAATACATTTAAGTAAATATATGGATTTTTTTGGGGTACTTTAAAAGTAATAATTCTTTTATGATGTTTCCAGCCATTATAGGGATGCGTTTTCTGACTAGAAGAAAGAGAAAAATATGAATTCGTCACTTGGTAGAAAGTGACAGATAGTAAAGGAATGCAAAAAATATATATATTTCAGGTAGTCTCTTCTAACGAAACTACCGCGGGTATTAACGTAGGATTACTTATCGTTTTCTTACCTCTTTTTTTAATTTTTTAAAAAAATTTAACGCATTTGGGTACTTTTCTGTTTAACTGTTTACTGCTACTGGGTTTGGCGGGCTGTCAAAATTATAACTCGCGACGCAAGACATTTATTTTTCTCTCCGAAGGACCGCTATTGAGGAACATTGTAATCCTACGTTAAAAACGATACATACTGGTAGTTATGCTAAAAGAATTACATGGTATTTACCAATGCTTTATTTATACCAATGCACTCTTCACTCGTTGGAATTTTGCAGAACTCCTGAAACAAAAAGAGAAATAGATGTATGGCATGTATTTAATGAGTGTTTCTGGATAAAGTATCACATTTTATGACTCCGTTTTGACTAATTAAGAGCTCTAAAGCGTTGGTTATTTCTAAGTGATAATTTTGCATTTATATACGTGCCAGTTTCATCATCCCGGCATCTGTGGTTAGCACCACATATCGTGGTAGAATCGCTCTCTTTTTTTCTCATATGGGGCTGAGTTATTGATATGAATGAATTTCCTTGCTACTGCAGTGATATAACAAAACGAATACCCGTAAAACCAAAAGTTTTACACAAATTCACTGACTGTTTCAAATTGATATGAAACCAAATTTAGGACTATAGTTTCGGAGTGCAAGTATTTTTGGAATAATCCGACTCACATTTAAAGCAAATCCTGTTTTAATGGAACGAAAGATAAAATAAAAAAATTTCTTCCAGTATATCTGAAGAACTGGTTGGATTTATTCTATCTTTAAGGATAAAAATATCCTTAAAATTTGGCAACGGCAGCTTCAGGCTGGTTTGCAACTAAGCTGAGTACTCAGTTATCCCCAGACATCTCACTCACGACTTCACTAATGCCAGTTAGTGTCGGAGGAATTATTGCAAAAGTTAAGCTGAGTCATTAAGGCTGTTGTGTACCAACCCTATTGGATTAGCTGACTTCATTGTTAACCTATGGAGAACACTAGTTCAAGGATTTCTGACTTGGATTTAAAGAATTTTTTTTAGTTATTAACCCAGTGCTGAGGCACTTGTCGTGAAGACATTCGCCTATAGTACACCGCAGTTTTTTGCTGGCCATGAGAGCATCATATAGGCAGACCTGCATTACCCCCTATGAAGGGACGATACAAACGGAGGCATTATAGTGGCGCGACGCCGGGATTCGATCCGAGCACCCTTAGCACCGAAAGCCAGCGCGCTGTACCACAAGGCCGCCACAGGCCTCTTTTTTTTTTAAATTGTACTCCGTAAAAAAGAAAGAAATTTTACACCTTGGGGCATTTTTCGATTTTTTTTAAATGCAAATAACATTAAATTATTCCTGGGGAAAATAGGGTATAGTGTGTTTTAAACGCTCCTAAATTCCTTTGGTGGACGAAATTGTTAAAATGAATCCTGTTGCAAGGTGCAGAAATGTTCAGGCTATCTGAAAATACCATTTTTATTGGATTATCAGCATTTATGTAGCTGTAAATAGTAGACAAATTTTCTCCATAGGTTAACATTGACGTGAGCGAATCGAACAGGGTTAGTACACAGCAGCCTTGTAACATTTTCCAGCAGACGGCTGTTATTTGACAGTAAAGAAATTTTTACCACTCGTCTTTGGTGCAAGTAGTATCACTAGCTCAAATTTTATAAAAATACGTATTAATTTCATTGGATTAATGAACCTTCACTACGCGCAATCATTCATATTTTCGAATCGAACTCAAAACAGGGTATATTGGCAAAGAAGTCAGTTGACACTACAAATGTCTCACAGCAGTTGTGACAGAATAACCACCCCACGTTTAAGCCATCTTGTGACCAAAATCTGGAGTTTCTACAACATAGCTGAACCAATACACGCACTAATTATGACGTGTCGTCCCTATATAACGTCTTAGTGCAGGACCTAAAGGCGGAACTTTTATATTTCTGCAATATAGCAGTAATGACCTAGACAAGCTATCTATATATATAAAACGCGTAGGTATGCGGCACAAAAATTGGCGCTATTTCTACATTCCGAATGGCAACGGCTGCAACTACCAGATGTAAATATTAGCGGGCGTCCGCAATTTGCAACCGCCTATCAACAAGGATTTTCGCACTGAAATCAGGAATGCTCGAAAGCAAGCTGCACTATCAAGAGTGAAATAGGAACAGTCTCAAGAAAGAAATCGAAGGAGAAATAATTCATTTAGAGAGAGGCGTGAAAGAGAGAGTATAAATGATCGTGAAGTTAGGCTTAACCGTCGCCGGCATAGCAACCGATAGCCAGTAATAGTTAATTTTCTACACTTTTTTCAGCACTTGCTGAATTTTTATTCCATTTTATAAGTGAAGAATTTTTTCCAACAATTCATTATTTGATATGATTAAGTGTAGATATCTGAATTGTAAACAATAGTACATACAGAGAGTGATGTAATCCACGCTATATTTTAGTACTTGCTGAAATTTTATTCCATTTTTTAAGTGAAAATTTGTTCCCCAATGTAATGAAGCGCTTTCAAAAAAATTAAAATTCAGATTTTAAGAGGAAATAAAAATTTTTAAAGCTTTGATTCATTACATTTTGTGTTAAAATGTCGGAAACGTCTTTAATGCTGATGTAATTATAGGGCAAAGCGTTTGTCGGCAACGGTAGCAAATTTACAAAAGTTTTATGGGCCTAGAGTGTGTGGGGTCTTTTAGATGATAGACGCATATAAGCAAGGATGCCGCCGATTGTAACGTTATGTTACAATGGCTCTTTGTGGGTGATTGATTGGAGGGGAGCGGTAGAAAACCACATGGTTTGGCGGTGTTGCGGGTGGTCAGTCAGCTGTTTGGATCATTGCGTAAGAGGGGCGTTTTTTGATTAAGAAAGAGGGTAGCAAATGAGAGGTTTTTAGGTGTCGAAACTTAACAAATAAAAAGTCGAGTGTTTCCTGAATGGCTGGTGAAATGATTCCGGAGGCGGGAACGTTTAAAGAATTAAAATATTGAAAGCGAGTTTGAGAGAAGGAAGTCGGGGTGAGTCGGAGTCCAGGAGGCCTTGCCCTGGTCGGCTGAAAAATAACCTGCCCCTGTTTGATTGCCCCAAAAGTCCGGTCGAATATTCCCGGAGCAAAAATAAAATTAAGGGGGTTTGATGCGCAACTCGGCTGATCTTTCCCGAGAAAGAAAGCCTGTGTGGAGAGACGAATGATAGCTGATCCCGAATCCGAAATAAAGAGGGATAGCAGAGAAGATTGCCTCCAGTCCGTCTTCAGTGACAGATAACCCCAGCGTGGAAAAGTCCCCCATCAAACTAAAGAGAACCTACAGAGTTCAAACTGACGTCACGGAAAGAGTCCCCTACCAGAGTTATCACAGAACCCGAAAGTCGCTCTCAGCTAAAAGACGTGAGTGTTTTTATTTGATTTTGTTTAGTTCAGATCCCGCGTTTGCCTTTGATAATTAGTGCGAGTTTTACGTATTTGAAAATATCGTGTATTTAATTTGGATAGGAGATTTTAGTATTGTGTGTAGTTAGTATCTACGCTCCCTGAATCAGAAGTCAAAATAAATCGAACACTGTTTCTTTTGCTCGTGGTTTTGATAGTGAACAGAGCAGTTTTGATAATAATTAAAATTTGATAAGATAAAGTGTACAAAATGTAATAAATTGCAAATAAATTAAGTTTAATTTAGATTTAAATCAACTCTCTGTTTTAATGGTTTTCAGTATTTTTAGTTTACTTGTTCGTCATTGCTAATCACGTCCTGAACTACGGGTTATTAATAAATAATTATAACACAACTCACCCAAATTTGGTGGTAGTACAAAAGATTATCTATCTGTCTTCAGATAGATAATCTTTTGTACTACCACCAAATAATCATGCCCAATAAATAAAATGAACGAGCAATACGACAAATTGTGCTGTGACCAGTCCCTTTAGAAATTTTAGGTGTTAAAAAAATTTTCTTGGAGTCTTGAAAATTGTTTTTTTGTTCGGTGAATGGTGGCCGTGACTCAGTCTCATGGTGGGTTAGGGACTTTAGAATTAAAATTTTTTTTTGTTTTCAAGATGAAGGGAGCAGCGCGTAAATTTGGGTAGAGCGCGGAGTTTATTTTAAAGTGTTCGTGTATTTGCTACAGGTTGTATTGAATTGAATAGTGTGAATTTTATGTTGGTATATATACATATGTTGAAGTGTGTGACAATATAAATAATTATTTTGAAGAAATTGAATTGCATTGAGAAGTGTTTTATCAACTGTTGGTTAAATCCGTTAATGAACATTGCATATGAATTGTGTTTGATTTAATTGCTTAATTTAAGAAGTGGTTTAGATGAAATAAGAAAAATTGATATTGATAATGTTTGAAGTGTTCATCTATGTGTGATTTTGCAAAATTTCAGTTGATCTAAGAAAAGGTTTTAGAAAGTGTTTGAATTGTTTAGAACTAGTTTGTGACATAAAAGCTTATATTGAATTTAGAAATAGATAGTAGTGAGCGGTATTTTGAAATATTTAATTGATTTGAGGAATGTTTTATGAAAAGTTTTGATTAGTTAAAAGTGTTTGAATTGAAATCAACAGATAAAGATTTGAGGGGTATTTCGAAGAATAGAAGTGTTTGGAGTGAATAGGTAGAGAACTGAGAATTGTATGATAATTTGAGAAAATTATTGAATTAGTACAAGTATGTGAATATATGAGTAGTAGTTTATAGTATTGTGCATGATATAAGTACTGGAAAGTAAGAGTGTTTGCATTTGCAAGTATAGTATATATTTAGAATTTGAAGTGTGAATATATGCATACAAATATTATATTTGATTTGAATTGCATTGAGGGGTGTTTGAGGTTAATTGTTAAATAATTAAAACTAATTGATTGTTTTGAAATTAATAGTTAAATAATATTTGAGTGTGGCTTTGAAAGATTTGTACTGAATAGGGTAAAGTGATAATTTTAATGTAGCACCTTGAGAAAAGTATTGATTTGAAGAAAAGTGTTAGAGTATAATTTAGAGTGTGCAAGTAGAATTTAGAATTGAATTGTGTTTTTTATATATTTTAAAATTGTGCATGAATTATGTATTTTGGGGATCGTCAGTGTTTTGAGTATTTAGAAATTTTAATAGTTATGTCAATAATTATTAGAGGTTTGTAAAAGTGGCGGTAAGGGAAGTATTTAAGAGAAATTGGGTAAAATGGCCATAAGTATGGAAACCATTACACTAGATACGTTGATACCAATTTTTAGTGGGGAAAAGGAAGATGATTTTGAAAATTTTATTAGAAAATTTAATCAGACGGCGAATTGGTTGAATTGGTCGGAAGACACGAAATCTCTGTTTTTTGCATGTCGCTTAACAGGGAAGTCTAGATGAATCTGGCGTATTTTAGAAGAGATGGAAGAGTATGAGCAGACGTTTTCGGTACTTTTTGAAGAATTCCTGAAGGTTTATAGAAAAAATATGGATAGCGCAAAATCGCATGGTGTAGAGAGGGTCTCGAAGGGAGGAAAGGAGCAGCTAAATGAAATTTCAAACCCCATAGAGATAGTCAAGGAAAATAATGATAAAGTAATAAAAAGGGCAGAGGGAGAAATAAAATTTGAAGAAAATAAATTAAATATTGAGACGGAAAATCAAACGGTTAAAGATTCAGAGGCAAGGCCGGTGAGTTATTGGTGTTGGGTTTCTCAGTCTTACGTAATGGAAATTCCCATTTTTTAATCACAATGTTTTAGAATCAGCATTTTGGAGAATACCCCTTAACAACATATATTTATGATGACAGTTAATGGTAACATTCCTTACATATGTTACTTTCAGTTGAGTTGTTTTGTAAAAGAAAATATAAAACTAAAAGCGACCATGCTGGTCACGCAGCGGCTAGTAACTAAATATTACATCTTTATTATGAAACCACGATATACGAATTTGTTTAAAGAATAAATTATGCATTTTATTACACGAACGGTCTATAACATGGTCTTCAACAACCCCATGAACCTCATATATTCGAAAGGTTTTTTTTAACTTTCTTTTAGCAACGAAAACAGTCGTGTAAAGAAAAGTTCATAGTAAATAAATTTAAAAGGTAATCTTTGGCTCAAGGTATCCTTGCGGTGGCGCGCTGCCTTTCGATGCTCTAGGTCCTCGGATCGAATCCCAACGAGCACCATTAAATACCCCGTGTCTAGGCCGGAAATGGGCACGTTAAATCCGTAGACCGGTAAGTCCCTCTATGAGGTCAGAGAGGATGGGAGAGGGTGCGATCCCCCCAGATGTCGTCCGTAGGGTTGCACTGCCAAAACTGAGGTGACAACTAGCTAAGATGGACTCCAACTCTTGTGGTACTATATTAAACCGGAACCGCACACTTCTGTCGGAAGCCTGTACGGACCTAATCGGGTACTTCCAGCCAGAGGGCATTAGAAACAGCAACAACAAAAGGTAATCTTAATATGAAGGACGAAAGAAAACTGAAAAGACGTACCGTATAGGACTTTCCCGTGGCTAGCATAAAGTCAACAAAGTCTGCTTTCTATAATCATAAAAATACAAAAATTTGCATTATCACTTAAAAGTATGCATTATAAACTCAAACAAACTGAAAAAGAAGAAAGATTAAATAGCAGACAATGTATATATATATATTGTAACGTAGTCAAAAATACGACATGCGTTTCGCTTCAATTTCTTTACTATGCTACCTTAAACACTACAACTACAAAAAGCAAGTATGTACAGCGAGTTAGAATTTTCAGTTAGATATGTCAGGACGGCTTCGGGTTCACCGACAACGCGGCCTATCAGGCCGAAAGACCAGTAGAGCTGTGTCCTCTCTGGCATTCAAAACAGATCTCTTCTTGTGGAGTATTGGGGGTCTTCTTTTACACGGTCGGCGAATTCAAAAGCTTTCTCTGGCGTTTTAAGTGCTCGCAAGTGTCCAAAGTTTATGGGATTCCACATGTCGCTATAGTGCCAAAATTCTGGAGAACCCTCGAACCATTCTGAGATTTATGCCTTTTATAACGTCAGAACCTCATATTACACGAAATTTATGGCCTCTTATCCTAGAGTTTATGAGACCGCTCAGTTTAACATTTCGCCGATAGATGACATGTTCATGTTGAGGGGTAGGAACGAGCATCACAGACTTATATAAATACAATTTTCGTGTAGTAATGGAGACAACGTCACAATATACACTGCTTGACAATTGCTAAGGAACAGTCACATTTTTCGAAATATTTCATAATAGACATTGATTGAAGAAATGAAACTTAGTACACATTTAGTAGAGGTACTGTGCATTATTTATTATGCAAAATGGTACAGATTTTGCCACATGGAGAAAGAAGAAAACGAAAAACAAAAAAGGTGCTCTTTGAAGCATTTTCAAACAGCCACGAAAAATGGGTCTTCCTGCCGGAATGAAACAGTTATGAGTACCTTAGTAAGGTGTGTGACCTACTCGGACACTAGTGCACATTTTGCATCTGTTTTTCATGCTGTCTACTAAAGTATTGAGGCGTCCTTGGTGGATATTGTCCCACTCCTCTCTCAAGGCGATTTTCAGTTCTTGCATGGTTCGGGGAGGGCGAGTTCTTTGAGAAACACGTTTGCCAAGAGCATTCCAGGCATGCTCTATAGGATTTAGGTCAGGAGAGTAAGCAGGTCATGTCATACGTTGAATATTTTCATTTTCTAGTATGTCCGATACTTCAGCGGCCCTGTGTGGGCGCTCAGTCTCGTCCATAAACAGAAAATTTGGACCTACCACACCCCTAAAAAGACGAACATGATCCAGAATAATCTCTCTGCAATGCCGCTGCGCTGTAACAGTACCTCGCTCAAAGATGTGAAGCGGTGTTTTGCCACTGTGAATAATGCCTGCCCACACCATCACGCCTTGGCCTTACCGATGACGTTCCTGAACATTCTGTGGTGCATAACGTGTTCCCCTATCTCTCCACGCTAACTGGTGGCCAGAATCACTTGTTACAGTAAATTTATCTAAGACCATCACTCTGGACCACTCTTGCTGACCCCAACCAATATGTTCCTTACACCAACGTAATCTTTCTCAACGATGGCGGGGTTGAAGTGGGATGCATTTAACAGGCTTCCGTGCACACAAACCAATCTGATTTAATCACCTAGAAATGGTTCTGGATGATACATTTGTACCGGTAGCGGTTGCAAGGTCTGCAGCTATCTGACTAGGAGTGAGATGTCTGTTTCTTTTCGCCACTAGGGATACATATAGATCTTCTTGATGTGTGGTGTTCCTTCCACGACCACCGGCATGGTTTCGCATGGCATTTCCACCTTCAGTGGCCTTTTTTAATCGCGGTATGACACTTTTTGCTACTCCCATTACTCTGACCACAGTAGTGACACTTTGTCCTCCTTCGAGCCATCCAATTGCTCGTCCACGATCGTACGCACTCAAATGATGTCTTGCAGACATTTTGTACTTAATTATTGCCACACCACGCTGATTTTCACAGAAATAACTTCCAACAACCTACGGTGCTATTTTTGTCAAACACCTAACTGCATAACTTTCGTATGAATAAAGAGTTTTCGTGCACTGCCTTTTATACAAATAACAGGTCCTGCCCTATTTCGCTTCTGCATTTCATTTTACTGTGATTTGTTTGCTGACGGGAACGCTAGTTTGAAAAAACCAGTTGTTCCTTAGCAATTGTCAAGCAGTGTATATATATATATATATGTGTGTGTGTGTGTGTGTGTGTGTCAGTCAGGGAATTAACAGTAAGAATAGGTTAATTAGGTTTAATTAGGTTAATTGACATAAATCAAAGAAGATTTGCGCGTAATCCTCATTAAATTGTAATATTTAGTTAAGGGGGGGGTTTAGTTCTTAAAGTAATCAATAGATGACATTATTTGTCCATGAATTGAAATAAAACAGCATTGTGTATATATATATGGGGTTTTGGGGAGTATAAGCACAAACAATGTTAACAAAAGTAACATTTATTTAAAGGGGGACACTATTTACAGGGGGAATTAACGTCAAAAAGGGGAAAAACAAGCAACTCGGCACACACGTGCGCATTCGTCGAAGGAAAAGCATCGTCTCTCCTCTTCTTCACGGCGCCCGCTAGGTGGTGCTCACCGAAGCTTACAAGGACGCACTCCATGAGAGTGGCATACATGGCTCTATGGATGACATCCCATATATATATATATATATATATATATATATATATATATATATATATATATATATATATATATATATATATATATATATATATATATATATATATTTATTTATTTATTTATTTATTTATTTATTTATATTTATATATATATATATATATATATATATATAGTTTCATAGTTAGGGGCATAACACAACTGCAAATCTGGGAAAGGAAATAACAACCGATTATATGGGGCAGGAATACAGATGTCACATCGTCTAAATTAAACAATTGACATATTTTTGCAAAGTAACCAGTCTTGAGAAAATTGTGTAATTCACTAATGTTGTTCGTGCCCGAGGTAGCCTAGTGGTAGCACGTTTGTTTTGGGTACAGAGGTTGATCGATTCGAATTCCGACGAACGCTATTAAACACCTTCGTGTCTAGGCCGGGTAAGGACACGTTAAATCCTTATACTGGTAAGTCCTATTATGAGGTCAGAGAGGGTGGTAGAAGGTGCAATCCCCCTGATGTCGCCCCTAGAGGTACTCAGTCAAAATAGAGGTGGCACCAGGGGGTGATGTTGGTTCAACTATACGGTGTCCCTATTGAAAACAACCAATAATTGTCGCGGATTCTGTGCAAATGTCTTCACTTTCAAGTGTCCCCCATTGACAAAGAAGATTAATGTTGTGCGGCCTAACCTATCCAACTCAGTGTTTCGTATAACTTTACCAGTTCAAATATTGTTAAAAGCTTCAATTTCTTCCCTTCTCTACCTTTACATTGATAAATAAAAGCCAAATGCACATAAAAAATCAGAGTCAAAATAAAACATGACGCTTTTAAATTGCTTACCCTCTTCTCTTTAGGTTTGATACATTCGATGTCAGGGTAGCTGTCCCAAAACTCAGGATCATCTCTCGCATTCATTTTGTAGATGTCGCGGAACCATCCGTAAGATCTCGCTTGTAACTATTTAAAGAGAAATCTGATCTTATAAATACTTATTACACATCATCTAAATCCTCATACATAGATTTTCAAGTAAAATTGTTTTAATGGTTACAAAAAGTTTAATCGATATTTTGTAGCTTCATTAGCAAGTGAATCAAATCTTAGAAACGCATACATAAAATCTTGACACTACAAGTGTTGTTATAATAAGCCCTAAAATTAATTCGTAAATAAAATACTTAAGTGTATGTCGCATCGTGTCTTCACAATGTAACGTCACACACAGTACGAGGCTTAAGGCTGCTATGTACTAACCCCATTGGATTCGCTCACGTCAATGTTAACCTATGGAGAAAATTTGTCCCCGGATTGCCGACTTGGATTCAAAGATTTTTTTTAAAAAATTGTACTCCGTCATAGAGAAAGAAATTTTACATTTGTATACATTTTTCGTTTTTTTTAATGCAATTAATATTTTTAAATTTAAATTATTCGGGGAAAAAATCTGGTATAGTGTGTTTTAAACGCTCATAAATTCCTTCGGGGGACGGAATTTATAAAATGAATCCTGTAGCGCTTGTTCAGGTTATCTGACAATACCAATTTTATTTGATTATCAGCATTTATGTACCTGTAAATAGTTGACAAAATATATTTTAAATAAAAAATTTGGGGACTGCGCTTAACCCCCCTATAAAGAAAGAGCCATTACAATCCCTCAAAATGTCAATCCTAAGGGGGGTGGAATTCTCGAACTGCCAACTGGTCTCCTCCCACCACAAGAGTCTGCAAGAAGAGGAAAAGGGAAATACGATTTTTTTTTCTTAGTACATAGCAGCCTTAAAGAAGAAATTTTTGCATTGTTACAATATGGGTGTAATATGGCAGTAATGTCCCGGTCAAGCTATTACTAAATATTACATATCTCTCTCATGAAACCACGCTAAACGAGATTGCTTTTGGAAAAAATTATATATACTATTAACACCAACTATCCACACTAATGTCTTCAACAATGAACCGCAAAAATTCGAAAGTTTGTCCTTTTCTTTAAGCAATAAAAGCAGTAAAGAAAAGTGTATAGTTTCTCAATTTAAAGAGTTCTCTTAATGTGTACGACGCGCAAAGAAACTGAAAAGACGTATGGTGTGGAACTGTCCTCGCCGCTATCATAAAGTCCTTAATGTTTTCTTTCTACTATTATAAAAATACAAAAGTTTGCATTATCACATATATATTGTAGCGTACTGGAAATATGGTCTTATTTTTTCCCGAGACCCCACAAGCGCTTGAAACACAGCTGCGTGTTTTTCAAGGAATGTGTTGTTCGGTTCCACCAGTTCGGAACACGTGGTGGGATTAAAAACCGTTTTCCTCACAGATGCAGCCACTAAAGCTGTCATCTTAACGTTTCGGCAATGCAATAAAGTTCGGCGTCTAAGAAGAGCTGTCAGCCGATAATCTGCCGCCCCCCCCAACCCCTTTTGAAAATCCAGACATTGGAGAGACGCTGTATAAAATCCGAGCGGGATAGACGTTTTTTTGCTAGGCTCCTGTGTTGTTGGGCCGAGAATGGGCCCTGGAGCGTGTATTTGTGAATCTGCACGTACATTAAGTGATTATGTCGGAAGTGTTTAATGTTTAATTCTTTTTGTAAATAAATCTACTTGTTAAGTTTGTGTTTTAAAAAGTTGGCCTTCGTTTGTTAATTAGAACTCTGTCTTTCTTTGGTATGGATCAATAGTTGTGAAATTTCTTCAAAATGCCTCAGAGAGAATAGCCTTACTACTTGTCGTGACGCCACAATATGCTTTTGTAACAGAGCTGTTTGAAAAATTTACTGTAGCTTAAAGGAAGGATTTTAAAATCTTCAAAATCAAACAAATCAAAAATCATACCATGTGAACTTTTTAATGAATATTAAATTCTTAATCGCATAAAATATTTTTCAAAGCATGATTCAACAAAAGTATTAAAAGTCTATATCTTGATCAATTCTATAGGTAATCAGTTTTATAATATTGCTGTTATAACATTTTTAAATAAAATTCGGGAAAAAAATAGAACTTGGTAAAACCAAAAATACATATTCTTATATCTTACCTATTTATCCCTCTATATTTCCTAGTCCAGCAAAAATTAAATACACTGAAACTTTAAGCCTCGTTGATTTTATTGTGTAAATTTTCATGACTTAAATCATATAGACAATATAATACATACCTCGGGACCTCCTGCCTTGGAAATTCTTCTAAATTCATACGCATTCCCTGAAATGAAATATATATCAGTATTTTTTTAGACTCAAAACTCATTTACAGAGTGATCCCAAGATATGTGAAAATTAAATTCGTACCACTGTTTAGTCTTATATGTACTACTGCTCGATTGCTCTCACTCAAAAGAAAATTGTTTCAAAGGATAATTACCGCGGAAGTTGTTTATGTAAAACACATTTTCAACAACCATACCTCATTGTAGGTGAGTGAAGTGTAGAAACTTTAAACAGCATATAACTTTTATGCATAATCTCACTTCTCTCTATCTACCTATGTATCTCACTCTCTATCTCTACCTCTATCTCTTTCAAGAACATGAAGCTGCATAAGATGGACAAAACTCCAAAGTGCACAATTGTTGCCAAACTTTAGTACACAAAAAAATGAACAAAACATCCTGAATGTCTTGGAAAATGACAGACGGAAATCTCAACAAAAGGGGGGAAATATTTGAAGTGCCTGATGAGGAGAGAGACTCGTGTTGAAGTAGTTAAGCATACTTCATTTAAAACATAATTCTTTTTATCATTTTTTGCAAGTAACCTGGACCATTTTTCTTTAAGTGAGTTAATTAAAAATTTGGAGTAACTATACCTGAAGCTCTTATGACTGAACTTGATTAAAATTGCAGTGATTTTTATGATTAATTTACAATGAAACTGCTAGATTTTATTTTATTATCAAACTATATTAAACTTTTTCCCTTTGAGAACCAGAATTACTTCTTAGGAAAAATACTGTGAGTTCCTTTTTTATCTTATATAAGCGCAAATAAAATTTGGTGTTATTACGTTATGACATTTTCAAAGAAATAAAAATCTCTTAAACATCTTATTAGCCATTGCATTAATTTTCTAGCTGCTATAATGATCAAATCTGGAATTATTCAAAATTCCTAATATACGCAGTATGATTCAAAGTAAGTTCAAGATACGAAAAGGCATTTGAATAACTTCATAATTCGGTCGATAGTCATAATTGATTTAAGTACTATAAATTTATAAAATGCAATTAACGAAGTTTGTGCGGTTAGCTCGATTTTTGCCCAGTTTTCGTTCAAAAAGCCATCTTTTCTTTAGTGTTAAAAACCATGTACACGTCTTGCGTGATAGAAAGCCTGTCAAGTGTTTACTACACTATCTATCAATAAGTATTTGGACACCTGTGATAGAAAAGAAAAACAAAATTTATTCATATTCAATAGCTGGTCGAGCCTCCACGAGACGCAATTACAGCCCCAACCCTCCAGGGTATGCTTTCCACAAGTCCTTGTATGACGGCTAATGGTATTTTCTTCCACTCGGCTTGGAGAAGACATGTAAGTTCCTTCACCGATTTTGGACAGTTCTTGCACCCCTTAATTCAACGATCCAACTCGTCCCAGAGATTCTCGATAGGGTTCAGATCTGGGCTCTGGGCAGGCCAGTACATTCGGTTAACCCCATTGTTACCATACCAATCCATGGTGGATCTCGCAACATGACAGCTGGCGTTGTCGTTCTGCAAGTAACATGGATCCAACACGTAAAACTGCCACATCGTAAGAAGCACACTGTCATCCAAAATAGTGCACTAGGCTTCGGCGTTCAGCTATGAATAGGGACTAAGGGTCCCAGTCCATACCAGGAGAAACACCCCCAGACCGTAATTCCACCTCCGCCGAACTTTACCGTGGTCACAATGCATTCTGGAAGGAAGCGTTCTCCAGGCAGAAGCCCCTAGACCCAGACCCTGCCATCCGAGCGTTAGAGGGTGAACCTTGATTCGTCGCTCCACAGAACCGTTTCCACTGATCTACGGTCTCCTTTCGACGTGCTTTGCACCACATTAACCGAGCAGTGCGGTTGAAGTTTGTGAGCAAAGGCTTATGGGAAGCAGCACGACCATAAAAGCCAAGCAGGTGTGCTTCCTTAAGGATGGTATTCATCGAAACAACACTACTGGATGCCTGTTAAAACTCCTGGAGTATGTGGGCCATCGGTCGAGTGCGGTTCTTCCGAATTTCTCTCGACAGTACCCGTCGGTCTCTATCCCCCAGTTTCGTGGGTCTGCCAACTCGGGGCACATTCCGACAATCCCCGCTCATCTTCCTCTTCTGAATCACATAGTCCATTGTCGATTTTGGGTAATTCAGCTAGCTAGATATGTTCTTTAAGGATCGGCCATTTTTTGTAGATACCCGACGATTACACCTCTCTTGAAACCAGATAACTGTGCACTTCGTGGCATCTTGTGCATGCGACTAATGCCAATGTTGTTTCCTACACGATATTTAACTTCGGAGGACGTGATGCATAACAGGACCGCAGATATCGTCATTTGCATGGGTGTCCAAATACTTATTGGTAGATAGTGTATAACAGTAAATATAGATTGTAGATGAGAGTATATTAAATTCCGTATCTGTACTTTTAATTACTGTCTTTGTATGCAACTGTACACTCAAATTTTAAAACAAAAATGAATATTTATATAAACCTCATGTTCTGAAATTTCAGTTCGGAAAAATTAGTTAATCGGTCATAATGGATGTAACGATAGGAGAAAATTTAAATCAATACCTTTGACTTTAGTTAGAGGAAAATATAGTATACGTTACGAAATTTTATAAACTTAGAAAAATCCTGTAATCATTATTATGAATTAATCAAAAATATAACTGTAACAATGAAACCTTTAACAGTGAACAACTACTGTAACAATTTACTAAACAACTAATTGAAAATAATTTTGTAACAAATTATTAATTATTAACTGTTTAAGGTGTTAAACATTTTTTTACTCTCAAATGAAAGGGTAAGATCGCTTTGACATTCCAAATATTCCCTTGATTTCTTTCTAAGTTCCTTCAACTTACTCGACGTACATTTTTTAGGTCATTAAATCAATTGTTGAGATAATTATTGCAATGTCATAGAAAATTTATTACTGGAAAAAGGACTTCACATGTTGAAAGAACAACAGAAGGATTTAAATTTCATGACATATTTATAACACCCTGATTTCCAGAAATAAGCTTTTAGACTATCAGTCTAAAAGGTAGTCCACATTAAAAATATAATTCCCTCTTTATAAAGTATATTTAATATCCATTGTGTTTACGATCGAAATCAAATCCATTAACCCAAAACAATTGTTGCTGCTAATGTACAATTAGAAAAGGTAAAAGTTCAGTTTACTTTTGACAAAATTTCATGTATTGTATGTAAATCTGAAAATAAGTTCCTAAAAAAATATAAAGTCTAAGCCCGCCATTCAGCTTTTCTAAGTTATACCTAACTATCAAAATAATCAATAAAAGAAATCGGGAATTAACATTTGAAATGTCCTGGATGTACAGATATGCCTGTAAATGAAATCACTTTAAAAAGTCGAGATACTGCATTTAATGTAAAATATTTAAAGTTGGATTATGATTCTAAATATTCTTTTCTCTTATGGAACTAATCGTGTATTTTGGAGCAAAATTTATTTCATAATTTCGCTTGAAAATTAGACCATTATTACCAGTATGTGAAAACAGTGTCATCCTCAGGCATATCTTGTGAGTAATTTTTTAACATTATCAATGTTTAAAATTGATTCATTGAACAGTTTAAGTAATAAGATAAAAAAAAGACATAAAAAGTTTTGAAGGATCGGAAAATGTAAAAAATACAGCTCGTGCCATGTATTTAAGGGTTGTATACTTCTATGAAGGAAGTGTACAAAAGAAATAACACATTTACGAGAAGCAGATTTATGCACGGGAAGAAAAGCCTTGGTTTAGGTACGTGAATAAAATACAAGTATTTTCATATAATAATAAAATTTCATTAAGTTTCAACGAGAATTTTAAATTGTTTCAATAAGAGGTTAGTTTATTTAATTGAGAGAATACAGAATACAACAGTTGATTTTTAAGTTACTGCTCAAAGAGCGTAGTATAATAGTATATATAAAACAGTTCCGTGACTGACTGACGCACAGACCAAACCGCTGGACCTAAAGGGTTGCAATTTTGCATGGCAATTTTTCTTATAGTGTAGGGGTGCACTAAGAAAAATTTTTGAAAAATTCTTCTTAGATTTTTTAAATTAAATTTTTAAGCTCTTTTTTGTAACTTTTTAAAGTTGGCATTTAAAATAATGATATGAGGGTTATAAAATTTACATCACGAGAAAGATCATAAAAATTCCTTTAGAATGAAATCTTTTTCGAATCCTTACCTTCCTTTTCTGAATTTTGGTGAATTTTTAAAAATTAGTTTTTAGAATTTAATTTATAAAATGTTGATCACGAGATTTCTTTTCTTTTTGTGATACTTTAAATTGAATTTGCATCACGTACATAACAACGAAATAAATTGACAAAAAATATTAAAATAGAGTAAAAGACAAAATTTAACCACTAGACTAATTGAGATGGAAGTTTTTTAAGAATTTAATTCAAATTAGTATGTTTTATGGATATTAAGCATACAAATTAATTGAATATATTGACAGTTGTATTTAATTTGAATATTTTCTTCTACATTATTTTGTCTATAAAAATATCCGTTACGATTTATTTATATATATATATATATATATATATATATATATATATATATATATATATATATATATATATACACTGAAGTGCCACTGAATTAGGGATAGCAAAGTCAATGCAAATTGTGTAGCGCTGCGCATCATGTATGCTCAAGTGAGGGCGCTGTGGTAACTGCATATATAGCGCGTACTATGGTTGTTCTGAATTAGTTGTTAGAATTGCCAGTATGGGTAAACTGCCTAATTTAGACGCCTTCGATCGCGGACAAATCGTAGGTGCGCGACGCATGGGCCATTCAATTTCCGTAATCGTCAGACAGCTAGGATTTTCAAGGTCGACAGTGTCAAGAGTATACCAAGAATACATGGATGGTGGAAAAAAAACTAGCGATCGGGCAAACTGCATAGGACAATTAGCCTTGACAGTGCGTGGTGAGAGACGGCTCAAGCGTATTGTACGTAGCCAGCGAAGCCAAACATTAGCTCAAATTACCACCCAGTTTAATGACGGTGCCAGTCGTACAGTCAGTAAACGGACTGTGCAACGCTCGCTTCACCGTATGGGTTTCGGGAGCCGTCGACCTACGATAGTACCATTGCTCTATACTCGCCATCGGGCTGCACGTCTTGCCTGGGCAAGAGAGCACAGACTGGAGTGTAGAGGACTGGAAACGAGTAGCATGGAGTGATGAGTCTCGATCCGACTACTTAACGCCGACGGGAGGCTGAGAATATGGCGTAAGGCTCATGAAGCCATGGATCCTGCATGCCTGGCTGGAACTGTACAAGGGCATGGTGGCTCAATCATGGTCTGGGGTGTTTTTTCGTGGCACAGTTTGGGATCTTTGGTGCGTGTACCAACCTCCCTCAATGCAATTCGGTACGTAGAGTTGCTGGGTGATCACCTCCATCCGTTTATGCTGTTCTGTTATCCGCACGGTAATGGAGTTTTCCAGCAAGACAACTGTACCTCTCACAAGTCCCGGTTGGCTACTGGCTGGTTGGATGAGCATTCCTCTGACTTCTCTGTCATGAATTGCCCACCTAGAAGCCCAGACTTAAATCCTATTGAGCATCTTTGGGATGTTTTGGAACAAGGCGTGAAAGGCCATCACACAGCACCAAAGAACCTTACTGAATTATGGACAGCTTTAGCCAATATTTGGCAAGCCATTCCCGTGGAACGTTTCCAGAAACTTGTTGAATCTATGCCTCGTCGTGTGGCAGCCGTTATCAAGGCCAGAGGAGGCCCAACTCGTTACTAGGTAGGTATCCCTAATTCAGTGGCACTTCAGTGTGTATATATATATATATATATATATATATATATATATATATATATATGGCATTAATTGCATACATCGACCGTTGTATTTAAATGTACTCCGTAGCGAAGCACAGGTATTCAGCTAGTTACATAATAAAATTACAAAATATAAAAATACTGTTTTCAAAAATTATAAAGATAACTTTCAAGTTAAGGTACTCACTGACATCACATATAATTTTTCCAAAACAATCATATAATTGATTTGCTTCAGCCTCGGTTATCGCATACTGTCCATGTCCTATGTTCACTAAAACAGACAGACAACCTACGAATGCAATTAAATGTGCGTGGAACATTCTAAGGAAATGTACGTTCGAACTGGTAAAACTTTTACAAGAATATCTAACACTACAACTGTTTTTATATGCATGTAGTAAAAGAGTAATAAAAGGTGTCGGATATTTCAGCCTTTGACAACAGGAAAGTTTTCCCATGCGAAAAGTTTTTTTTTTTTTTTCAGATAATACCCAACTTATTTTTTAAAACTGTAGCACAAAAGAGAAACAAACAATACATTTTATAATTTTCCGTTTCTTTATTTCCATCTGTGGCAATATTTATTTTCGCTTGTATTTTCATAAATCAGGTTTTTTAAATAACAGTAATTACCATAAATATTTCGCAGTTTCCAGAGCATTTGTGCATTTATTCTTTACATTGTCAATTACACGTAGATCTTTTTCAGTTCATCAACGACGCACAACTACGGTTTTAAATAAAGTGTAATAATTGAAATCGTTTTACCGTACAACATTTTAGAAATGAACGTAAAAACCGATAAGAAAGACATAAAGTGTGTGCTTGAATATTGGTTTACGTATTTACACGTTTGTTCATTGCTATCCTATGCATAAAATTAATTTCAAGACTAACCGAAAGATAGCACAGTGAAAACTGTGTAGCATGTGTTTCGGAAACTAATGCAGTTTCGGAAACTACTCCAGTTCATTCAGACACAGCGATGAATTTCAGTTTCTGCCTTATTTATAGGCTCTTTCCTCGACATAACACAGTGTGCAGTTCCATATGTGTGGTTAATCTAAGTTTTCATAGGTCCATAACTGCTGTGAATTATGATTTATTTAAAAATACAATGTTGTATCGTATTTAGCTACACGTCAGAGACACTGGACTATGTAATACCTCAGGTACAGCTATTCTATGTTTTTATTTGTCGGTTACATCAAATGCTGTCTATATAAGCAATTTTGTAATTTTTGAATTCGTGTTTTAATGCATTTTACCCAAACTGTTAGGTAATTTAAATGTTCCACCTTTTTGACACGATGAAAAATCTTGTAGTTTGAGGAGTGGAAAATGAGGTACGCTAGCTGTGGAAGCGTATTTTCTAATTGGTGACAGTCAGCGAGTGGTTCCCAAAATGAATATACTATATTGAATAATTTGTCGTTGACATTTTCTTATTTTGTGAGTTGCTTCATGTCGTATACAAGGCTTTTTTCATTAGTTTGTTTTCTTTGCTTTGTTTCTGTGGTTTTTGCACCCCATTTATTCTGATGTTTTCAGTGGTATTATTTTGATTATATCGTGGTAGTCATTTGTTATTTATAGTATGTTTTGTGTCACTTATTTCTACTTCCTATCTTTATTTATAAAGTACGTAGTTTTGTTTTAAGTAACCAGCACTTTTATTCATTTTCCGTTGTTGTAAAGGTATTTTGCTTACCTTTAGAGCAGGGATGCTCAAACTGCAGCCCACCAAGCGTTTGTGGGAATCCCAGAACACTCACACTCATTATCAGGCAGGTGCTTTTATTAACATAATTTCGGAAACTAATGCCTGAAAAATACAAAACTGTACAAAATGGGCGACCTGCTGCTCACGTTGTTCGCATTAACGTATTTTCGTGAATCATCCTATTCCAAAATGAAATATGCGAAGAGCGTATATAGAAATTGCCTTACTTATTCTAACCTTCATGATGTATTGAGGGTAGCATGTAGCAAGTATAAACCTGATTTGTCCAAAATAGTCAAAAGTTTGTCTCAAATCACACTCGTTTTTAACCCTCTAACAGTACGGTGCGGGTCGGATCCGACCCAAGGGTGTGTCTTCCCCCTCTCATTGTTAGAGATCGAGTTGACAAGGAACGCTACCAGATAGACCTACTACACTACCCTACTAGATATGGAAATACGAGTGTCTTTGTTAAAAAACATTGTTCATGATCACTAGTCATTTTTAAAATTTTTTCGTTTTAGATTTTTTAATTTTTTATTTTGATTTTGAAGGCCAAAAATGTCAGTATATATTAATTTTTACATTTCTGTGCTCGGAAAGTTGGTTTCACTAACCTCTAAAATTAGGTACAAGACTAAATTACATATTAGACCTAATGTAACAACATTCTATGCAAATGCCAAAGAGATTTTCTTTGTTTAACAAAATTACAATTCGTTGGTCATTTTTTCAACAAAAAGGGTTTTATTTCAAGTAAAATATTATCAATAAATATTATTATACATCAAAATTGCTTATTGTGTACTCATTTCTACCGAAAACCTCATCAAAAAAGAAATCGGGTCGGATCCGACCCGACCGTACCATGTAAATTTCGTCTCAAACCACTGTATCGTTTGAGGGTTAAACAAACATTTCAATACACTTAGAGTTTGAGTTTTACTTTTTACATTTTTTGTATTATTATATTATGAGGTATAGTGCACTACGTTGCGGCCCGCGTAACGTTCAAACATATGCATGTGGCCCGAGAGAAAAAAAATTGCTGCTATAGAAGCTGCTATACAGTAATTGCTGCTATACATTATATTGCTGCTATAGAGGATATCTATAGAGGGCCTGTCTTAAGTAACTAATAAAATTTTAAAACAGAAATACTTTCTTGATAATTTCACCTACGTAGATATTCAGTTAAAAATAGTAAATGCTACGTTTCAAAAGGAAACAAAAAGGCCTCTGTTGACTTATTACGTAAAGTATACTTCAGATATGGTACTTTTGAGCCGACAAAAAAACAGCATATTTATGTTTTACTGATATCAATGTTTGTATGATATATATATATATATATATATATATATATATATATATATATATATATATATATATATATATATATATATATATATATATATATATATATATATATATATTAATTATAATAATAATAAATATTGGTCTCTTTCGGGGGAAGTTAACCAAATCCTTACATTAACAAATTCGTTGAGGATCACCTGCATTATAACGTTGTAATTCACAAAAGCTTAAAAATACATTTTATTTTCCACCTTTCGTGTGTGTGCTTGGTTAGATAATAAAGATGTTCCCGGAAAAACATTTCCTTCTCTACGTGGTACATTGTGTTAAATATTTAACATTATGTGTGTGCTACGAAATGCCCACACAATGGTATGTCACGTTACCAACTCTCTCTTCATTATTCTAAGTAACTTTATTCACACAATTTCCAACACTTTGAAGAGGGAACAATGGGCCGAAAATTCCATTTTATCAGCTTTTTGCCTAAACTTCCTCGCATGAATGCTTAAAAAAGAATACATTATTATCTCTTTACATTTATGCAAGAGAGTAACATTTTATTCCATTTTTTCTGAATACATCGGTTCAGTCCTTTGAAGTTTTCCTACATTTGGTTTTGCGCATATTCAAATGACGCTTATGTCATAAAAATTTGACTCTAAGCGTTAGGATTAAGCTATTATCTGAATATCTATCGATATGTCTATCTATCCATCCACTTATCCATTTATATAAAACAGTTCAGTAACTGACTGACTGACATACAACGCACAGACCAAACCGCTGTACCTACAGGGCTGAAAATTTGCATGGCGATTCTTCTTATAGTGTAGGGGTGCGCTAAGAAAGATTTTTGAAAAATTCTTCTTAGATTTTTTAAAATTAAATTTTTAAGCTGTTTTAGTAACTTTTTTTAAGTTTGCATTTAAAATAATAATTTGAGAGTTATAAAATTTATATCACGAGAAAGATCATAAAAATTCCTTTAAAATGAAATTTTTTTCGAATCTTTACGTCCATTTTTTAATTTTTGATGAATTTTTAAAGATTAATTTTTAGAATATGATTTATTAAATTCTGGTCATGTGATTTCTTTTTCTGGTACTTTAAATTAATTTATCGTCACGTGCATGATAACGAAATAGACAAAAAAAAATTCTTCTAATGCGGCAGATGATTGGACATTATCCAAAAAAATATTAAAATACGGTAAAAGATATGTTCCTCAAACTGTACTATATTAACTGTACTATATTCTTTAGTATGTTCTATTAGATTTAATTTGAATATTCTCTTCTACATTATTTTGTCTATAAAACATATCCGTTACGATCTTTTTATAAATATATTTTTTTGTTTCTTTTACATCAATTGCATACATTGATCGTTTTATTTATTATAAATACATTTATACATACTTTTGTCATTAATGGAATACATTGACCGTTGTATTTAATTTGAATGTACTCCGTAGTGAAGTACGGATTTTCAGCTAGTCATTCTATATACACACTGAAGTGCCAGAAAAATGGGATACCTGTCTAATGTGTACACTACTCTACAATAATGGACCGGATGCCAGTAGAGTTGCATAAAATCCGACTTCATGTCAGATTTTATGCAAATCCAGTGCTCGCACTTGGTTAAATACCTATTAAGGTTAAATACGATACCCGAAGTGGTAACGTCGTCAGTTCTGTGCGAAATTGTGACAATATCTCCAAGCGAAAGGAATTTAGTGAATTTGAAAGAGGTGTTATAGTTGGTTGTCACATTAGTGGCAAGTTTATTCGCGCAATTGCGGTAGAATTATCATGCACAGCCACGGTTGACTGTTGGTAATGGCGTGAAGAAGTGGAAAACTACGGGAGTTGGGACACGAACTGCACACGGTGGTCGTCCTTGTAAACTGACTGAACGTCATCGGCGTCTCCTGAAGCATGAGGTTCGTAAGAAGCGCAAGAAACCACTCCAAATCAACAGTGAGTTGCAACAAGTAGCAGGGGTTACGGTGCACCCCAATACTTTGCGTACAGAACTGCGTGCCCTCAATATCCACGGATGTGTTGCCGCATACAAACCAAACATCACCCTATCCAACAAGACCCAATCCGGCAGACTCGCTTGATGTTTGCAACGACGCAACTAGACTGTGGACCACTGGAAAACTGTTTTATGGAGAGACGTTACACGCTCTCCCAGTCGAATGGGCGCGCTTAGATTTGGCGTATGTCAGGCGAACGTGTTACCCGAGAGCATCGTTCCAACTCTCAAGTTCTGTAGTGGTGGCATACTTGTTTGGGGTTGTTTTTCGTAGTATGGCCTGGGACCTTTGCATGTTGTTCCTGGAAAGATGAACGCCGACGCCTACATGAACATTTTGGACAATCAGGTTCTTCCTACGCTCTAGCCATTTTATGGAATGGACGGATTTTACTTCCAGGACGACAACGCTCCATGTCATGTTGCAGCTTATTTCAAGCAGTGGTATCAAGATATGGATGTAAAAGTCTTCCCCGGACTGTTCACGGTCCTGGGCTAAACCACATAGAACATTTGTTGGACGAGTTAGAGTGACCCTTATGTACAAGGTAACCACGTCCGAAATCTACAGCTGACCTGGCGACATTCTTGCAGCAGGAATGGACACAAATATCCATAACTGTGTATCAAAACCTTGTTGAAAGTATGCCAGAAGGGATGATAATGTATTTGTAGACCGTCGAACTTTCAGTTATAATCCTCCATTATCGGATATTCAAATTTAGTGAGTGCGGTAACTCAAAATGAAATACTCATGGAACATGTGGAGGCGAACAGCTCCTTAAAATCGTTAACGTTTATATCCTAAAAATTGGAAACGTTTTTATCGTTAAAATTAAAAGCCTTTAATAGTCAGTTTTCGGATTTTGTGGGAGAGGAAAAAAAGGATTTTATTAATTAATGAATTTTTCTTTAGAGAAAATAATGGTACAAATTTAAGAGATTAAAAATTATTTAAAAAACTTTATCCAGCTGATATCAATGTTTGTATATTTCATTTGATTGCGTATCGTGAAACCTATACTTTGATGTTGCTTCGTTGAGGTTTTATGTAACAGTTCTGTTAATTATACGGTCATTTTGCTTTCTAATAATAAAACTAATAATGAATAATCCTTTACTTAGTTAAATTTTCTACTGTATTGTGTATTTTTTCAGCATTTTATCATATCTACTAATTGCGATTCATGAAATTTAAGGACCTGTATTGAACAGAAAAATACAACTGATCAGCAGTTGACTTATTCGCTTGCGTAATATGCATGTAAAAATACTTAACGAGTTTCGTATCGTTATCCTACTCCTTTTTTACCTAATTATTTCTATCTTATTTCTTTTATTTCTAAATTTCATGTATTTGATTATGTTTTATGTTCTTCTTTACTCCCTGTCTTGCTTAGTTTTTGTCTCTTTCATTTCACTTCTCTTTATGTATTAGCCCGGATATTCAATTTTTTTTTCTCATCATCATGCCTATTGATTCTCTGATCACGATGAAGCACAGAGATTTGGATGATTACAATGATTTTCTTACTTGTATCAAATAATTTGATCATTTTCGCATTTGTGATTTGATTGTTCCTTTTTTAAGGTCGGAAGAGACTGTGTGTCCTCCACGTGTTTCCTGAGTATTTCATTTTGGGTTATAGCGCGCACTAGATAATAATATTCGACAATGATTGATTATAACTAAAAATTCGATGTTATGCCCATAGTGAAATGGTTCAATGAAGGGAATAAACACTGTAACAAGTAGGATATCTGAGAAGTAATTCTGGATTTGTAATTTCCACGTCTTTCCAAAGAGTAAAATCTGCCAGAAGGAGCTTGTAATAAGAGTGAAACCTTATTCCTAGCCCGTTGTTGTACGTGTTGTGTGTGACTTTCGAATGCAGTTAGTGCTGTGTCTCTATTCAATCCGAAATTAAGCCTTAATTGTAACACCACAGTAACAACCACCAGGAGAGAATTCTTGATGTTCACAAGTTGTGGTTAAATCCCCTTAGGTGGCCGCCTCTGGCTTGTAACCATCTTTGCAATTTTAAATCGCTTGATGGAGACTTTCAAAGGAAGACCCACTTATGCCTTGCACATAGGGTAGGTGGTCTATTTTAAGTGTCTAAGTTCAAGTTAAAGCCCTTTACAGCTTATTTTGATTCGTGTATGTCCTTTTAGTCAGGTTGACCACCTGACTGAGACATATACTGTACGGCACCCCAAGCCCACGGTCAAGAAAGCAGAGATGGGTACCGCCGGCCCTGGTCCACAACGGACTGTTGCGCCGTGAGTTTAGTTTAGTATGTCCTTTTATGTTATAGTACATTTAGGTACAATGCAAATTCATCTGAGTGTAAATGGACGCATAAGATACTTTACATTGTAAGATTATTTATCAAGATATATTTTTTTATTACTGCATGCAAGACATCTTCGTGTGAATTTCACTTCGTGCTTCATATTTTTATAAGTAAGTAATATCGCCGCCGTCCACACCCGAAGGTTATACGGCCCTTCAATAATAAAACTAATCATCCCGACGGCAATCCAGCCCAGCCGGGTCTCGAAGTTTTTCTTTTTGCAATTCTTTTACGTGTCTTTTTTTTTTAATCTGAGGGGCTATCCACCTTCCCCTTTTAGGGGTAAGTGTATATTTATAAGTTCCTGCATAATATTCTTGATGTACTTTCTACAATAATAATCTGTAAATAATTTACTAGGGGCCCAATCTTGAAAGCCCAAAGGTAAGTTTTTTCGTACTTCAGCCCATTTGCTACAATTGTATATACAGTGCTTTATAGTTTGTATATTGGCACACTCACAAAGATCTGTTTTAGCAAAAAATCTGGTTTGATAGACTCCTATACAGCCATGTTCAGTTATTGCTTGATTAACAAGGAAATCTGCCGACAGTCTTTCGTAGAAACTCTAGGGAATACCTCAAATACTTTCCTTCCTGCACTGCTTCTCTCCCAATTTTCTTGCCTTATATTTATGTAATAATTCTTAATTTTATTCTTAATCTGTTCTTTAGTTAATTTATAATTTCCTGTGATTTCATTCAGTGTTGTTGCTTGTTTAGCTGTTGCGTCTACCATCTCATTTTCATTAATGCCACAGTGGGCTTTAACCCAGTGTATGTTTACTGCTATCTCATGACTTTCTATTAGGTTTTTTATATTTTCAATCCTATCTCCCTTAAAATAATATGCGCATATAGCTTGCAGTGTACTTCTAGAATCACTGTATATGTTGATTTCCTGTATTCCTTTACTTATAGCATCAGTGATGGCCATGTCAATGGCTTCAACTTCGGTGCTATAGGATGATGCATTATTAGGTAGACGTTTAAGTTTTGTCTGTTCTAAAACATTAAGGTTGTAACGTGTACACGCCGCACCAACCCCTTCGTTGGTTTTTGAGCCATCAGTGTAGTATTTAATGTTCGATTTTGATTCCATCTTATATGTCCATTCATATTTCCTCATTTCACGTACTTTCTTTAGAGGTCGGCTTTTTGTTTCGCAATTCTCATATTTTTATAAATACAGTTTCATCCCAGAATGCCAGGTTTCGCCATATTCTTGAGTTGTCCTCCAGCTCTCTTCCCGACTTCGACACCTTTATCGGCTGCAGTCTTTGAGTTGTAATACTCTTGTCTCTCGGTATACTCAGCTACTACTTTTCGAGTCGTATCCTGGAGAATAAATATTCAAGATTGGTAGTGATTATAACATGTTAACAACTCTCATGCCCGGCAAAGACATACACAGTGAAATTCCTCTATGGCGGCCAGTCATGGTTCCAAAAAAATAGGGCCTTTTTACGGGTGGCCGTCGAAAAGAGGTTTTTTCCATAACATTGGCTCTATGGAGTCTTGGATCGATTCTAAACAAAACATGGCCATTTAGAGGAGTAGCCGGCTAGAGAAGTTTATATATATATGTGTGTGTGTGTGTGTGCATGCATGAGAGAGTGGATCCAAAACAGGTTACAAGCAACAGCATTTGAAAAGTTATTATTGTGGAGTGAATACTTTTTCCCCAGAGTGTAGACAGATGGCACTACTTATCTTGCAGCGGTTGTTCGGGTAGGTAGAGTAAGTCCGCAGACGCATAAGAGAGATTGAAATGGCAAGACGTTTAGAAAAGTGATCTCGCTTGGAAGTGCGAGCCATGATTCTTGCCAATCTCAAGAACTGCTGAAAAAGGTTAAGTAAGAAGTCTGGAGCCATCCCCCATATAGCAAAAATTTGGCACCCAGTGACTATTTCCTTTTTCCGAAATTGAAGGAACATTTATCTGGAATGAGGCTCTTCAGACAGTGATGTGAAAACAGCTACCGAGAACTGACTCAGTGAGCAGGAACGTGATTTCTACTAAGCCGGGTTAAACAAGTTGATCCTGCGTTCAGATAAATGCCTAAATAGATTTGGTTATTATGTAGGAAGATGATCGGTAAGTATGTCTCTTAATTCCCTTTTGTATTTTCTATCTATTGTTAATAAATAATTTTTATTACGCTTGTAATCTTTTTTTGGGGGGAGGGATCAACCCTCGTGTGTATATATATATACAGTCAACATGAAATGCTTCTGCCGGTGTTCGCCAGACGAACACACGCCCAGTGGTCAGAAGTAATGTAAATGAGGATTCGTCAGACCAGATGACCTGTTTCCCATTGCCGTTGTATCCAGTTTTGGTGGTCTAGGCGCCACTGTCGTCGCTTAATAATAATCCGAGGCAACACTAACGGCTTTAGAATAGCCACTTTGCCATGAATGGTCGCAGCATGCAGCTCCTGTTGAATAGTTTTGTTGGATACGGGGTTCTGGAAATGGGTGTTCATCTCAGAGGTTATCTGTGGTAGTGCAGTCTTGCGTTTTCGGGCGACTATCTTCTTCAACTCTCATCTTTCCTGGTGGGTGAACTTCTACTTTCACCCACTGTTCTGCTTCGCAGAGGACATCTTTCCCAGGTCTGTGTAGGCTGGCATAACCCTTGACACAGCGGTCCTTGAAACACCAACAAGTTTGGCTGTTCTCGACACAGATGCTCCGGCGAGGTGAGCTCCAATGATCATACCTCTTAGCACGTCGGACAGGTCGGACATAATGGAGCTTTGCTGGGAACACAATTTTTTCATGCAACTTTCACCGCCACTAGATGGCAGACTATTGTGAAACGTGGTAGGGCTGTATTGGACGGTCGAAGTACGACACATTTTGAAATGGGTGTTCCTATTATTTAGCCCTATACCTGTATATATATATATATATATATATATATATATATATATATATATATATATATATATATATATATATATATATATATATATATATATATATATATATATATATATATATATATATATACGAGAGTTGTACAGATATGACAACCATGGCTCAAACTAGTATCTGGTCAGATCCGAGAGGGAACAATCGCAAACCTGGGTCACGTATCCCGCAATTCAACGTCGTGGGACGTTATCCACGCTGTGGAAACCTCCGTTAATTGCCTGATCAAAAATATTTCATCGGAGACAAAATAATTAAAAACATTAAATAAAAAAACAGGAGTGCTGCAATAAAATCTTTAAAAAGAATCGAATTTAAGTTATCTGTGACCCTCTGGAACATTCCAAATTTTCTGGCTTACGCTGGTCACAAGTCACATCACTCATTATAACAGTTTGAAAAAATTATTCTTACTCTTTCATATTATAATGGAATTTATTCTTTTATAATATTTTAAGCCCTTACAAGAATAAATAATCCATATAAATGTGAAAGAGAGAGAAAATTAAATAATAACTCTTTTTTATTATTATTCCCTATTAGGCACACAGAATTTCTTGCATATTAAATCTAGTACATGAAAACAATTGTTCCTTTACATTATAATAATGGTATTTATTTTTTATTATAATCTTGGCATTGCAGAAATATTTTTTTAAGAGAAAGAGAGAGAAATTGGAATTGTAAATCTGTATGTTTCTTTATCTCATGGAAATATCTTCCTGTAGACCCAGGGAATTTTCAACAGATGAGATCTAATGCAGTTAAGAAAGTATTTTTTTACTATAAAGGGATTTATTCTTCCATAATATAATCGGCCTTTAAAAGGATTAATTTTCTAGCTAGAAGATAAAGTATAAAAATGAAATCTGTACTCTTTGCTAAGTAAAGCACGGCAGAGACTAAAAGAGAGCAAAAAAAGATACGTAATTATTCTATAAAAGTACACAATACTTACCAATACAGCATTTATGCTAATGCACTCTTCACTCAGTGGAAATATGCAGACTTTCAGAAATAAAAAATAAATGATGTATGCTACGATTTCAGTACCCATTCTGGATAACGTATCATATTTAATGACTTTCATTTCGTCTTAACAGGAGCTTCAAAGCCTTTGATTTTATAAGTGTTCATTTTACATTTATAAGAGTGGTAATTTCTTCAGCCCAGCTTTTGTGCTTTAAACCACTTATCTTAGTAGAATCGTTTTTTCTCATAATTTGGCTGGTTAATGTTATGAACAAATTATTTCCTTACCTAACTGATAGAATGAAGCCAAATGTAAAATTACGTTTTCTTACACGCATTCAATGAATGTCTCATACTGAGATGGAGCCAAATTTAGTTCTATACGTTGGGGGTTCTAGAATTTTTGTCAGGATTCAGCTCATATTCAAGGCAAATCCTTTTTAATAGAGGGAATGATAAAATACGGTTATTTCTTTTGGTACTTCCTAAGAACTGAAACAGTAATTATTTTGATAAAGATAAAAGTATCCTTACGAATTCTGAAAATTAATGAAAAATAGACCATCCTCATAAAAAAAGAACTAGATCAGAGATTCTCAACAAGAGGAATTCCCCCTGGGGAAATTTTAGGGTTTCATTGGGGGGGGGGGGGACATTGGAACCACTACTCAGAAAAGTGTGATGTCCTGCAGATTATGTACAATCTGTAAAATTGTAGTTTGTGTACATTCAATAAAGTTTATTGAATGATCACAGATTAAAATCAGTTCTGGAACATGCAGCATTATTTTTAGTCTGTTAACTTTATTTTTAGTCTGTTGTCATTAACTTTTGCCAGTTAAGTAATTAGTTCTGACTATAAAAAAAACAAATTTTATTCAAGTTTTGAAAACTATCAATATCTCTGTTGATATTAAACCTGTAAAGTTATACTATGAAAATAATCCAAATAAATGTTTATTTACTAATATAGAAAAAAAGATTTAAAATATAATATACATATTATTTGGAATGCACCCTTTAAGTTAGACAGTCTTACGAAGGAAGGAATGATGTTTTGGATTACGGTGAAAGGGGGGAATAGAGCAAAATGTTTAAAATCGCTGAAGTACATTATGATAGAGATTAATCGCCAAATGTACTGGCACCTTGTAACATCAAAACGAATTTATTGTACACTAATTTATTGGTTCACACGTAAGATGCATGTACCGAATTAAGTTTGGTTAACAATGGTGCAGGTAGTACTGTTTTCTAAAATTTTACAGAAACACATAATAACAGCATTGCATTAACGAATATTCACTTATTAGCAATTCATATTTTTACTGTTACATAGAGCGAACTATGACAGGGGCAGGAATCTGAGCTCTATCTTCGGTATTCTGGAGTGATGGTCTAACGACTGAGTTGACGTGCCTTATATTTTACCATCCTTACAACCACCTGATGGGTATTTAGGAAAGTTGAGTTACAGCAATATCACTACTAAATCATGTCATGTTCCTCGCTAACAAGCTTAGCATTCATCCACACTAGAGAGAGACAGGTTACTCCATGATACCCAGTCCCATATAATTTGTTTTTGTTTAGAGACCCCATAACAACGTTCATGCCATACCATAGGCCCTTTTCTTCGGGATTTTCGTAATTTAAGAGAAAAAATATAACTTCACCAAACAGAGTCACTGTAGTTGTAAAACATCTCATACAATAACAGAATGTTGAAGGCTAAATGAATCTTTGAGCAACTTTTTTAACTGAAAAGTTTTTTTCGTAATAATTATAGATTTCATTCTTTTTTTTTATTTCCAATGCAGCAGGCCATACAGGAGACATACATCTTTGTTGCTGTAACAGAGATTCAACGTAGACACACAAAGTACAAACACAGAAAATAAAGGTAAGAATGAGATTGAAAACAGCAGGTAGAATTAAAATCACAAGACAGAAAAACACCAAGAACTAGGTAAAACAAAAATTAGTTATTCGGTACAAAAGGTCTCTCGCCTCCCAATAACGGGAAACCAGATTTGTAGATCGAAGGGCAGAACAGTTGGGAAGATGGTCGGCATTCATTGCCGCGCCAACACTGCAGAGGGATCAGGCAGGGTCATTCACAATATTTATTTTGTGGAGATGTTCATAGAGGCAGTCATGCCCAGTCGCCAGGCGAAAGGTAGCCACAGCACTCCGCCTGGGATGGTCAGGTAGTGATTTAAGAGCGTTCGCCCATGACTTGTCCCTTGTACGATCTTTAATTAGGGATGTATGCGTCTTCATAATTACATAATTTATTTTTGCTGTTGCTGACTTGTAGGATATTGGGTGGCAGTTTACCTGGTTTATTTTGCAGCCCTTCTTTGCCAACTCATCCGCTTTTTCATTACCTGGGATACCGCAGTGGGATGGGATCCACTGCAAGGTAACCAATTTATATTTTTCGCCCAACTCTCTCATTAGTTGTCTGCTGTGGCACTAAAATGGTGAGATGTGGTACTAAAAATTATGATGCATTGGAAAGATCAAGGTGGAGCCACATTTAATACCCTGGCGTGACATTACAAATGGCCATAACTTGTTATTCTGAAAAAAATACAAAAAGAATGTGACAATAACAAGTCGATTTTTAAAATGAAGTACCTCATAATTTATTTTAAATTAAACTAGATGGGGCTTAGGGCCGGTGGCTTAGTGCTGTTTTTACATAAAGTTACATCGTTCATGATGGATCAGGAGGCCTGCGTCGAATCGCCGATATTTGCCGGAGAACTTTCGGCCTGGGCGTCGGAATCTGGAATGGTAGAAACATCCTTAGTTGGCAGGAACTAGACGATATCTGTTTCTACAATTCAAACTTCGCTCCTGTGCTGTCCCCGTCACGTGACGTGAAGAGGAAAACATCTGGAACTTGGCGACCCAGAGGTCGCCAGCAGGCTCCGCCAAAGCTATAAGACAAAGGGTTATTTTGTGTGTTCTACGAGGGGAAGGGGATAAATGGAGAATCTTTTCGCCAAGCGTTAGGCAACCCCTTTTAAGGGATATTAACATTGGTATTTTCTGTTTCCGCTGATAAGCGATGAATGCTGATAATGTGACCAAAAGGGTGCACATTTTTTGAGAAAGAAGTGAATGTCTGGGGGACTATCTACTCCTGGAAAATTATTGAGGGAACAGCTCCCTAATGCGTTTAAGTATTAGAATGGCAAAGCAGGCTTTAATAGTAATATTGTAGCAAAAGTTAATAAGCGTTTCAAAACGTTACGACATCTGCATTGCAGAACAGTCATAGATCCAGGGGTCCGAAGACAATTGGCAATAGCGAGAATCGCTGCCTGGGAGTCCGAGAAGATGACAGCCTGTTCATTCAGCGGGGGCGAGCACCAAGATGGGCAAGTGCAACTTTGATCGCCTCAACCTCGCCATCAAATGCAGAATTAGCTGTTCCAACCGAGAGGTAATGAAAGAAGTGTTCGCTAAAAATACCCACGGAATCATCCATCTCAAGCTTCGATCCATCGGTGTAGATATGAAGCCAGGTCTCCGAAGGAAAGCGCACATGAATTGTCTCCATACCCGCATTGAACAGTGTCGCCGTGCAATCATTGGTTTTTTCCACCTGATAAAGGAGATCTAGATAGAACATACACTTTTCAGAGTCCAACGGATTGAAGGGTGGCAAAATTGGCTCTACCCAAAAAGGAACACCAAGCTCCTATCACCCTCAAAACTGCTTGCAAAAAGCCGTCCTGGGTCTTCAACTTGCGAGGAAAACACGACAAGATTGCATCAACGGTTCACAGTGCGGTAAAATGTCTAATTTATAATACAGCTTGAGGGCGGATCTCTTTATTTCATATTCCATACTGATTTCATTTGTATGTAATAGCAGTGCGTCAATAGTAGTAGCCTTGACAGCACCGGTAAGAAGCCGTAATGCATTATTTTGTACTCTCTGCAGTCTATCCAGACCTTCCTGGGACACAGTAATTAGAGGTGCGCAGCAATAAGTAATAACAGGTTTTACAAAGGTACGGTATGTAGCATTAAGGGTAGAGGTGGCACAACCCCACTTAACTCCTGCTAGACGTTTGAGCAACAGCATGCGCTTCTCAGTTTTTTGCTGGATCTCATCGATAAACATTTTCCAGGTAAGTTTTCGGTCAAAGATTACTCCTAAGTACTTGGTATTCTCACTAGATGGGAGGGTTGTATTATCATAACAGATATTTAACTGTAATTGTTGATGACATAAGGAGAAATTCTGGTAAGTAGTTTTTCCTGTGTTAACAATCATATTGTTTTCAGCACACCAGGAGCTCAGTCTAGACATTGCATTATTTAATGATATTTGAAGCCTCTCCGTACCCCTATACTTGGTACTTGATGTCCATAGAACAAGATCATCTGCAAACAGGAGGGCATTAATATTCTTCTCCTCCATCAGGGAGCCAATCAGATCGTCAACATACACGTCAAACAATAAGCAGCTCGACACAGCTCCCTGAGGAAGGCCGGTCTGCAAAGCTCTAAAGCTAGAATGCGCTCCCCCATAACGGACATTAATAAGACGTTTGGTAAGGAAATCACTAAACCATCGCAGCATGTTTCCTGAAATGTGTTTAATAGCCAATTTATGCAAAAGCTTTAGTTTCCAAACAGTGTCGTAGGCTCCCTTGAAATCAACAAAGATGGTACCAACGATTTTGCCCTTATCTAGGTTATCTTTAATGCTTTGAGAGAAGATGGTAACATGTTCTTCAGTAGAGCGATTTCTTCCAAAACCGGCTTGGGCAGGACGCAAGAGTCCTTTAGTTTCGAGGTGCCATCTCAGCCTACCAATAACAAGTCTTTCCATGAGGTTTGCCATAGCGCAAGTCAATGAAATCGGCCTATAGCTATTGAAATCATCTGCTGGTTTATCCTTCTCCAACAAAGGTATAATGGTTGCCTTTCTCCACAATGCTGGGACAGTATCCCTTCCATTCCAGATAATATTAAAAATCTTTAAAATTGTTTTCCTTGTTTTTGCCCCAGTATGAATGATAAATTCTGGAAATATGTTATCGGGGCCTGGAGATTTATCTTTCTTCATTTGGGAAATTGCCAATTCAAGTTCGAACTCAGTGAAGTTTGTATTACACATTTCTGAGGCAGAGTCATCAAAAGATCTGGTCAGAATATTATACCTCTTAAAAACTCTATCTTTTTCCTTCATGAAAGCATATTTCTTTTGCTTTGAAGTGATGTGCCTAACAAAGGCATCAGCAACCTGGTGATCATTACATAGAATCCTGTTGTTCCATTCCATCGATTCTTTTTATCGTTTTGCTCTTTTTTGCACAGACCTTATTCATAAATTTATATGTCCTTAAGGACACTGTATTGTAATTGATCTTAGATATAAAGTCTTCGAAAGCAGATCGTTTTGCTTGGTTAATTTCTCTTGTTAGAATTGCAGCACTCTTTCTCCAATCTCTTGTTGTCTGTGGGTCCCCTGTCTCTTGTGCTCTGTCGCGAAGTTCATCTCGGTTCTTTTTAAGTTCGGTGAGCCTGTCGTTCCAAAAACAGCGATAAATTTTTAGCTTACCGCTAGGGATGTACAACTTTGCAGCCTTAATAATTACATCATTAATATCGGAAATGATTTTGTCAGGATGTTGTGCAAAATTAATATTGTTTTCGTCTAAGTTATTCTCTAAATATGCTGTAAAATCTGTCCAATTTGCTTTAAGAAAGTTCCAGGAGGTTTTGCTACAAGGACGAAAGACTCCTCTCCTTGGAAGAAGGACTTCAGCAAGAACCACGCGATGACCGCTACCGCAGTCCTCCAGAACAGTTCTATGAATATCCCCCGAAATATCAGTAGATACCATCAAGAGATCAGGATTACTGGACGAGCCATTATAATGGAGAAAAGTAGATGGGTCTTGTTTATCAAACACGAACTCAATATTATTCGCACACAGGAAGTCCACAACAGCATCTCTTGCCGGGTTCCTATCACTGTAACCCTATTTTTTAGAATGGGCATTAAAGTCCCCTATTAGAATAGTTTTCTTTCCAGTAACTATTAAATCAAGACCTGGTTTGTTGTTGGGCGGGTTATAAACACAGAAAATCTTGAAGTGGCAATTATTGAGCCAGCAATCTAGCTTGGCTATTTCGCATTTATTTTTCAATAGACAGTACACTTAATCTGGAGATGGACCTTTTATTAACTCCCTTACTGGTCTTAACATCAACAACTCGTACTTTTCTATCCTGTCCCGGATATATGGCTATTATTCGCCCCAATAACCATTTACATGGTGGGAGATTTTCTTCCCTTATCAAAACCATATACCCTATTTTTAAATTTTCTTTATTAACTACCCATTTCTTTCTTTCTTGTAGACTATTAAAATATGAAAGGCTCCATCTTTTCCAGTTTGTTTGTACTGACTTTGCAATTATCTGCCAAGCATTAAGGCGATTTGTCTCAATATTAGTTAGAGACGGTTCGACTATGGCCGTTATCGGCCTTCCTATCAGGAAATGTGCCGGCGTCAGCACCTCCAAGTCATCAACATCGGCCGAGAGAGGGGTAAGCGGGCGAGAATTCAAAACAGCTTCTATCTGGGTCACGAGAGTTAGGCCCGCCGCAAATTGAACCCAAAGCACGCACAGCCCACGCGTGGCGGTATCTGTGAAGCATAGTTTTGTTCGAGGCACCGCAAATTAAACCCAACCCAACCCAAACGTGGGAAGTTCTGTGATCGTCGCACAGATTTCGTGGGCCGTGGGTCAGATTTGGATAGACGATAGCAACGCCCTCTGGCTGGCAAAACATTCGGAATAGCATTTATGACATGTTTACAAAGCTGTTTACCATTATGTTATCGCTTAATTTTTTAAATAGTAGTGAGTTGTGTTGCTATGCACGTACAGATTTCAAAATGGATCTGATATTGGCATGTGTCGTTTTCGTATGTATCGGCATGTATCGTTTTCCGAAAGATGAAAAATGACGTGACTTCTGGATTAGAGCAGACTGGAAACCAAATGCTGGCTCAAGAAACTTCGGAAAATATTTTTAAACGGGTAAGGTTTGTTTTTTTCCCCTCCATATACCAGATATGAAATCGTACGTCGTTTTTTTTTCTAACTGTTCTGATGATGATATTTGTCTCGTGGATCTTGTGTATAGTTTTTAAACACACATTGTTAAATTTTAACCTTGATTCTAGTGTGTTTTAATGTCATACCTTTCTGATAAGATGCTCTTTCCGATCAGAAAAGTGGATTTATTGTGAGTCCATATGCACTTGTTGTAGTTTCTGTTGAAACGGTGTTGAAGGGCGCCCATAGGGAGAATGCCCATACAAACATAGAGCTAACTTAAGTTAACAGCAGTAATTGAAGAGTAAAGTTTTTGTTTAGATACCACTGGCTCATTTGAGAAACCATGTTTTTTTTTAATCGAGTAGTTCTATGTAATGCTTATGTTTAATAGGTTAAGATGCTAACATCTAAAATTTATTGTTGAATTTTAATATTTGAAAAATATGTATTTGGTAACTTTTCATTCTTGTTTTACAATGGTTATCAACATAATTAAGATTTCATGTTTTAGATTCAATGACAAAAGGCTATGACATGTGTTCAGTGCTGTGACCAAGTTGTTTGGATTACAAAAGTTTTTAGTTCAAAGGATGTACAAAAAGATTATGCTTTTTGGAAGAACGCTCATTTTGTTCTGAAACAGATGTAATTCATAAATTTAATGCCATTTATTAAAGTATTATATACTGTAAAATTTATTGCAGTTGTTTGTATACATTATTATTGTTATTTTGTTTATTGTTTAAATGTTTTAACCTGAGAAATCTGATTTATGTTTCAATATTTCATTGGTATTTATTTTTTGAAAAATGGTGCTTACTTAGTATTAGTTTTTTGGAGGAAAATAGGTTGAAAGTAGATATCCCCTTTAATACAAGTAGAGAAGTATAACATGCCTTGTGCTGTAATCCTCCCATGGTGTAGAAATCAAAAAGTCTGAATAATCAGTCTTTATTATGAATTAATTTTTTACCATATAAAATAAATTATGCTCACTTAATTATTAATACTTTCTCTTAAAGCATTTTAGCACTGCAGATCGAAGAAGATCATCTTCCTATTATAAGTCAGAATTGAATTGGTATGTCATATTTAGTTGCATTTAAATATTCAAAAATGTTGTTTGTATCTAGATTTAGGATTTATGAATTACAACTGAATGGTTACTTTCAGAGATTTGCCTTTAGTGCATTTCTCTAAATTTGACTTTTCAGTTTTTAGCTTTAAACATCTGTACTTTATTTACTAATTTGGATCCTTTTCTAATCAGCTAAACTTTTGTCTCACTAGGTAGCTGTATTGTTTCCAAATTCCACTTTAGATAATTCAGGAAATATTGCTGTGTATATAGGCCTTCGATCAAAAAATTTTTTGATTGGTAAATTAATTGTGTCATAAGCCATACATTGAAAGTGTCATTTTATTATGTGCTGCACTTTGTAACATGGCCCCATACGTAGTTATAAGGTAATGAAGAAATATCATTTGTCATTATTATATAGATTTTTATTATTTGTCATTTTTATATACGAATTGTAGTAAATGCAGAACTCATTTTAGAATTTCATGTAATCTTGTATTTAAAAAATTATTGATACATACGTATGATAGCTGTATGGTTTCCAGAAATATTAATTTTCTAAATTTATAATTTTATTTGGTCAAAGTTATACGAATTTGAATTTTGATTTCATTCAATTCTATTGTTTATCTAGTATAAAAATGATTTATACTAGATATCAAAGTTACATATTCTTTGAATAAATCTATGGTTTAATACTTTTTAAGTTATATTAACATTAGATTGTCTTGTACATTAAACTATTGTATAGAAGTATGTATCAATAATTTTTAAATTATTGATACATGTATGTATGACAGTTTAAACTCCCCATGGATATTTCTGCCAGCTAAATATGCATTTCTTTTACTTTTCCTGCTCATAACTATAGAATATAATAATATTAGTTCTTCATTCTGTGATTACGATTCCAAATCCATGAGAAGTTAAACATCGGACGTCATCGTGTTTGGCTGGCGTGGATGCCTGTGCTGGGTTCAATTTGCGGTGCCCCGACCCAACCCAAGCGAGAAGGAGGCGGGCCTAGGCGTAGGCTGTGCGTGCTTTGGGTTCAATTTGCGGCGGGCCTTAGCAGTTCTTCATAATTAAATTTTGAATTCCCAGCAACACGTTTGAAGTGATATTTAAATGCCTTTATATTTGCCTCCCCAATTTGGACTTCTAGGGGGAATAAAGGACCATTCTATGTTTTCTTCCGGGAAAAAGGCAAATAAAGATTGCTCTTTTTCTTGAACAAATTTAAATAAAGCTCTAAGTTCTCTATTAGCCCCTACCATGTTTGTCCCATTATCAGAGAATATTTTATGGCATTTTCCCCTTCTCGAAATAAATTTTTTCAGTGTGTTTATTAGAGCTTGTGAAGTTAAATCACTGATTATTTCGAGGTGTATGGCTTTTTTTACTAGACATATGAATATGCAAACATAAACTTTAGTTTCGGGACCTTTCCTCTGATATCTATTTTTGATCAAGAATGGCCCGCATAAGTCGATTCCAGTTGAATTAAAAACTTTATAGGGTGTTATTCTTTGCGTTGGCAAATTGCCCATTTGTTGCGAGCACTCCTTGGGATTGGCTTTAAAGCAAATGACACAACTGTGCACGATTTTTTTGCACAAATTTCTTCCATGAATGGGCCAATATTTTTGCCTAACCTGAAAGAGTAAATGTTGAGGTTTAAGATGAAAATACTTCTCATGATAATGTCTTACGATAATTTCAGTTAACTTACCTTTTGCGGGGAGTAATATAGGGTGCTTACTTGAATATGACAGCTGAGAATCTCTAGTCTGCCTCCTACCCTTAAGATACCCTTACTGTCTAAAATTGGTGACAAATTTAAAATCTTACTTTTATTAGGAATACTACCACTGGATTTGAGGGCTGAGATTTCCGCAGAGAATTCCTCACTTTGAAGTTGTTTGACTATAAACCCCTCAGCTTCTGAGATCTCATTCGATCCCAGGGCACCTTGTATTTTTTTCTTAGGGTTCTTACAATTATTCACAAATCTAAAAAGATAAATCAGAATTCGAACTATAGTTAAAATTTTGCTATTACGGTTAACTAGATGATCAAAAATTGTGTTTTCAGAATTTAAAATCAATAAAGTGTTTTCATTAGAGTCTTTAGATTTTAGTTCTGGTAAATACTCTTCTTCATTCGGTAATGGACATTCATCATCAATTTCTACGAGTTCACCAGACTGTTTTTTTTTCCCAATGTGGAGGCACTTGTCGCGAAGGCATTCGCCTATAATTCCTCGCAGTTTTGCTGGCCATTTTATTATGGGGGCGCCATATAGGCAGACCAGCATTGCCCCCTATGAAGGGAAGACACAAACGAAGGCATTTTAGTGGCGCTTTGCCAGGATTCGATCTGAGCTTCCCTCAGCACCGAAAACCAGTTCGCTGTACCACAAGGCCGCCACGGCCTGTTCACCAGACTGTAAGAAAGAAGGACCATTCCACCACTTTTCATTATGTAGAAGCGATTCAGCTTTAAGACCCCTGGACAAGAGGTCTGAAGGATTGTCCTTTCCAGCACAGTGATACCACGTATCCGGATCTGTTAACCTTGTGATTTCCTCAACTCGATTCGCCACGAATTACTTCCACCTTTTTGAAGACCATTTGATCCAATTAAACAGTTTTGGAGTCTGTCTAATGAAACACAATGCATATCCTTTACTGACTGATGATTTCTTGAACCTTTGAACTCAGGCGAGCTGCTACTAAAGCACCCAGAAGCTCGAGCCGAGGTAATGTAACTCTCTTCAATGGTGCTACTCTGACTTTAGAGGTTACGAGGTTAACAAGTACCTTACTTCGCTTTTTAACTTTCACTCCATATGCGAGTTTGGAAGCGTCACAAAAGGTATGAATTTCTATGATGTCATTTTCTTCTCTGGTAGAATTTAGTACCAATCTCGGGACTCTGAGCTCATTTAAGAGCGGTAGCTCCTTGAACCAATCCGTCCACTCTTCTTTATTCTCTGGAGGTAAATTTTCATCCCACGTGATTTTCTTCAACCAGAGTTCCTGAATGAGGCATTTCATTCTCATTGTAAAGGGGGTAAGCAAACCCAACGGGTCATAGATTTTCCCAATGGTTTGCAAAAGAAATCTTTTAGTGTTTTCATTGCCCGAAATGAATTCTAGTAGACCTTTTATGTCCACGGTCAGACAATCTTCTTGAGTTTGCCAAGCCATACCCAGTACTTTCGTCTTGCTGGTTCCCAAGCTGGCAGAATTCTCAACTGGATATGTCTCGAAACCTTCTGCAGCCCATTGACTCATCAACGTAGCGTCATTGGAGATCCAATTTCGCATTGCTATCCCTGCTTCTTTCATAATATTTTTGCACAGCTGGAAATAAGAAGTGCTTCTTCTTGAGTGTCTTGTCCTGTGATCCAGTCATCAACGTACATGAAAGAATCTAGATGTAGTACAGCTGCGCAAAACTTATCTTTATACTTAGCAATGTGATGTTTAACAGTAGCGGCTAACAGGAACGGGCTAGCGTTGACCCCAAAGGGTACCCTGTTGAATCGATATATTTGCAGGTTTGGCCTTTTGTCAATACGAGGGTTACTGTCAGTCCACAAAAAACGTACAGCATCTTTATGGTTTTCTTCCAGGCAAATTTGAAGGAAAGCTTGACGTATATCAGATGATATTGCAATTCGATTAAGTCTAAAGTTGATAAGCACATCTAGAAGGTTTGAATATAAGTTGGTACCCTGCCACAAGCAGTCGTTTAAGGACAATTCATTAGTCTGGTGCGATTCTGCGTCAAATACTATACGTGTTGTAGTTGAAATCCGACCTTCCTTTTTTACGGCTTGGTGGGGCAAATAATATGTTGGTTTGTCTTTGTTTATTTCAGAATTTTCGACTTTCTCAACTATTCCTTGATTTAAATAATCCTGAATAATGTCCGAGTACTGTGAATAAAGTTCCGAATTTTTTTTAAACTTTCTCCACAAACTATGGAATCGCTGTTTTGCTACTGGAAAATTATCTGAAAGCTGTTTCCAATCTTTACGAAATGGCAATTCCACTGTATATCGCCCACTTTTGTATCTGACTGTTTGTTCAAAGATTGCCATGGCCTGATCGTCTTCACGAAAGCAAAGATCATCTTTTATGCCAAGAGATTCGATTTCAAAAAATTGTTTCAAAGTGTCCTCTATAGAACTATCGTCTTTAATAAGAAAGCACAATATTACATCATTAGTTTTGATTTCGTCGAGTCTGCCACCCGCGACCCAACCAAATTCAGTTTTCTTAAACAGTAATTCCTCATTCACTTTATAAAGATTATCTTTCATTATTCGACATAAAATATCTGCATTTAATAACGCATGAATCTCTTTGGCTTCGAAAAAACTAGGATCAGCTAATTTCAAGAATCGAGGAATTTTTAATTTTGAAATATCTAAATTAACACTAGGCGTTAACCCCGTAATCTTGTCAGTAACTAAGAACTCAATAGGTTCCACAAAACTTCCGTTTTCATTCGAGATGAAAGTCATCAATTTCCCTTTCACATTTTGTTTTGTTGAATTTAATCCAGAAACCGAAGTTTGTACTTTTTCTAATCCAATACCAAGGAAATCACTCGTTTTTCTGGACAATATATTAACATTTGACGAGCTATCAAAAATACATCTACATTTTATTAATGTTCCATCTTTATTTTACAACCAAATTATACCCGTAGATAATAAAACACTCTTTTTATTTTGATTAGAAATGCTTGTTAAAACAGCGTTTTGAGAAGTGGAAGAATTTATTGCGGCAGACGAGATTTCTTTTCGATTTTTTTATTTCTGAATCCACTGCTGGCATGTTTTTACTTTCGACCAGCGCCATTTTCACACTAGCGTCATCATGTCTACAAATTGCTTTAGAATGCTTTCCACCGCAGTTACATAAATAATTCGAACGACACTCATTTTTTTGAGATTTTTTCGTAAGCACAGTTCACAAAGCTTATGAAGCCTAACAAGTTCGTATCTTTTACAAAGGGAATATTATAGAAATTTTGCACATCTGTAAATAGGATGAGGATTCTTTTCAGAACAAATTATACAGATTTTATTATCATTGTTTTGGTTTGTCAATAAAGTTTTGTATTTAGAAACGAAATTAAAGGATTTTCTCATCATTGTTTTTCCATCGGGAATAAAATTCCTCTCTACAGCTAACAAGACTGCTTCCCGTTGTTCTAAAAAGGCCATGAATTGATCAAGTGTAGGGACCTCTTTAGTTTTTTGTGTCAATTCAAAGTTTTTTCTAGATTCTTTATCCAATTTTTTTAGCATAATATTTAGCAAAAAAAATTTAAATAAATTATTTTGTTCATATTTTAACATCTTCAAGGCCCGTAAATTTATTTTAATGCAATCAATGATCGAACGAATTTCGTCTGCATTCTCACGTTCTATTTTCTTAAAATTCAAAATAGATTGTATATGAAGATCAACTACTAACCGTTGATTGTTATATCGCGATTCCAGGGCTTCGTATAAGGAAGAAAATGAACCGAAAGTAGATGCAAATTCCTTTACTTTCTCTACAAGACAAGAATTTAAATAATATAATTTCTGTCACTGACTAAGTTGATCGTTCGACGTTATCAAATCATCAAATTGATTTTTGAATGCACTAAAATGTTCATATTTTCCCGTAAATGTGGGAAGCACGACTGGTGGAATTTTAGTTTTAACTAGCAAAGTTTCAGTTTGTTTTTTGTCAACTTCAGTCACAGACACACATTTCTTATTACAATTAATCAAAAGCTTAATCTTTACCTCTAAATCCTCGAGGCGTACTTCACATTGTTCTATATCATCCTGAAATTCGATAAATTCAGCTGCCGGGATTTTTTCTATGCAGAATAAGTATTCTTTCAGTTCATCAACCTTTTGTTGCAGCTGGTCTATTTTTATCAGTTTCACATCAAGTTCCGTTTTATTTGTGTCTGTTATCACTTTATCCACAAAGTTTTCAATTCTAGTAATACTTCCTTTTTAAGGAAGTTTTTGCTTTTAAAAGTTTTTCTATGGTATCCATTTTGCTGAGTTCAGGCTCCCGCTCTGACGGGACCAAATGGCGCTCTTCGATAATTTTAAGAACGCATAAAATAAAGTTCGACAGACCACAACTGTCTTTTCTGCTTTTTATTTAAAAGTACGTCACACAGGCTATATACACCATACAAGACAGCTGAACATTATTGAGTTGAAGCAATTGTGGGTGTCGAGATAAACATTAATTACCCACTTCTGGTTTTTGCTGCTAACCTTACAGCGTCTAGTAGTCAACTGATGTTCGGCTCAGTCGGCTCGGGAATTGCGTATGAGTGAATATTTTCACTGCTCTTCAGTGACGCACATGCGGCAACAATTGTAAAACCATAAAAATCAAAAACTGAGCAGCCTGCTCTCTCGGCAGTGTCGCTCTCCCCTCGCTGTGAGTCAACTTTTTTTCTTGCTCTGAAATTGAACTCTCTTTGCGCGTCAACATGTGCTTGTGAATCTTTGTTTTCCAATATGAAATACTTAAAATCAAAGTACCGACCAAGCCTCACTGACACTCATTTGGATAAATACCTGAGAACAAGGGAATTCAACTTATTACAACACATTACAAAGAGCTTGCCGCAGATTTGCAATGTCAAATATCGCGTAAATTATCAATTTTAAGATTGTTTTTTTAAAGAAATTTGAATTTGTGTATTAAAAATTTATATCGCATTAATATTTTCATGTTTAAATATTAGCCCCTCCCCCTTCCTCTTCAACCTGCGATGTCCGCCGAACGTTCACATTTCTGAAATATGCCCTATTAGTAAAAAAGTGTGCCGACCCCTGCTCTAGCACGTACTCATAATATGTTTTGTGAGTTATCTCTTTGTAAAACTTAGTTGTCTCTGCAGCACAGGAATTTCAAGATCTATCCAATATCGTATGACGACAATTACTGCACAGAGTGATATTTCAGCCACTCTGTACAGTTGTCGAAGTCGTCCATCCTAAAAATGTGAGAAAATTCAGATATTCGTCAAAGCCAGAACAAACCCGACATTGATAAGGGAATGAGAACTGATTTTGTGCTATCACTTTCCTTGAAAATTTAGCTATGCATCCAGAGGTGTACCTTGTTTTGTTTTTGTTTTGTCTTGGCAAGTCCATGTCTCGGCCCCTTTTAATGACGACGATGTTTGTAATCGTAACGACGATGGTAAAATCGTAATAAATAATAATGTTTTATAATTATTTCAAAGTTGCTATATTACAAAATATTCAGTTTGTACATTTATATACATACATAGTACATGCATTCTTCCTTCTCATTGGTGCAAATCCACGATTATCCCTATCCACAAAAAGGATAAAGATCCGAGTCTCGTATCGAATTATAGACCATTTTCCCTGACAAGCATTCAAACTGTAAAACTATGGGGAGGGTTTTAAAAATGTATTCTGGAGATAATTCTCTCTATGAAAACCATGGAGAGAATTATCTCCAGAAGACAAAATTGGTACTTAGAAACAAACAAGATCCTTGAGAAGAAACAAGCCGGTTATAGAAGGTTTAAATCTACTAACCATCACGTGGCACTACTACTTAGCCAGTCCATCAAAGACGCGTTGGACAAAAGACAAATATTATCTGCTGTCTTTGTCGACTTTAAGTCAGCTTACAATCTTGTGTGGAGAGAGAATCTCCTTTTGAGACTCTCGGATATCGGCATTCATTCTAACATGCTTAGATGGTATTATGGTCTACTGAATAATCGACTGTGCAGGGTTAGGTACAATTATTGTCACTCAAAACACAGAGCTCTCAAAACAGGTCTGCCACAGGGAGCAGTCTCTAGCTGCTTTCTTTTCAATATATATATATATATATATATATATATATATATATATATATTAATGACCTGGTTAGTAGGTTGAAATTAACTGATGGCGTTAGATGTCTCCTATGTGCTGACGACCTGATAGTTTGGGCAGTGTCTCCTAAAAGTACTGCAGAGCATAATGCTAATTCCACTCTGAATGAAGCATTACTAACCATATCAAACTGGATCCGACTAAACAACATGAAAGTAAACCTCGATAAGACTTTCGTTGAGTCTTTCTGCCTTACCCGACAACCTTTCCTTCCACGACTTTATTACGAAGGACATTTGATCCCGAATGTTGAGAATTTTAAATATGTGGGTGTTACCCTTGATAGAAAACTTTCCTGGAAATTGCATGTGGGGGATGTAGTGTATTAACTCTAACTGCTAACGTCCATGGACAGTTTAACTGTGACCGAGAGAGTACGCGGAATAGGAGGCGCGGAAAGTTTCGCTTTCACTCTGTAACTATGTATCTTGTCAGTGTCGTGTTGTATATAGATGTACCATAGAATTTGATTAAATGTATGAGAAAACTGATAAAGAGCATTGCTTAACACACACACAACAGTCGGCCACGAAAGACTGGCGACGAGCACGGGATCCGAAGCCTGTTGATTCGGTAAAATCGAAACAGTGTTCTTCCAAAGGATAGGGTAAAAACCCGAAGACGGCTCAAGGTAAAAGTTGTTTATCTTTTTGATCAGAGGAGAAAATGGAGCAGCAAATTGTTGAATTATTGCGTCAGAATCAGGAACTGATTCGAGCTTTTCAAAATAAGGAAAACGGTTCTCATAATAAAGTTACCGTACAGTTTGAGAAGTTCAATGAAGAATATGAAAACTTCGATAGTTTTATTGAACGTTTTGAAACATACCTTGATGTGCAACAAGTAACGGTTGATAAAAGGGCTAAAGTTTTTATTTCATCACTTAGTCCGAAGTTATATCAATTGCTAAAAAATCTGCTGGCTCCTGACATCCCTTCTGACCAAAGTTTAGAGAAATTAAAAGATGTTCTAAAAAAACATTTGACTCCTAAACCTTTAATTATCCCTTCCCGCCATAAATTTCTTAATCGTAAACAGAATGAGGGGGAAAGTATAAATAATTACATAGCGGAACTCAGAGCACTTGCAATAAATTGTGACTATGATAATAATATGTCGAATATTATGTTACGCGATGTGTTTGTTAACGGCTTAAAAGATAAGGCAATTTTAGACAGATTATTTGAAGAGGACAATATTGATCTAGAGAAAACTTTGCAAATTGCGTTAGCTATGGAAAAGGCATTTAGAGGGGCGAATGATGTTATGGGTCGTTCTTCTGGAATCAATGTAATAAATGTAGGGGAAAAAATAAACCTTACATGAAATCAAACAAGAAACAAAATTTTGTGGAAAAGCAGAAGAAAGGTGACTTTTGTACGCGGTGCACAGGTACAAACCATAATAAACAAAATTTTAACTTTATTTCTAGTAAATGCAATTTTTGTTCGAAGATCAGGCATATCCAAAAGGCATGTTTTTTTGCAAAGAAAGCTAATGCGACATCTGTGAAACAAAAACAGGTAAATTTAAATGAGGTTAATCAAAACCAAAACCAAGTTCCGTTGTATAAATTGAATTCTGATGAAGGTACATTACGTGAGGAAAAACCGAAACGACCTCCAATAATGATCAGTTTAAAAATTGAGAGTAAAAACTGTGTAATGGAATTAGATACTGGGGGAACGGTAAGCGTAATGAGTATAAGAAATTTCAGGGAAATTTCAAATAAGAAAATTCAACCTACTAACTTAGTTTTTCGAACTTATAAAGGTGACTCATTGGTACCCATGGGGTATGTCACTGTAAAAGTAGAATATAAAAATCAAACTTTGAATTTAAATTTGTACATTGTAAAGGAAAACTTGGATACGATTCTAGGTCGCGAATGGCTTTATAAGATAAATCTTGATTGGAATGCCATAAAAACATTAAAAGTGGAAACGAAAGTGAACTTAAATAAACTTTTGGAGGAATATAAAGAAATTTTTGATAACAAACTTGGGGAAATAAACAACCATGAAGTTCAGTTGGAATTGAAACCAAATGTCAAACCAATATTTTGTAGGTTTAGAACGGTACCCTTTGCTCTAAAAAGTCGAGTCGAAAACGAAATCGAAAGACTAGAAAAAGAGGGCATCATAGAAAAGGTAGAAAGTTCGGAATGGGCTACGCCTGTGGTACCAATTGTTAAGCCGGATGGTAGCATACGTCTATGTGCGGATTATTCAGTTACCCTAAATCCAAATTTAATTGTACCTCAGCACCCCTTACCAAGACTCGAAGAAATATTCACAAGCTTGAATGGGGGAAAACAATTTTCAAAAATAGACTTCAAACATGCATATTTGCAAATGCAAGTTCACCCTGAAAGTCAAAAATTGTTAACAATTAACACGCATAAAGGATTGTTTATCTGTAAAAGGCTGATGTATGGGTTAAATGGAGCACCTGCCATTTGGCAGCGCTATGTTGATGGGTTGTTTCATGGCATAGACGGTGTTAAGGTATTTATGGATGATGCGAGAATCACCGGAGTTGACGAAAGTTCACATTTTAAAGCTTTAGAAAAAATTTTCAAAAAGTGTAAAGAACATGCCCTAAAACTCAATTTAAGTAAAAGTCAGTTTTTTCAAAATGAGAATAATTTTCTGGGACATAAAATTGATTCTAATGGATTACACAAAACTGATGAAAAACTTTCTGCTATTGTGAAAGCCCCAGTACCTAAGGTTGTACAGAAAGTAAAGAGTTTGGTGGGATTGGTAAATTTCTATGGGAAATTCTGTCCAAATTTGGCTACTATAGAAAATCCTCAAAATAACTTAACTAAAAAGGGAATCAAATTTAATTGGTCTAGGGGTTGTCAGGATGCTTTTGATCAAATAAAAAAAGAAATCTGTTCACCTAGAGTGCTGGTTCATTATGAACCAAACTTACCTCTATTGCTGGCAACTGATGCTTCACCAGTTGGTGTAGGTTGTGTGTTATCTCACCTACTGCCAGATGGAACAGAAAGACCAATAGCCTTTGCATCAAAGACTTTAACGAAAACAGAACAGAAATACTCCCAAATTGACAAGGAAGCTCTTGCAATAGTATGGGCAGTAAAGAAGTTTTATTTGTATTTAAAAGGCAGAAGATTCACCTTGATAACCGATCATAAACCGTTAGTTGCAATATTTGGATCAAAGCGAGGACTCCCAATGCTAACAGCTACCAGACTTTTACATTATGCACTAACCTTGCAGTCTTTCCAGTTTGACATAGTTTATCGAAATACTAAAGACCACGGGAATGCAGATTTTCTCTCTCGATTTCCCAAAACTTCAGAAGAATTAGAAGTTAAAGACGACATTACGATGTTCCAGATGTCGCAAATTGAAACCCTACCTATCACTTCAAAGGATTTGCGGGAAGCAACAGGGAAGGATGAGGAATTGGGTCTACTTTTGGAAGCCTTGAGGAAGGGCCAAAATTTAGAAGGGAGAGAAGCCCAATATACCATAGAAGATGGATGTATTATGTGCGGGCAGAGAGTTTGTGTTCCAAAGAGATACCAGAAAAATGTCTTGGAAGAGTTGCACCAAGGGCATCTGGGTATGGTTAAGATGAAGGCGATTGCCAGGTCGTTCGTTTATTGGAAAAACATCGATAAAGACATCGAAGAAGCTGCAAGAAATTGTGTTGACTGTGCCAGACATAAAGCTGATCCTGCGAAAGTTAAAGTCCATCATTGGGAATACCCGAGTACGCCCTGGGAGCGTGTGCATGTGGATTTTGCTGGTCCTATATTTGAATATATGTTCCTGTTAATAGTGGATGCACATTCCAAATGGTTGGAAGTTTATCCGATGAAGAAAACCACAACAAACAAAACCATCGAGTGTCTCAGAGACTGCTTTGCGAGATTTGGGTTGCCAGTTGTACTAGTAAGCGACAAGGGACCACAGTTTTCGTCTTACGAATTTCAGAGATTTATGCTGAATAATGGCATAAAACACAAAACTAGCGCACCATTCAAGCCGTCGAGCAATTGTCAAGCCGAACGCTATGTGTATACACTGAAGCAATCACTGAGAGCAATGCAAAATTATGATGGTAGTATGGAACAGAAACTAAGTACATTTTTATTGCAATACAGGAAAGCTCCAAACGTTACGACAATGCACAGTCCATACATGCTATTCTTAAAACGTGATATTAGAACAAGGCTTGATTTACTTTTACCTGACTTAAAATCAAGAATCCAGGAAAGGGTAAGAAAGGGGGGTATTTGAATTTCAAGATAGAAAATTCAATATTGGTGATTCTGTGGCAGTCAGAGATTACCGAGCAACTAATTCAAAATGGAAGTTTGGACATGTTGTAAATCAAGACGGTGCTCTCCACTATACCATTGATGTTCAGGGCATACTAGTGAGAAGGCATGTTGATCAATTTCGTGCAGTGGGGAATAAAGTGCAAGAAAGTGATTCTGTACGAAATGTATTTCGTAGGTTCCCTACTGGAAATTTTACTGAGAATGCCTCAGAAGTCCAGCACGGTGATAGTCCTACCTTTCATCAGGGCCCAAATAAAAAAGCTGAAGTTCCAGCTTCGCCAGCAGTGTCATCAGCTGATACCCCTTGTTCAGGACTCATCACCAGTGCACTCAAAACCGTCATCGACTCAAACCAGTACACCTTCAGGCCAGTCTAGTCACTACCAGTGCACGACATCCCAAGCCATGTGCCTAGACGCTCTGGAAGAATCCGAAGACCACCCCAGAGACTTGATCTTTAATAAAGGGGGAGGAGATGTAGTGTATTAACTCTAACTGCTAACGTCCATGGACAGTTTAACTGTGACAAAGAGAGTACGCGGAATAGGAAGCGCGGAAAGTTTCGCTTTCACTCTGTAACTATGTATCTTGTCAGTGTCGTGTTGTATATAGATGTACCATAGAATTTTATTAAATGTATGAGAAAACTGATAAAGAGCATTGCTTAACACACACACAACAGTCGGCCACGACAGGGGACTTAATATATCAAGCATCAAAAATACTCCCACTTTTAAAGATGCTATTAGGTTCCAAGTGGGGCTGCTCAAGAACTACTTTAAACCTTACATATGATTCTTATATTTTACCCATATTAGCTTACTGTTGCGAACCGTTAATCACCTCGTCTAAGCAAATTTTCAGCTCTCTGGAGACCTTCCAGAATCAGGCTTTGCGCCTAATCACTGGCACAGTGAAGACTTCTAATATCGTTCTCATGCTGATTTGCAAAAAAAATAGACCCATTAGTGTGATTATCAGTGAAAGGGCTGTACTTCTTTGGGAGAAAACTATTAGATCCCCAAGGAGGCTTGTACATCTGGGATCGGGTTTCTTTTGGGCCTGAGTGAAACCTGAAGACTCAAAGGGGTTTGTCCAGGGAGTTTTTTAAATGATCTCAAGTTTAGGCCTAAATTTTGAGTTTGAACAATTCTTACCGATTCGTACCCTACTCGTAACCTATACTCGTACCCGTCGTATCTGTTTATTATGAATACAAGGGTTTCTCCATCCGCCTTGGTCTTGACCAAGAAATATTTAAAACTGATACTAACGACAACATTCTCAAAGTTCTCGCATACGAAACCCTGAAAACTTATTACCCGGAAGATGAATGGTTGCAGGTGTGCACTGATGGTTCCAGAATGAATGATTACTTAAACGCTGTTATTTTCTCTATACGCACCCATTGGCCCTTATGGAACTGCTTTTGACGGTGAAATAGCAGCCATCCACCGGGCATGTTAGAGATTTGGCACAGACATTTACCAAATCTCCAAAGATTAAAATTCTACCGTTTTTCAATTCCCTATCTTGATAATTGAACAATAGTTGTAAATTGGGTAATGTAATATTGGGTAAAACAGAAAGGCACTAGTGGTGTCCCTCAATAATGTAACAATTGCTTCCTCTTACCTATGTAGGCGTAGATAAAATTCGGTAATGTAATTGAAAATGCATGAGATGATTCCCCTCAAGAATGTGAAGGGATAAAATAACTCAACTCAATCAGATCGGGAGCAGACGCATTTTATTTTGAAATCTTATTGGCGGACTGAATTCAGCAGATGCATGGTAATTGTTTACACTAAAATGGAGAAATCTCAAAAAAGGTTTCAGGTACCTGAAAGCATAGAAGACTCCTTCGAGGAAATCACTTCATCTGTAAGCAATCTTCTTTTTAAGACGGATGCATTGTTCTATGTTTTGAACAAAATTTAAATTTTGTTATTGTTTTAATAGGCTCCTCAATATTTCAAACCTGGTGCAATCCGTAAAGAAACTTCAGTGACTCCCAAAGAATGTTCTTCGGCTGAAAAAGGATCAAACATAACACCGGCCTCCAAAAGTTGTACATCGGAAAATAACAATCAAAGTGAAAATAATGCCAATAGGTTGCCTGGTGTAACGCATATCGAAAAAGGACCGCAGAGTAGATTCGAGAGTGAATTTACTAATCTTCGGCAATCTAAATTCTATGACAAGTCGGTGGAAGCATCATCGTAAGTTCATTCATTCAGAGATACCAGTTTGTGTTAATTACATTTCTGATATCTAGCTTTTCTCTTTAAATACATATCACAATAAATTCTCATCTTTAATGGCACATGTCTTGTTTCAGTGATGAAATATTGTTGTAATTATGTACAAGGCAAATAAGGTTTTAAATTGACCATGCTGTGAATTACTATTGATATATTATTTTGAACAGTTCCATGTCATTTATACCAGATGATATTTACTATAGTTAGACAGTTAGACAAATTTGTTTTTAGTTTCGTCGTATCTGTTTATATACATATATATTTCAATATTTATAGTCTTATTTATGTATTAATATCTAGGATATATATATATAATGTGTGTGTGTGTGGTTATAAAAACATGGAGATATTTAAAGGTTATGTACGAAACATTCTCTGTAAAATATTTGTTTATATTTTTGATAGAATTATGTAAATTAGTGACATCAATTCTTATTGTTGTGTAGATCAAAGTACCCATATAATAAATAAGGAGTATTTTTTATGAAATTATTTTGTAATAATTATTTTGTATTATTTATTTATTTTTTTTTTTTTTTCCAGTGACAAAAGTTGTTTTATTCATTTAGAAGCTTGTTGAAGTTGTTTTAATCTTTAAAAACTTCTATTGCAATTTCTTATTATTTTAAATTACTTTCATATCCTTAATTTAGAAATTTTTCTTCTAGCTCTACATCAGATACTGCTCAAGGAAAAGTGACTGAAAAATCTAGAAGTTTCAGTTCTCTTTTAGTGAATCCTAGACAGGTTTGTTCCTTATTTTAAAAAATGTATGATTAATATACTGTATGTGTTATGTTATTAAATAATTAAGAAACCAAATATGTATACTTAACTAGCTTGGAAAGTTTAGACATTTTAAATCTATGCATCACACTTTAATGATTTTATGAATGTATAGTTGTACAGGTAACCCTCCTATAACATGGTACATAGGTCCTAGAAACTTCCATGTTGTGTAAAACTTTGTTATATGAGACCCAGAGACAATTCAAAAAAGGGGAGTTACGTTTTGAAAACTTATTAAAAAAAAACATTTTTTAAAAATTCCATATAAGCAACTTAATTTTTATTAAAAATATAAATGTATGTATAACACAAAACAAAAAGAAACAAAAAAATATTATTTTCATTTAATGCAACCTTAATTTATTAAATTTCTTCCTCATCACAGCTCAGTACAATCAAACAAGAATGTTTTTTCGATTGAACGATATCATCTTCACTTTCAGAACCTTTTTCTTCTTTAGATTTTTTGCACCTTCTATCCTCTTTAAAAAATCTGTAATTTTGGTTTATTTGCTGGTTTTAACAAGGTCATTGTAGATTCACGGTATGGATATAGATAATTGTGCAGCTCCCTTTTGAATTTTCGACTTCTTTCAGCGGAAGGGTCTACATTCAGGAAAAATGATTCAAGATTTTCGGCTAACCTTAGTCCACCTTGTAATTTTATAGAACTGTAAATGAATAAATTATAATTTGTTTATACAATATCATGTAAAGCCACTACAGTTCATTATTCCTTCCCGTCATTATTTTAAGGTAATTTAATTTTTAAATGTGTTAAACAAAAATCATGTTATCTAGGATATAGAAGTACAGTGTTGTACAAAGGTTTTTGCAATTTTTTTATTGTGTTAGAGCAAAACCGTGTTACAGGTTGCAGTGTTATACGAGGGTTTCTGCAATTTATCTTATCGTGTTAGAGCAAAACCATGTTATAAGATGCCGTGCTGTAGGAGGGCTACCTGTATATAATTTTTTATGTAGAAACTGACCTCGATTTTTTGAGAATTTTTTCATAATAAAATAGTTTGTTTTATTAATGTTTAAAAATGTTATCCTCTTTATTTATGTATAATGTTTTGACATGATATCTGTTACTGTTCAGAATATTTTTAACAGTGCCATTGTGTATAATGTTAGTCTTGAGAATATCTGTGACAAGCAAAATTATTTAAACAAATTTATAGAGATATGTATGAAAGTAAAAAGATGCTCATGTTAATATAAATGTATATATAAATTCTAATCAATGTTTTCCATAAACATTGATTAGCTATATTAAGCAGGTTGGGAAAATGTGTTAATTCTATCAATTTCAGATTAAGTAAGAAAAGGGGAGTGGGGAGCTTGGCTGTTTTAAGCTGACCAAGATGACAACTTTTCAGTTTGAATGTCAGTCTTGTTTATTTCTATTCTATGTCGACTAAAAATGTTTATTTCTTAAATGGACACTTTTAGAGATTTTGTGTAAAATTAATCTTTATTTTTTCAACCCACCCACCCCCATTGGTTCTGATAACATATATTTTTTAATTAGATTTAAGCTTTGCACTGATTGCTCAAAAGTACTCTTTCATAGTAAACCCCCCCCCCCCTTTGAAAATTTCTGTGTACGCTGCTGTTCTCAACTAAAATATTTATCGCCTAATTTAGCAAAAGGCTGAGGTTAAGTATTCTAGCCTGGAAAGGCTGTTTATTTTTTTTAATATGAGTTTTTACTGTGCTAAGCTCTGGTAATTGTTTGCTAACATTTTGTATTCAAACAATTGCACTACATGTCAAATGCTTGGCTCCTATATTGCTCACAACTGTTAGTGAAAAGTGTCACCTTATAGGGAAAACTTCAACCAAAGTGTTAAGGGGAATATTCCTAACATCAGAAAAAAAGAAATAATCTGGTTTATAAAATTTTAAAAGTTCTAAATAGATTTATGACACACCCAAAAAATTAAGTTTCTTTTATATAATTAACCAATCTAAAGATCATTGTAGTAAAGAATAATTTTTTATAAAAATACAAGGGAGCAATAAAAAACTAAATACTGTGTATCTAAACTATTAAATATTTATGTTTTGATGAGAGTAATTTTTAAAAATCTGATGGAGACATACATTTATTGTAATGTAGGTATAGGACAAAATAAATAAAGTAAAAAAAGGGCAAAAATTTCCAAAATCTAAACTCAAAAAGCTTAAGAAAATTCCACACCCTTTCTTGAGCATTAAAAAAATGTACTCTAAGAATATTTCGTTGATAGTTAAAACAGGATGACTTGATAGGGTCACCAAGAAGAAATATTCATTGCTGGGCTTCTCATATTTATGTAATATAACATTAGACATATATAAATATTTATGCATATAAAAATAATTGTAGTTTAAATAGAATGCAATTTTTTACCCTTGGATTATTTATTCTTTTGTATAGTTTTGATACTTAAGTTAATGAATATATTTGGGTTTATTTAAAATGGTTAAATGCTGGTTTTATTTAATCATATTCTTTATTTTCTTTGACATATATGAAACCACTGATTTTTTGCTAACTAAAATATGTATGAATAATGTTATTTCTAACGTATTTTTTTATTTAGAGAGGTAATCCATTATTAAAACATATAAGAAATGTTCCTTGGGAATTCTCTGAGATTGAACCAGATTATGTGTTGGGAAAAACTGCTTGTGCCCTATTTTTGAGGTAAACAGTTGTGTGCTAATATAATGTATAGAATTATAGTTTTATATTTGCTAATGCTTTTAAGTTATTGCTCGGTCAATTCTAAACCATTCCATATAAAACCCTTTTTTTCTTCTTTTTAATAAATAGTTTTACAAAATGACATCTGTTGGTAAAAATGACAGCTTTTTTCTAATTTATATCCGTAATACATGCCAGACTAACAGTATAACTCGATAGCTTATGTATATAAAGGCAGAGTAATAATGCTATGTATTATAGTTTGTGAGATTACTGGTTTAATTACTTAATGTGAGTCATTTATTTGTGTGAATGTGAAATTTAACATGTTGTAAGAATTAAATCTGAATTTCTGACTCGTATAAATGTTTTCAGTGACTATTTTTATTTGTTAAAACTTCAATTTAAAGATTAAAATATTTTATTTTGTTTTGATACAACTGCCTTTGAACAAATTATTTTTCTCTGTCAGCTTGAGATATCACAACTTGTTTCCTAATTATATTCATGAACGCCTCAAAGCTCTTGGAAAATCCTATGCACTTCGTGTACTGCTTGCCCAAGTTGATGTAGTAAGTACATAATAGATAGACATTACATGTAGATTATACTTATTATCTAATGCTACTTTTTTTCAGTGGAAGTTAAAAAGTTTTTATCTTTATTGTGTATTTGCATGTTCTTATTATATATATATATATATATATATATATATATATATATATATATATATATATATATATATATGCGCCACCACATGGTATAGTAGTTAGCATTGTGAGGTTTGGGTTCAAATCCCAAATAAGGCTTGGTCGTTACCACATTGTCCCCTCATAGGGAGCAATGCTGGCTCATCTAAATGGTGCTCCCATAATAAAGTAGCAAGCAAGACTTTATGGTGAATAACAAAAGGCAATAGTCTCGCGATGTTGCAACTTCAAATTTAGAATCTCTAGATGGCACTGAAACATAGTACACTCTCTCTCTCTCAATGTAAGCACTTTTATTTTTAACCAGTAGCTTGGAGACTGGGATGAGCAATGGAGCTCAATGATTCGAATCCTAATAATATTATCCTTGTTTGTGATATCCGTAGCATAGAAAATAAATAATTTTGTGTGGACTGTGCTGCTTCATTACAACTCTGGATCAGACAGTATATTTACCACACACAAGTGCCTCCCCATTAGACCAAAAAAAATGTATATATATATATAATAACTGTGTATATGTCTACATAAGAATACAAGGCAATGAATTATAGCATTTGAAAACTACCCTCATTTCCCTGTTCTACTCTTGTTTTATTTATTTTAATAATAGTAGAATTTTAATTTTGTGAAAATCTTAGCTGTACTTCATGACTGTTTCCATATTTCATTTTGCTAGTTCATTCGGGTTTGCTCTAATTGTTATTTTAATTTTTTAATTCCAGAACAATTAAAACAATGAGCAATGTATTATGTGAGGGGTTCACAACCATAGTGGACGAAGTCCATATTTTTTAAAAATGGAGATAGTTCATGTTGGAGTAACTTAAAAACATGTTCTATTCACTGCCATAGGGAATCATCTGATTAATACGTTTTCTCTCCCAGAGATAGCACTTGTAGCAAGAGTGGGACAAGAAAGTTCATGAATGCTTCACAGCCATATTAAACCAAGACCATAGGACATTTTTACATCGAGTGCAGTTGAATAATATATTTTGTTTTAGCAAAATGAGTAGCAATGAAGGGTCTTCAGGCAAAAAATATGTTCCAGCTTTATCATCTGATGATCTTTGACCCCTGGGAACAAAATTGACATTTCTGATGTTGTGGCACACATTAAGTCATTTCCTGCTTATCAAAGTCACTATTCCAGGAGAGATAATCCTGAGAGAAAGTATCTTCATCATGATCTTTCCATTCGAAAAATGTATAACATGTATGCAGAGGAATGCAGAGATAAGGATAAGGTCCCCGTGAAAGAAAAATTTTATTATAAAATTTTCACAACAAAGTTCAATTTACATTTCAAGTTGCCAAGTAGATACATGTCGTTTGTGCGATGAAATTTCAACACAGTTGTCAACAGAGAATGAAGAAAATACCATAAAAAGTCTTGAGACCAAAAAGGAACTCCATTTGCGGAGAGCAGAGCATGATAGAACTGAAATAAAAAGAGACAAATAAAAAGCTTCAGATGATAGATACTGCTGTACTTTTGACTTACAGAAAGCACTTCCCTTTCCTATACTCACAACATCAGTAGCTTATTATAAATGTAATCTCTGTGTTCATAGTTTTGGGATACATTCCTTTAATGATAATATTGGATTCATGTATCTATGAGATGAGACAGAGGGCGGAAGAGGCTCTCAAGACATTTCAAGCATTCTCCTAAGAAATCTTAAAAATAATTCTGCATCTCATAAGGATATTGTTCTATACTCTGATGCCTGTTGGGCAAAGTCGGAACATCAAAGGGGCCCTTACACTGCTGAAACTAGTCAATAGCACAGAAAATTGACCACAAATTCATGGTCTCTGGTCACTCCTTCCTTCCCAATGATGCAGAATTTGGAGTGATTGAAGCAGCAAGTCGTAAGAAGAACATATTTACATTCTAAGGGATTGGAAGGAAACTATAATAAAAACAAAGAGAAAACATCCTAAATTTACAGTCATTAATATTAAACATTCTGATTTCCTCTCTACAAGATCATTAGAAGAAACCATCACAAACAGAAAGAAGGACACCGAGGGAGCTCCTTTATATTGGCTGAATATTAGATGGTAGCGAGTTATGAGAGGTTGTCCTTTCATTTTACAGTTCAAAGAAACCTTGAATGAAGATGTACCTTTCCGGAAAATAAATTTGCAAAAGAAGGCTCGTGGATGACATTGCTCTCTCTCTGTCATCTGTTACTCAAGAGACATTGTACATGGTTAGGAGAGAGATTAGCATTGCCAAAAAAAGATATGATGGAACTCCTTCTATTCATTCCACCGATCTATCATCATTTTTTCAAGAACCTTTCCGTGGAAACAAATACTAGTCCCCAGGACATTAGTTTGGTAAAAGAGGAAGATGATGATACTATTGCATACTGTGACTAAGAAAAGTTAAATTGCAGCAGGAATCATAGGATATTTTTTGTTTGCATTGGAAAAGTGAATCAAGAATTAAATTTTTATTCTTTTTCATTCACATAATGTATAATGTAGTTTTCTTTATTAATCTCTAACGTAGTATTCTTCCATGCAATAGAATGTCCATTGCCATAGTGAACCAAGTTTTTTACTGAAAAACACAATATGAAACAGAAATATTTATTTCCTACTTATAGATGCAGGACAATTAAAAAACATACAGTTTTAACAATATAATGTCATATTTATCTTTACTATATCACTCGACTAGAATTGATTACACACAAAAAGCTTTAAACCTTGATTTCTTCAATTTAGTTTAGATGGACTTGGTTCACTATGGTTGTGACCCCCTCATGTATAACATTTATGTTTAGAAAACTGTATTTACTCAAATCTCAAGCACATCCCTACCAACAGGTGTTCAAATCACATACACAAATAAAATAAAAGTGTGGCTTAAATGCTAGAAATTTATCTAATTTTGATTCATACAAATGATGACAAACCACTGAAAAATATGAATTGTTCTTGTATTCAAGTTCAGTGCACATCCTGTTTTGTGCTATATCTTGATAAAAAGTGTATTTAAGTTTCAAGTAAATATAGTATGTATACTTTAAAATGCAAAATTATTCAGCAGGTTTCTTCTGTTTAACTTTTTGACTGTAGTCTTCTATTGCAATATTTTTCTTTCATTCACATATATGATAAATGAAAGTAAAGATCTATTTTCAAATTGAGCAGTGTTTTCTGAAAATATAAGATTTAATATCTTCCAGATAATTTTTTTTATGAAGTTCACGAGTTTTATATTTTATGGGCTTTCTAATTATGGACCTAATATAACATTATTATTATTTACTTAATTTTAGGCTGAGCCTAATCCTCCTTTGAAAGATTTGTCTGTGATATCTATATTGGCAGATTGCACTCTTATGGTTTGTTGGAGGTAAGTATTTTACACTTTACTTATCGAAGTTTTATTGCCTTTAATTGCTTCTTAAAATAATAATTTCTTTAACTATACATTGTGTGATATACTGTATAATATTATAAAGAAATCAATGATATTTACGAATATGAGCAGTAAAAGAAAAATGTGAGAATTCTTAAAATGATAGTATTGGAAAATAGTTAGTCTTTTATGAAAAAGTAATAAATTTTGCCTTACATATTGTACATTGTTTGAAACACTTTTTTTTCCTCCAATTTTCAATGAGTCTTTGAAATTATCTTAGCAGCCCAAAGTTTTATTATTATGATTGACATTTACTGCTATTAAAAAATGTATTGTCTATGTCTGTATGTATATGTATATATAGAGCGAGTGAGGGGTGGTTATTCCAAAAGTCTTCTACCTGCTGTTTGAAACAGCATTGAGAGCCACAAAGCTTCATGATATTATTGTACATGTATAGTGTAGGCTGTGTGTATCAAAGTCAGCAAGCATTGGTGGGATTTTTGTCTGCTGTTATTAGCCATTTTATTTGAACTGGGTAAATATGAGTTCCCCTCTGGTTCAGCCAATCATGTTGTGAACAGTTTCAATTGAGAGTCATTCTCAAAATGCTGGTAGCTTTAGATGTAGTTATATTATAAAGTTGCTAAATTGTTATTTAGTACAAACTGCACAATTATATAATTTGATTTTTTTTTAAGAGTCTATTTACTATATCTTTTTGTTTTCTTCATTTGGTAATTGTATGAGCTAAATGTCATACGTTGCACTGGTAACAATTTTATTTACTTAAATGAATTATCTACAATGCTAATGTATGAACAAAATTAATACATGAAACATCAACCCTATGATGTGCGAGCATAACACACCTTTTTTTGCAACAAGCGATTTCAAACAAATTCTAATATCTTTAAGTTTACGATGCCAACATAAGAAATAAAGACTATGATACCTATATTTGTATTCTTTCAAGGGCGCATTTGGTGATTGCCAACATAGCCATTGGCGTCAACATTCTCCCCTGGTTGAAATATTATATTTCAAAATACATTAAAATACAGTTATTACAATTGAATACATAAAATGAACAATATATTACAAAACAATTTTGCCTCATATTTTGGCTTAAACAAGTTCTAAATTAATACAGATAACTTAAAATGTAAATAATGTTATCAATAATACACGAATATACAAATTAAATATAAACTCAAAACATAAACCAACTAAAAATTTACATATTTTGATTAGGTAATGCACATAATTTTCTAATACTACATTTATATATACCGTGGTTTGTTTTCACCACAGCTACTCTAATTCTATTATCGGATCCTGGTATCACTTCTTGAATACGTCCAATCAACCATTTACATGGTGGCAAGTGATCTTCTTTAACTAAAACCATTAGACCAGGTTGTAAATTTTGTCTTTTAACATGCCATTTAGTGTGATTTCGTAAATGATTTAAATAACTAATCTGCCATTTTTTCCATATGGCTTGAACAATTTTGGTGGTTTTTTGCCAATTTGTTAATAAATTGTCTGGTTTGTTCACTATTAGTGATTCAGAGATTGTATTCAAAATGCATCCTATCAAAAATTGTGATGGAGTTAAAACATCTAAATTATCCACATCGGAATTAACGGTCTGCTGTTTAAGATGCTTTCGATCTGAATTGTAATAGTCTGGAATTCTTCCAAGGTCAGCTTTCGATCACCAATAGTTCGTCTAAGATGGTATTTAAATGATTTGATACTGGCTTCCCAAAGTCCACCGAAATTCGGGGCTTTGGGAGGAATAAAATTCCAGGCAATGCCTTCTGAGGCTAAATAACAAGCTAAATTTTCCTCTGGCTTTTTAACAAGTTTGTACAATTGTTTTAATTCTAAATGCGCGCCTACAAAATTGGTGACATTATCCGTGAACAGAGACAAACTTTTACCACATCTAGAGAAAAATCTTTTTAGCGCCACTATTAGCACTTCTGAGGTTAAATCTGTGACAGTCTCTAAATGTACTGCCTTTGTCACAAAGCAGACAAATATAGCTATGTATACTTTGTGGTATACACCCTTTCTTTGTCCTTTAAACTTTACATAAAAGGGTCCACAGAAATTATTCCTGTGGCATTAAAAGGGAAACTCGGGTTTATTCTTTCCGGAGGGAGATTGCCCATAAGCTGACTTTCCATAACAGGTTTTTGTTTAAAACATCTAACACAGTTGTGGACAATTTGTCGAGCGATACTTCTGCCTTTTAATGGCCAGTATTCTTGGCATACTAAATGCAATAAATTCTGTGCTCCTATATGCAGATATTTCCTATGGTAGTAATTCATCAAAATTTTTGTAAATTTGTGGGTCGCAGGAAGTAAAATGGAATGTTTTGCGTTAAAATTTAAATTTGATTTTTCTAACCATCCTCCAACTCTTAGAATTTCATTGGAATCTAAAAAGGGTTGGAGGTCTTTTACCTTCCCTTTTATAACCCTTTTACCAGCTAAGAGAACAGATATCTCCATTTTAAATTCATTTGCCTGTATTTGGCGAATGATAAATTCTTTCGCTGTTTTCTGCTCCTGGGGTAACAGGGGGCCTCTGTACCTGTCCTCTGGTTTGCTTCTAGTATTTTTCAAAAATCTGAAAATAAAACTTAAAATATATACAATTTTAGAAAAACTATTTGATCTGTCTAAAACTCTGCTTAACAAATCACTTTCTAAAGTCAATACAAAAGTCAATGAAGGGACCGGGAATTTCTGCACTTCTGGAACCTCCACAGCTGTTGGGCAGGGATTATCCTTTAACAACGAAAAGTCATTCAAAAGAAAAGTGGGACCATCCGACCACAGTTTGCTATCTTGAAGAGTTTCAGGATCGATACCTCTAGAAATTATGTCAGCTGGATTTTCTTCTGAAGTTACATGGTGCCATTGATGAGTTGAAGACAGTTCTTGAATAACTGCGATATGATTCGCTACAAATGTTTTCAAAGTATGTGGTTTGTGTTGAATCCACACAAGTACTATTGTCGAATCGGTCCACAAATGAACGCTATTCACAGATATTTTTAACGATGATAGCACTCGGTTCACTAATTTTACTAGTAATACTGCTGCACAAAGTTCTAGTCTTGGAATTGTTGTACGCTTCAGAGGCGAGACTCTTGATTTGCTGCAGAGTAACTTCACTGAGACTTCCGATGATGTGCCAATGGCTTTGACATAAACTACCACTCCATAGGCCTTTTCGGAGGCGTCCGAAAATCCGTGTATTTCTAGCTCACAAATACTATCATTCAAAATATAGCGATCGACATCAATACTTTCAACTACTTGGAGGGTTTTTACAAAATTTTTCCATTCTTGAGCTTCTTTAGCTGAGAGTGGCTCATCCCAGTCAATCTTTAAAAGCCATAATTTTTGAAAAATATCTTTGCTCGAACTATAATTGGTCCTAAAAGTCCTAAAGGATCGAATAATCTAGAAATATGAGATAATATTGATCTCTTAGTGCACTTTGATGAATATATTGAGGGAGAAACAAAAAATTTTAATTTATCAATTTTTGGATTCCAAATGAGACCTAGTGTTTTTACTGTTTCTCTTGATTGATCAAAATGATATTCTTGATCTTCGAACAGCAGTGATTTTAACAGTTCTCTTTCGTTAGAGGACCATTTACAAAGTTTCATTTCACCAGCTTGTAACGTTTGTTTCAACTGGTTTTGTAACTCTTTAGCACTATTTAAATCATTGCTACCTGTGACTAAGTCATCCATGAAGAAATCAGAAAGAGTCACAGCTGAAGCAAGAGGAAAATTATGTTTCTCTTCTACTACAAGTTGTCTCAAAGCTCTTACTGCTAGAAATGGAGCTGAGGATGTGCCATATGTCACAGTTTTAAGTCTATATTCTTGAAAAGACTCTTCAGGAGAATTACGCCAAACTATTCTTTGTAAATCTGAATCATTATTCGTAACTAAAATTTGTCTATACATTTTAGAAATATCAGCTGTCAGAGCATATTTATGTAATCTAAATCTTGATGTTATGTCGAAAATATCCTGCAATTTTGGGCCTACCATTAGTGTTTGATTTAGAGAAATGCCTGTTGATGTCTTAGCGGAGGAATCAAACACTACCCTCAATGCAGTTGTCGAACTATCCTTCAAAACAAAATGATGCGGAAGGTAATTTGTTTTACCCAACACTTCATTTCTCTCGTAATGTGGAACAAGCTCCATGTGACCAAATTTTAAATAAGCGTCCATGAATTCTTTATACATGGTTCTACAATTGGGCAAGCGTTCTAATCGTTTTTCTGTACTTAGAAAACGCTTAATAGCCATATCATTTGAATATCCCAAAGATTTAGTACACTCTTTGAAAGGTAATTTTACACAAAATCTACCCGATACTCTAGTATAATGTTTTACAAAATGATCTTCACATTGAATTTCTTTCGGTGTTAAAGAACTAACTGAATTCACTTCTTCCAGTTCCCAAAATTTTTTTAAGTTTTCTTCAATATATTCTGAAGGCTTCAATAATCCACAGAATTGCGTGTTTACAGAACTAACTACTGTTCCACTAGCTACATAACCGAATACAGTTTCTTGCAATAAAATACCATGCGAAGGTAAACGAAATTGTCCTGACCTTAAAATTTCAAAAAAATACTCTGCTCCGATAAGCAAGTCAATTTTGGCTGGATTTGTGAATCCTTCATGTACCAGTTCAATATGCGACGGTAAATTCAAGTCATTTATGTTTATTGGGATATTCGTAGTAATGTCTGTAATATTAGGTACAATTAAACATTCCATACTGGCAGAAAAATTCCTGTTCTTATTTTCAACTTCTATAACTACACTTTTATTTACAGTGACCGATGTATTATTTAATGTTGATACGGGAGCATATATTCTTTCAGCTCTTAAACCCAATTTTTGCAAAAATCTGTACAATAAAAATTGAGCACTTGATCCATTATCCAAAAGGCAAATGGCAGAAATAAATTCCCCTAACATATTTTTCACATAAACCTGTGCTGTTTGAAGAAGAATATTTTTCCTTTGAGAGATTAAACAGCTTGAAACTGCTTTAGCTTCGACTGCTAAATTATGCTCTGGTTTCTCATTTTCGTTTTGGATAAATAAATTTGATGACTCAATTGCTATATCAATTGGCACCACCGAAAGGGGGTCTACTCTTTCTCTATTAAGTAGTGTGTTGTGCTTAGCTTTGCATACATTGCACTTCGAATTGCAATTTACAACTTTATGTTGCGCACTGAAGCAATTAATACACAAATTATGTTTTTTTACAAAGTCAAATCTTTGCAACGAATTTAGTTTTAAAAATGAAGAACACTTAAATATGTAATGATTAAGAGATTTACAGCAAGCACATACTTTACTGTATGATTTCACCATAAGTGATTTCGGTTTTTGGTATTTATCAAAAACTTTAAATTTTGAAGAGACACTACGTGATAAATTATCCAACATTTGGCATCTTTTTTCCAAAATTGCAATTAAATCATCCAACTTCGGAACTTCCGTGGAAGTTATATTTAGCTCGTATTGCTTTCTTGATTCTTTATCAAGTTTGGCCAAAATTATATTTAATAACACAACATCAGATAATTTATTTCTTTCAAGATCCATTGTATTTAGTGCTCTTAAATTTTTGTTAACTTTATCTATCAAACTTCGCAATTCCTTAGAAGACTCATAAGTTATTTTATCAAATTCTAGTATTTGCTTAATATATACATCAACTAACACTCATTTGTTCAAATATCTTTCTTCTAAAGCTGCGAAAAACGTATTAAATGTATCATTAACAGTTTGTAAATTCTTCGCTTCACAGACTAAAGCCGAATGTAAATACTGCAATTTTTGAGTTTCATCTAAATGAGAATTATTGGTAATAATATTATCAAATTGCAGCTTAAACCAACTATATTCTTCTATTTTTCCCGAAAATTTAGGAATTACAATTTCGGGAAGTCGAATATTAACGCTATTATTTACATCTTTATTACCATTTGAAATAAATGAACTATTTTGACAGGTAATCAAACTATTAATTTTTACCTGTAATGCTTCGATACGAAATTCCAAATCCAAAAATTCCTCTTCAATATCCAATATACCTTCTTCGGGATCAACTTTCTCGAAAAACTGTATTCGAATGTAATCCAACCTTGATTGATACTTCAATAAATTTTCTAATTTTATTTTTAACTCAGCAGCTAAAATATCCGATGGGGCTTTTACCTGCTTTTCTTTTAAGTATGTCTCTATTTTAGTAATCTGAGCCTTCAATGTCAATTTTTGTCGATTTAGCGCAATGAGTGCCATTTTTTCTCTGGCTACGTAGACCAACTGTATGAACCAAATGTCATACGTTGCACTGGTAACAATTTTATTTACTTAAACGAATTATCTACAATACTAATGTATGAACAAAATCAATACATGAAACATCGACCATACGATGTGCGAGCGTAACAAACTTTTTGATGCAACAAGCGATTTCAAACAAATTCTAATATCTTTAAGTTTATGATGCCAACATAAGAAAAAAAAACTATGATACTTATATTTGTATTCTTTCAAGGGCGCGTTTGGCGATTGCCAACATAGCCATTGGCATCAACAGTAATAATTTCTCTCTTCAAGATTGTTTGTAATCAAAAGTAAAAGGCAAAATGCTGTATTTGTCGTATAGCTTTTTGGATGATAGCATATAATGTTGTTTGCCAATGCCAAGCACTTGACTATTTTGCCATTCACTCACAGTACCTTTGAACCAAGTAACTAAAATCCTGTAGTGCAGTACACCTGTCCAAATGCTCAGCGTTAAAAACTTATCCTGAATTGCATAAAATGCAGAAAGGATAATCTGTCAAATTAAAATGAAAATAGCATATAGTATTAAATTGCACTTTTGTGCTTTTTGATATTGAACTGCATAAACTGTCTAAAATGTTACTATTGGCGTAAGTTTGAATATATATTTTTTATACATTGTAATAGAGAATTGTAACAATTAGAAAAAGTTATTTTTTATAGTTTCATTGTTATTTTTAATATTTTAATTTCAGTGCAGAAGAAGCTGGTAATTACTTGGAAACTTACAAAATGTTTGAAAATAAATCTGCAGATATGATAAAAGAAAAGCAAGATGATGATAATTATTCACAAGTAATAATATTTTTGGTCATTAAAATTGTATTTGAGTGATATTAATTTTTTAAATTATTTTCTGGAGATAATTTTTTTTTTAAACTTTTTGAGATGTCCTAGGAGTGATTTATATCATTTTAAAGGAAACTAAGAATCCTTCACTTGCTTTTCAAAAAAATTTTTGGGAACTCAGTGAGCCTAATGAAAGAAAGATAAACGTGAAAGGTTTTTTGTTTTTTTTTTTTTGTTTTTTTTAAATCGATTTGAATAAAGATTGTAACTGGCAATGTTATATGGAGGAGTCTTTTTCTTCTGTACACAGCAAACACTACAAAACATTTTTAGCTTGCATTAACTTTTGAGGTGCATGATATTTAATTATATGTGTTCTAAGGAATGATAATTTCTCATTTAAGCTTATTTTGAATTATAAAAGCTATTAATTTAATATCCATCTTATGTTCTAGAATGAAAAATTAGCTAATTATAAACGTTTTGCTGTGCTCAATAACTAAATTATATTAAATGAATAAATTGTTTCTTGTGATGAGAATAACTTACCTTAAAGTTGTTCTTTCTGTATATTCTCTTATTCATCCTGCTGGAATCTATAATACTGGTAAGTGAAAGTATATCTTTTAAAATAAGAGGAAAGAATTATTCACATACCAAAATATATCATTACTTTTAATATACTGTGATAGTCTGTTATGTCATGATGCAAGCCTAAAAACAACCTTTCTTCTTAAAAATTATAAAAGTTACAAATTATAAAAGTTAATGTCCATTTCCCCCCATGAAATGGACATTAACTTTTATAATTTGTAACTCACAGTTTCTAGCTTTCAACAAAAGAGGAAAATGCAATTGAATTTCAGGGCCTAGAATATCCAAAAATGAATCCAGCTTATGAGTCATCCTGCATAGAAGAAATACAGAATAAGGAATGAGACTGTCATATTTAGGTGCAGCTGTCTTTTTCCTAATTATTTTCTTTGTGAGCTGTACAATATTTAGGAGAGAGAAAAAGAAGAAATTGATACATTGGACTGTACCTTATGAATATCTAGTGTTAGTACGGCATTGCTGTTAAAAAATTCCATAATTTGCACGAGTGCTGCATATAAAAATTATTTTAGCAAAATCAGTTAATATATTCTTGATTAGTGAATTAAAATACTTAATTAATATTTTGAAATTTATCTTTAATAAAGAGTGTAGAGAAAGTTAAGAGTCTTAATAATTTTCATTAAGTCACTTAAAAAGAAATTGCATAAACTGTATTTTATTTTATTTCAGGAACTTTTTAAGCTTTAAAAAAAACCTAACCATTATATATGTTATGAACACCATTAACAGTTCTATAGTTTAGTTTTTAAAAATACTTACTTTGTATTAATTATATTGCTTGAACTAAAAGAAAACTTTCTGTTTATCTTTGCTGGCTGTGTAGAAGCCTTTTTAGTGTGCACCATGTTATTTGTTTATTAGTAAATCTTGAAAAGGGGGAAATAAGTTCTTGTTAGAAACTTTTTTTTTCTCACCAATTCCTTATACCTGAATTCATATGACCTCTGAATTATTGATTAAGTATATATATTGAATAAATGAATATAAATATGTATTTTTTTATTTATCATTATTTCCTTTAGCTTGTCGATTGTTTGACTACAATCAGATCTATAAATAAAACTGATGCAATGGTACTTCTATCTACATTCAAGGTAAATATTCCTTTTTCTTTTCTCTCTTTTAATCAAAAGTTGCTTTTTAAAAGTTTAATTCAGTTGCTTTGACTTAAAAGTTGCTTAGGTGACCTCTAGATTGAAAAATCCCTTTTTGTTGCATTGATTGAAAGCTCTATACATATGAAAATAAATAATGTGCTATAAAATGCCTTCATAATACTACTCAAGACATGGATCAGTATCAAACCCAATCTGTAAAGGTTATGACAGTCTATAACCAGGTTGCCAGGAAACGAAATTCAAAGTGAAAAATAGTAGTGCTTCAAGTAATCTTAAAACTGACACTAATGAATCTAAAAGTCTAAATTTTCTCTCTATTCTAAAAAAAAGTAACTCCCGCTGCAGCAGCAGCCGCTGCCGCCGCTGTCAAAAGCTTGTCACGCTATCTCCTCCGAAACCACTGGGGGTATGGGGTCGAGACTGATACCAATAGATGCAGAACAATGTGGGAAACAAAGTTAGACATGTCTCATCTTCGTCGGACTTTAAGTTTTTTTTTAATTTTATGTTTTGTGGGAAAATATTGACTTTTTCATCTTCAGATTACGATAACTCGTCAAAAAAGATCGTAGAATTTTGATTTTTTCACAGTCTAAGACTACAGACATTTATCTTTCAAACTAGACCTCATTTGTTTAAAAATATTTTAAAACAGACTAATATTTTCATCAAAAAATGAAACACAGTTTTTCAAGAGATATCGTCCCCTATGTGGATGTAATATCAATGCTCCTCGAGTTTTTATGTTACAAAGAAAATATTTACATCATCTGGAAGCTGAAAGCTTTCTCATTCATATAAACCTCATTTCAAGTCTATATCTTAAATTTTCGATTTTTAATTGGATTTTAAAGCTGATAACTCAACAGTGATGAAATGCTCTTCACATTAAGGGTGACAACAGTAAATGGATGGAATTTGTTACGTTGCCCGAGAATCACCCCTATGTATCTCGCTATTAGTCATAACAGAGGAGTGAGCGTAGCCAGCCTAGGGGCAAAGCCCCTAGTTTAAACAAAAAATAAATAAATAAAAGTTTAAACAACAAAAGGTCAAGCAAAATTAAGATAAAAAAAGGTAAGATGTCATGAGAAGAATTTTAAAAATGAATATTTTGTATGTATGTGCATGTCAGATAATGTTAAAAAAATATATATAGTCTTTCATTCTCTGTAGTAGTTTTCAAACATCACAGGTATATATAAAAAATTCCATGCTAAAATTTTTATTTTTTGCCCTGTTTTATTCAATTATTGGTCTGTTTCTTCCTTGTTAAGCATAGAGTTACAGACATAAAAATTATACTAATCTAAAATCCTCAGAGTTTCTATACTTCTTAATTCTTTATTTCCTTGTGTGGATCATCTGCCATCAATCTTAATTTTGTGGTTTTTAATCTATATATCCAGTTATGCTCTATTTTTTAGACATATCTCCGTTCAGGTTTGCACAAATTAGTTTTAAAATATTTTGTTATTAACAAATCTAGATTTTTATCTCTGAAAACCTGTACTGAAAAGTATTTTTTGTAAATAATAATAAATTTTTAAAGCATTTCTGGAAGGTTTTTCTATATGTATAAGCAAGCTTTTTCATAGAATCATTATGTTAAAAAAAGTCTAGTATAGACCATTTCTCAACATCAATCTTTGAGAATTTACTTTCTGTATATGTCACATGTTAATTTAAAGATCCTGGTTTGAGTGCAAGTCATTCATGGGAAATAAAGTACTGCAAGGGTTTTGTGGTAAGCAAATGCCAGAATTAAATCTTTAACCCACAATTTTTCTTATCTTGATTCGGCTGTTGAGACTGACATGTTTAATGATGCTCTTATGCATATTGTTTTCTAAATATCATTTTACATTTCTGTAAATAACTTATCCATGCTGTCATTCGGCAACCACAGTATAGTGTAAATCCAGATCAAAATCTTCTAATTTTTTAATAATGATACTTTGCTTTAGTTTGTACAGTAATAATTCATCTTTGTTTATTCTAGACTTTAAAAGGAATTGTGCAGGCATCTGTGGATGAATTAGCTATGTGCCCTGGTTTCGGGCCATTAAAAGTAAGTATTATATTTATGTTAAGCAAATGCAAAAAATATTCATTTTTATGTGTTAATTTTTTTTTGCTTTCAAGAGTTGGCTGGTTTGTTATATCTTTAATCATTTTCCTAAGTTTTTCTTTTCTCTTCCAGGCCAAGCGACTGTATGATGCTTTGAGGAAGCCTCTGAAAAATGAAAAAAAGAAGTAGTAATGATAACTGTATAAAGTGTTGTCAATTATTTGTATATTATGTGTAAATAAATTTTATTTTGTATTAACTTTTTAACTAGTATCAAATTGAGTATTTTTATTAATAGCTTACAACACTCAATCAATCTTTGTTTATTAAAAAAAAATTCAAAAAATTATTATTTTAGTTGAAAATTTTCTATTATTCCAACCAATGATAGCAGTTCACTTATAGCATGATTTTCTATTAGTTAAAAATATTGTGATAATTCATGTAATAGACATGTATTTTTTTTTTATCAAATAGAAAAATAATTATAAGGAATTATTTGAATCCAGATTATATGCTCCTCAAACCACCAAACTATCCACTAAAACATTATTTTCAGTATCTGAAAAACTAATTATTTGTATTTAAAAACATATACAGAAAAGTTTTATTGCAGTAAAGCACTGCACATTTCTAAATATTTTAACCATAAGCTTTGCTTTCTATCCTGTATTACCATTTTTGTAACTAAATTGCCCTTTTGGCATCTATGATATTATAAAGCAGTTTTCAAAATTTTTGTTTTCAGCTAGAAGTACTGTTTGTAAATGAGCAACTCTTAATCATAAAACTTATTATTACCCTCTTCCATAGCCTTTGAAATCTGCAAGAGCTTCTTACTGTTTAGCTGTCATGTTGCAAAAGATGAATATGGTGCTCTTAAAACCTACGAGTGTAACTGCAAGTTGGTATTCCTTCCACCAGGGAACTGTACTGGCAGTGTAAAACAATTCTTATTGTATGTACCAATCCTCACAAACTTTTCTTGCTCAAATTGACAGTCTCAGACCCTGTATTCATATATTAGCCACTATTAACATATTTTTCTCTATAAAATTATAGAATGCTTAAAATCTCTGAAAACCCTTAATATATATATTTACTGAAAATATACTGATTTTACACATTTACATGCACTAATGCAAAAAAAAGTGGACTATACAGTTATATATTTTAAACCTGAGGGCGCGGTGGTCCGGTTGGCAAAGGCGTTGATCCAGTGATCTGAGTGTTGCGGGTTCGAGGCCGGTCGCTGACAAAAAAAATCCACCACTGTGTTCACTAATGGTGGCCGGAGCACATAAAATAGGGCATGGCTGCAATGTCCTCCAAGTTCTCAAATGACCTCTGGGGGTGTTGGGTCAGGTGGTCTGGCCCTACCACTTTACTCAGTTCAAAATTCACGGACCATCAAATAGATGCAGTGTGGACCCACCCCCTGTGGTGCACCCGGGGCAACACATGCGGCGAAGTGGTCTCACTCTTCTGGCTCCCCCTGGAGAAGAGCATAGGCTCAGTTCTCCCAGCCATTAGAAAAAGAAAATTAAACCTTTGTTGCATATTTGTTGTAGAATCACATATAAATGCAAATATATTCTCCCTTAACACTTATGGCTGGTAATAAGCTGACATTTTAGCTCATGAGTTGTCTGAAAGACATCGAAGTTCTGTCCTTTTCCAGCTTAGGATCTGTATTAGGTTAACTTTAAAAAAAAAAAGATATGGATCATCTACTAGTGTAGAGCAAACCAAGAAGATGTGGAATTAGCTAACTGCAGAAAAGCTGTATAAAATGCAGACAGTATAGAAAACTCATCAATAGACTGTATGTGCATAAAACTGTGTTACATGTTTTGAAAATGTTCAATGTGAATGCTACTGGTGAGGAGAGGTATGCTTATTTTTAAAAAAATTATCTTTACATAAACTTATCTTTATCTATAGCTAAAATAAGTATTTTTGAATTTTTTACCTTATGTATATATTGTTTAAAATATATGTAAAAATGTTAGCCAATTCTAAGTACCCCATAGTTTTTTCTTTTTTTTTAAACACCTGGTCATTTTTTCAAAGGTCACTTTTTTCAGTTTTTGGCGTTTATCTCGAAAACGGAGCGTCGCACAGAAAATTGTCAAATCTGAAAATTAAAGCTTATAAAATTCCCTTCCAAATGGTATATCCATGTTTGTACCCAAATGTTACCGTTTTCGAGATATGAGCCGTTGAATATGAAAATTTTTCAAAAAAAGTGGTAGCGGTTCAGGTATCTCGTCAAACTTCATCTTCTAACTCTTTCCCTTTCCATTTCTCAGAAAACTCGTAATAGAGAAAGTTGTAGAGCAAAAAATTTCCTTCAAAAATGTATATAATTATGCTAATTTATCTTCACCAGGTAAATAGAGCATTTTGAAGTTTAGAGATACTTTTCAACATTTTGCTTGTAAAATGCTCGGCACTCAAGTTTCGTTTCCGATGGTCTGTAACTCTCTTAATCACTTTGTATGCTGTATAATTAGATATCTATAGTATTCATAACCCGGGCTTGTGGCGGCCCAGTGGTACAGCGCGCTGGTTTTCGGTGCTGAGGGTGCTGGGATCGAATCCTGGCGTCGCGCCATGAAAAATTCCTCCGTTCGTGTCGTCCCTTTATAGGGGATAATGCTGTCCACCTATAGGGTGCCCCCACAATAAAATGGGCAGTAAAATTGCGGCGTAGTATAGGCGAATGTTTGACAACAAGTGCCTCCGCATTGGAAAAAAAACTATTCATAACCCATATAAATAATAATTTATGTATACCTATACGTATAATGTATATCTAATAATATACAGAAGAACACTTGTAGTACAAAGGAGGAAGTAAGAAAACAAACCAAAATGTATAAAAGTTGTTCATATTATCAAAAAATTGTTATCAAAAGTAGGTTCAAACAACGGTTACTTACATTAAATATATTGTATACAATTTATTTCATCAACTGCTTTCCTATATATTAAAATCCGTCAATCTGATACTTCGGAAAAAGTTTCAAACAAGTCAAAGTCTTCACTATCATTTTAGCTTCTGTAGAATGTCCGAATTTTCACGAACTGATTTCCCACAAAGGTGGCATCCCACTATAATGCCACGATCCAAGTCACTAAGCTCCTTTGACTTGCTCATCGTCTCACAAATGCATAAATATGACCTGACAAACCACTAGCAATACTTTTATAGCTTTCGGTTACGCATCAAATTACGTCACCTGCTAGATCCACTTCTTTAGGGTGTGTATAACGTATTATTGAATATTAATGAATTATATAAATGATTAAATTTACTTAATGGGGTCAGCTGAATGATAAGACCTGAAGATGTTGGGAAGAGTAGAGCCTGTCTTCTGTGTTGCCCCGTCCGGCCTTCATGAAAAACACATTCGTGTCTCGTGGGGTCAGTGTCACCAGTAAGACGAGCAGGTATTACCTATCTACTATCACCACAGTTGAATGAGAGGTGTTTTGCCACCCACCTCTGATAATACTGCAGTCAGCATCTCCTTTGGCTGTAGTAGACTATACCTCTTGCACCCAAGACCTGAACTAACATAGTAATGAGCTTGGTTTTGTTCCTTTCATTGGAAAGGAAGTTTTCCTGATGAACAGTAGCCACCATGTTCTTATTGAAGTCAATATCCACTGATGTTTTACTTGATGCTCTCCGATGTTGTTCGTCTCTTTCCGTGGAGTTCGTGTCTTCATAAGCATCAAAAACCACAGCTGAACTGCTGCCGTAATGGTTGATTATGTACGATACATATTGATCGCAGATGGAGGCGAAAGTGGTGTTGGTGTTCCACTTTACTCTATGAAGCAGGAAGCCGCTATCGATTACCGTGAAACTGTTCTTCACATTGATCAATTGATTACATTTTGGGAAAGCATTATACAGTGCTGACGTTTTGATTTTTCTCATTATCCCCTCGGCGAATAGAGACATAGGGTATGGGGCTAACTCGTACGTTAGCAACTCCTCTACATCCCCTTCCTTTCTTCTTGGTGATCAGAGTTCTTTGAAATATCATCAGAGGCTCTACCACCACTACCTCAACATTAACTTTGATCATATTGCTCATTGCAGCTAAAGGAACAACTGAGAAATATGAAAGAATTTTCAATTTATATTATTAGTGATTGGCTTGGGGAAGATGCTGGTGATACTTTATTTAGTGTGTGTTAGTGTCAGTCATTTTTTGTATTGTGGTTATTCAAGATGAGACTGCTTATTTGTTATAATCCATCTTATCTCCCCTCTCCAAATATTAAAAAACTGCAATCCCCTTCTGTGAAACACAGAGAGGTAGACCGAAAAAGAGATGGAGGGACTGCCTGGATTCGGACTTTGGTGCCATGAAAGTTAAGAACAAGAGATCCGTGGCTGGTGAGAGGGTAGTTTGGGAAAAACTTCTAGAGAAGGCAAGAGTTCATGTGGGGCTGTCGTGCCAATTATAATGATGTTAAAGATGGCTCATAACTTAAATTTTATTTTGAAATAACGTGTAATATGATAGTTTTATTTTTAAAAAGGTCTTGAAAACGTCTTGAATGTTAACTGCATAATGAACACGTTGCAGTGTTTTCAGGAGGTTGTCACGTGGAAACAAAATTCTATGGATCTATTTCAGAGAGAGATTTTGGTCTATTTTTTTTCTATGTGGAAAAAAGTTTTATAATTCTGAACCTGATCTTCTCTTGAATAAAATGGAGGAATTTGTAGTACTGTAGTCAGGAGAAATTAAAGTATTTAAAACAATTTTTTTTTAAAGTCTATGATATCTAATATCATACATTTCCGTGAGTTATTTTCTAACAAAGATTTGTACAAGAATACTTAAGTTTTAAAAATATTAATTTAATAAAATAATGTTAAAATGCATGATGTATTTATTGTCTATAACGTCATGTATTTTGCCGCTGGGCTTTAGTCTAAAATGGGTAATTAAATATAAACTTATATTTGTAAACTAAACGTAAAAAAGTTTGTACATATGTGCTGTAAGTAATTTTAAACTGGTTTGACGTATTTTTTGATAACGAAGTGTGATTGCCGGTAGTGTTTTAGGATTATGATTACGAGTTCCATTTCCTTATTAGCTATAAAAATATATATAGCGCTGGTACAGTTATTTCATTTAAAGTTTTTCATCTCCAAATTAATTTTCTTTTCCCTACCCAAAGGCAGGAAACACCTAAACCGTGCTTGCCCATTTTATATCACTTCGGGATAAGATGTTAATCTTTTCACCGTTAAATGTGTTAAAAATTATCCATTCGTTTTTCTAAGCTCATGTAGATTTAAATAACAAATTTAAAGTAAACCATTATTTCTCTTTCTTGAAAAAGCTCGGCTCATCTCTTCTGCAAAAGTGTTTTGACGTAGTAAGTTTTTAGGTCGTCGTCTCCCTCTCGCCTCGTTGTTATACAGGCAACTGATGGGAATGAAAAAAAATTCACGACGCCCCGTTTTCGATAGGTCAACACTCTTCTTTTCACCTCTGTATCTGCTACAACCCTTCAATTTAGTTATGCGTGTTTTTTTTTTGTGTGTGTGTGTGTGTGTGTGTTTCTATTTTCTCAAAACTGTTTAGCGTAACTATTGGAAGTAAATTTTTAGACGCAAGTCGTCCAAAAAGCTCCATGCCTTTTGAAAGACGAAATTAAAAAATGGGTTGGGGTACAAGGTTTGAAAATAAACTTAGTTAAAAATTACATTCTGGCATCTTCGCTTTCGATTTTTGTTTGTGACTTTGATAAAATCTAACCTGTTCAATCCAACAGAGCCTTTCTCATTTTTTGCTAAAGAGGATTTTCTCTGTCATTTGTTGTGACTTTAGCGCATTAACACAATTAGTGTAAATTTTTATATGATATGGACCTAGTAATATTTCTCGAATATAATGAAGATTATTATAAGGAAATAGAAAATTAAAGTTTTCTTACGTAAAACAAGAAGGTTTCTCACCTTAATAAAGGAAGCGAAGCGATCTATCCGGGTTAAACCGCGTTCCGAGGTCCAGTTTTCTGGCTAGTCTGTATGCCAACCTTGACAGTTCATCTTCCAGCGATGGAAGTAGATAGGCGTTTCCTTTAACATTGACAACGAGTCTTAAAATGCTGTTTCCACCTGCCCATCCAATGATTTGCAAATCCTTTAATTCCTTTTCTTTTTTAATTGCTGTAATTGAAGATTCTGTTTCGAAAACACTATCGAAAAATTCTTCTACAACAGTTTGTATTATGTTGTCGTTGGTGGATCCTCGTAAAATCATCAAGTCCAATTGTCCTGTCAGGCACTTGCTGCCGAAAGCGCAACGCTTGTAAAACAATACATCATCATTCATCTCCAGTGTTAAAGTTTGGAGTTGTATTCGAATTGGCTTTTCACTGGCTCCAAGATAAGCAAATCTATTTTCACAAGAAACTGTATTTTATGCAAAATGAAAACACAAAAATCTTGAAGAAAGATGTTTCTCACACTTCTTTTGAGCTATGAACAAATCTGTAACTGTTGGCCTGCGTGAATTTTTTTTTAATGAGTCTAAATCGAATTTTTGTTATGCTTCTTTTAAGAACACTTTGTTCGTGCTTAATGTATATTTCTGAAGAGACTTAGAATGTTATTTAAAACAGAAAAATACAATTATATCCATACATATAAGAAATAAGTAAAGTTAAAATCTCAAACCTCTTCAAGCAACCAATATGATGGCCTTTTCATGAATCATAAGCATATTCTTCTGTCTAAGTGTGTGGAGTTTAGTAAATTCGAATTTCAGCCACTATAAGATATCCTTTCAATACATATTTACATTTCCTGCCGTCTGAATTCTGTTATCAATCACAGCGGAAGACTTCTTTTAAACTTCGCTTTCTTAGTCGTTTATGAAGTGCGATGGGAATCGTCTGTTATAAGAAAGAGAATGGCAGTTGGCAAATAAAGCATAACGGCGTCCACCGGCAAAGGGTGAAAGAAGAAAAAAAAGTGCTCTAGATATTTAAAGGTCGCTGCTTTGTATTCCAGCTTAGCCAACTTCTTCGAACATTGTTTCTTTGTTCAACTATTGGCGCGTTGGCCAAAATTTAGTTCTTTTTTTTCTTCTTCTTCCTGATGTGTAACTGTTTATTTCCAAAACTGATCGTGGTTACTGTAAGTTTCTGAAGCACTGAACTGACTGCCATTTTGTTTTATGTTGAATAGAAGTTCGCGAGGGAGAAAAAATCACATAACTGAAAGAAAGTCAAAAATGTATCACTTTAAAAACATTTTAAATAGTTATTTTGTGTGTGTGTAAGTAAGTGTGTTTGCACCAGGGGGTGGTGTTGATTCACCTATACGGTGCCCATATTGAGAGTAACCAACAATTCTCACGGATTATGTGTGACTGTCTTAGTGGACAATGTCTCGCATTGACGAACAACAAAAATTATTTTCAGTACGTAATTAACAGTGGGTAAATTTTACATATAACTGTAAAATAAAAATATTTATATGGATCACTGTTATTGTACCTTTAGTTTTAATAATTAGAGTCGTTTTACAATGCCATTTTTATTATTTTAGTTATTGTAGAATTTCTTTTAGTATGTTGGGGGGGGGGGGGTGCTATTTTTTCAAATTCTATTTTTTAAATGTTTCCATGTGTAATTTAATTACTTATTTTATTTGGGAACCACTTTCTCGCTATTTCGTAAAGCTTTGACATATTTTCTAAGTGAGACTTCATTTATGCGGTCCCTCTCCACCGCACAAAAAAATTTTTTCTTTAATATGTTGTGAAAAAAAAATTTTATAGTTATTTATGAAGTTTCTGAATTTTTTATTTTTATTTTTTTGTGCGGTCCCTATCTACCTCACAAAAACAGGTTTGACTCTATACACTCACACACACATACAGTAGCTCCCAAAAGTGTTCGTACACTTACGAATTTCAATGAAATAGGGGTCTATTCATTAATTAAAATGAATATTTCAGAATGGGTATTTAATAATAAGATCTATAATCTATTCTTAACAAAACTACATGAAATATTTTGAAAACATAGTAAAACTTTATTTTTAAGAAACCAGTAATCAAAAAGTAACAAAACCTTTATCTCACAAAAGTCATCGTACACTGAAATATTTTCGAATAAATTCATACTTAAAATTATCACCTGGCGCTTTATTTTTATTTTTGAATTGTGGTGGCATTTAAAATATCGTTTGGCTTTAATTTTTGCTTGCCTACTCCGTAATATTCTATTTAATATTTAAAAATGACTCGTAGTCGTAGAGAAACAATAAACAGCATTCGAAAATTGATTATTTTTCATCGTAGTAGTGGCAAATCAGTTCGGAATAATGCTAAATTACTTAATTTATCCCATTCTACTGTGCAGTATGTGAATAAACGCTTTAAAGAGGAGAATTAGATCGAAAACAAGGTAAGAAAAGGCCGTCCGGCAAAGTTAACAAAACGTGATCAGAGATTTATAATTAGAAAATTTGTGAAAAATTCACGTTTGAGTGCTGTAAAAGTTTCTGCAGAATTCAATGAAACATTTTCTACTTCAATTTCACCTGAAATTTTTTGACGAGTTCTCAGAACAGCTGGATTACATGGGCGTTCTGCCCATAGAAAATTTTTTGTGAGTGAGAAAAACAGAAAGTTTAAGCTTCCCTTCGCACTATCAATGATAAATAAGCCCCAAACCTATTGGAATAATGTCTTATTTGCCGGTGAACATTTTTGATGCTGATGGACGTATAACTGTATGGAGAAGAAAAAAATGAGAAACTTAATCCCAAGAACTTAGTAGGAACAGTTAAGCATGCCGGTGAAAGTATCCTTGTGTGGGGGTGCATGTCAGCATCAGGACTAGGAAATTTGGTATTTATTGATGGCATAATGAATCATGCTGTTTTTATAAATATTTTAAGAGACAAATTAAAATTATCAGCTCAAAATTTGGGTATTGGAAACAACTTTGTTTTTTTTATCAAGATAACGATCCTAAGCACACGGCTCTCAACGTTCGCATCTGGTGTCTCTATAATTGTCCACAAGTTTTGAAAACACCACCTCAATCGCCAGATTTAAACCCAATAGAACATATTTGGGAGAGAACTGGAGGTTCGAGTACGAAAACACGACATTCACACGAAAAGCGAACTAAGAACAATTATGGTGGAAGAATGGATGAACATTGATGCGAAATTTACAAAAGAACTAAAGCAATCTATTCCCAGACGTTTAAAAGCTGTTGTGGATGCTAAAGGATATCCTACTAAATATTAATTTAACGAAAAATTAGAATATTTACTAATATGTAGAGATTTTTTACGAGTGTACGATGACTTTTGTGAGATAAAGTTTTTGTTACTTTTGGATTATTGGTTTCTTAAAAATAAAGTTTTACTATGTTTTCAAAATATTTCATGTAGTTTTGTTAAGAATAGATTATAGATCTTATTATTAAATACCCATTCTGAAATATTCATTTTAATCAATGGATAGACCCTTATTTCATTAAAAATCGTCAGTGTACGAACACTTTTGGGAGCCACTGTATATATATATACATGTATGTGTAGACGCGTGTATGTAATATGTAAATATCATGTATTAAAATTATGTTTATAGTACAGAATAATATCATCATAGAAAACTCTCAATTTAATATAATTTTAATGAAGAAATAGATTTTGATGGTTTGAAAAAGAAAACAAGGATATAATTTCTAAAAGTAATTTTGGAATCTGCCGGTAGCATATTTTGAAAGACCTACGATTTCAGCACTCGCTGGTCGGTTTGACGAAAGCATCAGTTTCAAGGTCAAGGTCAAGGTCAAGGTAGATCGTTTCAAGGAGTGCCTAGCGGCGCTGAAAGCTCCAATGCGGAATGAGGAATTAAAAACATGAGTTGGCATATCCGGACTTAAGATGCCAAAGCAACGAATTTAGAAAAACGCTCAGGCTACAACCAAGTACATTTTGGTGGGGATTTCCGTGGGGATTTCCGTACCACCACATTGTAGGTGGGAAACGATATCTAACAGTTCAAGAGAACGTAAACCTTGACGATGACTTAAAAAGTTTGGGGGGAAGCAAAAAGCTTCGAGATCGGATAATTATTTAAAAGATAAGAGAGCAAGAAGCTCGAACGAATGGGAAGGGGAATGGTTGCCTCGCTGACTTACCTTGAATAAACTTTAAAAATTTGGAAGAAGGATAGTAAAAACGTTGTGTATATATTTTAAGTTTAATAGTATAAAGTGTATAATATATTTTCAGTCTAATACTGTAAAGATCTTCAGTTTTTCATTCTACTTTCCATTCTCTTTCATCCAATTGGGAAGCTGTTCATCTCAACCTTTGGTGAGTTTTTGCCCTTTTATAGTGGGATTTTTACTACTTTATAAAACTTATCTTTAAATAGTGGGCAGCATTCAGAACGAGTTAAATGATTTTCTATAGACACCTACGGGAAATCACGTTTAGTTTAACAAATGTGATTCCTGAACGAATTATATTCGTTAGCCGAGATATCACTGTACATGCGTCGTCGCATGCGACAACGCTATAAAACAAACATAAATAGTAGGGTTTTTTAAATAAATAAATAAATAAACGATGTGCTTTTAAAGGCTTGTCTGTTGGCACGTCAGCAGTATGTTTTCACAAAGCGTAGAACTTTGGTCACCGGGTGACTTGAATCTAGGAGGGCATTTTCGTCACAATTGGAATGTAACCTTTGCGGCATCTGACAACGTTACGTCATTCTACAAATATACTTGAAACACGAAATGTGCTATTTTCGTCATAAAATACTTAGAGGCTTTAGTTCGTAATAGTTTTTTTTATGGATAATTTTATGTTAAATTTTTTTTTTAAGTTTTGAATAAATTTATTTAATTACTTATTCAATATATAGATGGCAGCACTGAATTTGGAATCCATGTAAAGGAACAATAAATTTTGTTTCTTATAAACTCGCGAGGCAAGACAAAAAAAATGCCTCAGAAAGTGTGGTTTCATTATTTTTCTGCTGTTACTCAAAGCAAAATTTAAAACACATTGTTTTGAAGCAATATTTTTATTACTTTTTCTTTTAATAGGAATTTTTTGTATATACATACATTCAAATATATTGAATAAAGAATTAAATAATTTTACCTCATCAATAAAATTTACAAAGTTTTCATAATTTTATGACTCTTTTGAAATTTATTGTTTCTATACGTGTCTTAAATTCGTTTCGCGACGCGATCGAATTAATTTTTGAAGTAACGTAGATTACCAGTAGATGGCAGCACTAGAACAAACACTATTTGTACAATTATAAACATTTTATTAATCTTTTACTCACTCAATATGTATACAAAATCGGGAATGGATTATACGGTATTTTATGGATCCTTCCAGTAAGTTTAAAGAGATGTCTCTAGGTTGGCAAAATTTCAGATGAAAGATTTTCCAAATGTTTTTGAAAAATTCATTGTACAATAACATATGAAAGTTCTAAATTTCGGGGAAGAAGGATGGGGGGTGAGTTCCTACTTTCCTAGAACCTTATGGTACCATGAAGTAAAATTACGGGGATCTAAACTTTTCAAGAAAGGGAAATTTTTATTTCGGGAAAATTTAGTCATTTAAATATATTTATTTAGTTTTATATACATAGCACCAAACCGTATATATACACGGTCCAAAAAAAAAGAACAAATTATTTTTTTACACTTTTTTTTACTTTAACACGATTTAAAAATCTAAAAATAATTTTTAAAATATTGCTTTGCACTGTAGCTTATATTGCGTGCAATGTTGTCACAGTATTTCAGAGATAGTAGATAATTCCACGTTAGTTTATAGTAGTAATGATAAAGGAATGGATTCACTACCTGCAAGTACAATTTTAGAAAGCCTCCAACTAGCCGATAAACTTCGAAATCATTTTCATACTATATAGAGGACATACATATATAGAGGACATCCGTCACCTCTATCAATCAATGCCAAGCCGAATAACTGCTTGCATAAGAGTCATATGTGTACCAATGCGTTATTGACTTTTTCACTTTGTGAAGCTCTTTCTCTTGTATAAATCATCCAATTTTTCTAAAATTGTAACCATTTGTTTTTCTGTACATGTACATCACATCTACCGATTTTCGTCCCATTCGGATAATTCCTTCCTACTGCGTCGTTTTTCATTTTGCCTAAGAGTGTGTGTGTATATATATATATATATATATATATATATATATATATATATATATATATATATACAGTTGGTTCTCTGTTTAACGACTTTCAAGGGACCATGAAAAATCGTCCTTAAGTAGAGATCGTCCTTAAACAGAATTTGTGAAAAAATAACATTTCCCTTCACACTTTACAGGTTTAGGACTGTCAATATATTTCTTAATATATTGGCGTGTTTAAAAATGTTATTTTTATTATCATCATTATTTTATTCACAAAAAGTTATTTTAAATTACATTGAGAAAAAAAAGAGTACAAACAATACAATAAATTACGTTTTAAGAAATTCAAAATGTGTTGATTGCTTCATTCGCCTTGTTTTCGTTATTCTCTTTTCCAGATTTTCTAAAATGTTAAATGAGTCACCTTCCATTTTCGATGTAATATAGCTTCGGAGAACATCTAGAGCAGAAATTGCATCTGTGTAAGACGGTGGCAGTGTCTCGTTTTCCGTGTCTTCAACTTCACCTTCTTCGTCTGACACTGTGTTTTCGTTTACAATATCTTAATAAATTTGTTCTACATTTCTGAAATCTGTTGTTAAAATATATTTATCACAATTGTAGAAATCTTGAATTGAAACATCCTCATCTTCAACAAGACTTCTCCATTCTTCAGGGGTAATGTCATCTTCATTGATTTCTACATCCGTACTTTGCAGTTCCATTACAAGGTATTTGTGAATTCCAGCAACTCGAAAGCAGTTTTTTATTGTGGATGAAGAAACTTCTTTCCATGCTGATGTTATCATGTGCATTGCTTCCAAGATTGTAAATTTTCTAATTTTTATGCTGTCAGCCGAATTGTTTATTAATTTCCTAATTAAAGACTTTCTGTAGTATGCTTTCACACTGCGAATGATACCCAGGTCTAATGGCTACAACTTACTAGTGCAATTAGCTGGTAAGAAATGGATAGTCAAATTTGTAAGTCCAGGGATATTTGGAGTATGTGCAGTGCATCGGTCGATTAAAAGTAAAACTTTTCACTTTTCTCGATGCATTTTTGCATCAAATTTTCTAATCCAGTCAATAAAAATTTGTGATGTCATCCACGCTTTATTGTTATTGCGGTACTCACAAGGTTTCCTGGTGATATTCTTAAAACACCTTGGTTGCTTTGATTTGCCTATAACTAGTGGTGGAAATTTCTCAGATCCATCCGAATTAGTGCACAGTAAAACAGTCAATCGTTCCTTACTGTGTTTTCCACCAAAACACTTTTTGCCCATATACGTTAAGGTTTTATTAGGCACCATATTGTAGAATAGGCCCGTCTCATCTGCATTGAATATGTTCTTCTCATCATATCCATCTAATTTCCCCTTCAGCACTATTTTCCATTCATCCACTATTTTTTCATCTACGGAGCCACTTTCGCCAGATATGCTTTTAAATACAAACCCGTATCTTTCTTTGAACTTTGTTAGCCAACCAGCCGAAGCCTGAAAATTTTGCATTCCAAACTTTTCTGCCAGAATAATAGCATTTTCTTTAAATATCACACCGGAAATTGGAATGTTAGATGCTCTTGCTTGATGAAACCATTGCAGGACTGCCTTCTCAAACTCGTCTGATCGGCCACATTGAATTTTCTGCCGTTTGGATTTGGATCTCAAACCAAATTTTTGTGCTTCTTCAAGAATTTTCTCTTTGCTTGCTAAAATGCCTTTGAGAGTAGACTCGGGTAGCTGAAATTGTCTTGCGAATTGGACTTTTGTTATTCCAACACTTTCTTGCCAGTTTTAAAAAATTTTCCCTTTTTCGTGTAGCGTAAGATGCTTTCGCTTTGATGACATTTTGCTCTGCTCACCTCGTATTCGTACTGGAATGAGCTCCTACACCCAACCATGAATTGAGGCGGTGAAAAGCAAAGTGGTGTAAGTCAGTAAGTAAAGTGGTGTAAGTCAAAAACGTTTTACTGCAAAAACTACAAAAATTCCACTATAAATTGAACAAATTATTATTCATAATATTGACTATAATATTGCAAACAATAATTATTTGCAATTCCACTATAAATTGAACATGGAGAATACATATTTGCCCTCAAATAAAAAAAGTTGAAAATGGGATTTACACCACTTTGCCTTTCACTGCCTCAATTCTCTAAACATGAACACGTGCTTCCCAGAAGGAGTGCGAGAGGGGTGCTTTTGGACAGTTCGTAAATCACATGACAACATGGTAGGTACAATAGAGTGATTTCACACCCGCACTAAGAAATTCGATCCACCAGGAAAGAATGTTCGATCTTTCGGAAAACAGTAATCCCCCCCCCTCCCCCGGTTTTTTCCACTGCAACAAGTCTATGATTGCAACAAACATAAAGGAAATTCCGGGTCTGTTTTTGAAACCAAACTCCCTCACAGAAAGTAACCCTCCAGCAGATAAAATGTTGAAGAAAAAGTTTATCATGTAAAAAAAAACGTCGTTAAATAGAAACCAAATCGTCTTAAAATAGAATTTTTTTACGTCGGAGGGACCGGGACCGGGAAATATCGTCTTTAAACAGAGATCGTCGTTAAGTAGAGCGTCGTTAAACAGATAACCAACTGTATATATATACACACACCCATACCTCGCTTTACGGCCTAGATACGTTCCGAAAAAGTTGGCCGTAAAACGAAAAGCCGTATAACGAATCATTTATTTTGATACAAATCCATACAAATTTTATATATATATATATATATATATATATATATTATAAATAAAAACTCAGGGTACACTTGTTAGAATATTTGTTTTTTTTTAATTTTTTTAAATATTACATCAAAGCTAAATTTATATCAGGAACATGTCAAATTTGAGTTCAAATATGTACTTACTACATAATTGATTTTATTTATTTAATGAAAGATATATGTAACAAACACCAAAATAAAATACATATAAATACATTTTCAAAAATAGCCATGGGATTCAATATACACTGAAGTGCCACTGAATTAGGGATACCTACCTAGTAACGAGTTGGGCCTCCTCTGGCCTTGATAACGGCTGCCACACGACGAGGCATAGATTCAACAAGTTTCTGGAAACGTTCCACGGGAATGGCTTTCCAAATATTGGCTAAAGCTGTCCATAATTCAGTAAGATTCTTTGGTGCTGTGTGATGGCCTTTCACGCCTTGTTCCAAAACATCCCAAAGATGCTCAATAGGATTTAAGTCTGGGCTTCTAGGTGGCCAATTCATGCCAGGCATGCTTGCAGGCATGTTCCAGCCAGGCATGCAGATTCCATGGCTTCATGAGCCTGACGCCATATTCTCAGCCTCCCGTCGGCGTTAAGTAGTCGGAATCGAGACTCATCACTCCATGCTACTCGTTTCCAGTCCTCTACACTCCAGTCTCTGTGCTCTCTTGCCCAGGCAAGACGTGCAGCCCGATGGCGAGTATAGAGCAATGGAACTCTCGTAGGTCGACGGCTCCCGAAACCCATACGGTGAAGCGAGCGTTGCACAGTCCGTTTACTGACTGTACGACTGGCACCGTCATTAAACTGGGTGGTAATTTGAGCTAATGTTTGGCTTCGCTGGCTACGTACAATACGTCTGAGCCGTCTCTCACCACGCACTGTCAAGGCTAATTGTCCTTTGCAGTTTGCCCGATCACTAGTTTTTTTTCCACCATCCATGTATTCTTGGTATACTCTTGACACTGTCGACCTTGAAAATCCTAGCTGTCTGACGATTTCGGAAATTGAATGGCCCATGCGTCGCGCACCTACGATTTGTCCAAGATCGAAGGCGTCTAAATCAGGCAGTTTACCCATACTGGCAATTCCAACAACTAATTCAGAACAACCACAGTACGCGCTATATATGCAGTTACCACAGTGCCCTCACTTGCGCATACATGATGCGCAGCGCTACACAATTTGCATAGGCTTTGCTATCTCTTATTCAGTGGCACTTCAGTGTAGTATTACACTAGAGGACTACAGTAGACAACACTATGAATAGTTTTGTTTGCGACTGATTCTTAAAGCACAAATGTTTGATATTAACAACTCAATGTTTATTTTAAGTGAGCTCTAATTTTTCTTTTTTTAGCTCTCTCCCAAAAAATCTCGCGGCATACCAGACCGATTTTCCGGCACCCTAAAATGCCACGACACACCGGTTGGGAATCACTGAAGGAGATATTTGTATCTCGTTCACTCACTGTTCACAGCTGATTATGAAGAATTAAAGCCAATGTTGATATTGTTTCGAAAAAAAAGCTCATTTTGGGAAATATTTTAGGTCGTTTCAGAATATTCAGGTGTTTTTCGTCAGCATGGAGAGAAACGGAAAAAAAAAAAAGAACTGTAACTGTCCGAAGCTCTAATTTCTCGATTAGAGTCACATTACTGAGTCAGCCTCGTAATTCTGAGAGGAAAAGAGCTTTGCCGTAAGCAGAAAAATATAAAGTAATTCTACCGATAGACGCAGTAATGAAATTTCAAACAAACCCTTCATATTTCGATTGTACTTGGTGATGACACTTACTGGGAAATATAATTAAAAACACCAATATTTTGTACAAGACGGCAAGATGTTAACAAAACTTCTTTCTACCAATATCTGTTTCTCAGGTCAGTCTTATGGCATTCTCACAAATATGGCTCTAGAGTGCATGCTTATTATATTACATGGGCGCGGCTTTGATTCCCGCGTAAGGCTTCGTTGTAATCTGGTGTACTGTTCACGTAGGGTGGAACGAAAAAAACTTTTTTTTAAATTTCAATATGCTCTAGTTTTCAAAAGTTGTCTTTTAGCAAAATAAAGACGGAAATTAAATATTAGCGTAATTGGTGCATGTTTTCAGTTCGCGCAAGAAGGGCAAACTTTTGGTTTTTATTAAATTTTTGACAAATTTCGCAATTATTTTGAAATTGAATACACTTGTAGTACAAAAAAGTAGCAAAATATGTAATTTAAACATTCCTTTAAGTCAGGAGACCTGCTAAACTGATTATATAATACGTTTTACTTCATAAAAATAGTACACATAAAGGCACTTAAAAGACACTCGGACATCACGGTGGAACGGAAAAAAAAATTTCTGATTTCCAATATGCTCTAGTTTCCAAAAGTTGTCTTTTAAAATTAAAATTAAGAATATAAAATCTTTTTCCTCTACTAAAATATTTTTAAGTGCCGCAAAGGGGTTTCAAAATGGATATTTTTATGAAAAAGTGATTATTTTTGTATTTTTTGTTAATTTCTCTTATAGTATATTAAAATAATGTATATTTTCTGTAAATAAAATATTCAAAATATGATATTTTGACAGAAAACTTGCATATTCTAAGTATTTCTAATTTTTAGATGCCATAACAGAACAACTGATTTTGTGGAATTTCGCGATTTTCATCATATTAATTTTACAGTAGCATATTCTTATAATACACATTGAAATAAAAGAAAAACAATTTTTTATTGACGGACCTTAGTTAAAATAAACAACTCACACTTATTTTGAAAAATATTAATGTAATGTTGAAAATGAAAATCGTTATTTTGAAAAAAATATTCATGCTTTTCTAAAGTCCATAGTAATCACACATGGTTTCCATTACTTATTTCACTGACACATTGAACTGTTTTATTGTTTCAAATTTTGGCATTATCTTTTGAGAATGTATTTTTGTTTTATCAATGCATCTCTTGCAGAAGTACCATGAACGGACAAGGATGGCCCGGTAACTAATTTAACAATCCTTTCTACTACTTGTGTGTATATTTTATTAGACATAGATATATTCCTTCATCAAGGCTACGTAACCCTGGGAATGGAAAAGGCAGAAGTGTTCTAAAACCAACCAATCAACTTTATCAGTCTACAGATGTTTATAGGAAATATTGTGGAATTTAAGATGCTGTTTAACAGAGACTTCCGTAACTCTAATCAGTTTCTGCCTATTGCCACAAGATAATGAAATAAGCATCCGTAAGAACGTAAACATAGCAAAACCGTTTACTTAACCGATTGTCAGCGTTGTTTAGCTCTTAATTTAGAAGGCTGGACACTCCTTGAAGACAAGCATGTCACAGAAATCCGAAAAGAATTGGAGTTTAATAATAGAAAGGGACCTCACTTGTTAAACTCAAGGAAAATGAAAGGAACTTTATTATTATTTTTTTTTTTCACGGAAGCTGGAGGCTCTCTGTCTTGGGTGGTCGCTCTCCCCGTTCATTCAGTAGTCAAAGGGTTGGAGGTAAATACTATAGTAGCAGGTGAAAGGTTATGGACACTAGCTCGACACAGAAATTAATGATGTTTTAAGTTAAAATAAAATGAAGTGGGAAAGGGAAAGCTCCCACGGTATTTTCAGGGTTTCTTTCAACTACAAATGAAGTCATTCTGAAGATAAACGACTATTACACTATTGTATCTGCACACGGCATATATCATACTTTTTTTTTTTCAGTTATAAAAGCCGAGCTCAAGTTCTAGTTTCAGAAAGGCACGATTACTTTCTTCTCTTGAAAATTTCTTTGCTTGGCATATTAGACAATGTCAATTATAAGTCATTGATTCATTATTGGTATGCAGTTTATGAACTATCCAATTATTAAATTATTGGCGTACAGTGATCGGATAGTTCATTATTGGTAACTTAATAATTATTTCTGAAATCAGTGATATCCAGATTTTTTAAATTGTATAGTGTACCTCGAGATCAAATTTCTCTAAATCCTAGGTTTTAAAAATAATTATGACCTCTCAGAGAATTATTGAGGATTGAGGAAGGTTTTAACATATTGAAAATGTGTATTCAATATTTATTAATATAATCAATGAAGAGACTAAAACGGAACAGAAAAGTATCATGTTTATGCGATCGTGTTTATACACTATAACCTCAAACTGCTTGGCGAGTTTGATTACTGATCTCTTAAATTTTCAAAAAATACAAATTAAACTGTTTATGCAATGTTTTAGCATCAGTATGAATAAAAACAAATGATGAACTGTGAGAAAAAAATAGCTGTTTCATGTACAAAAAAATAAAGATATTTCATCCTCTAGGGATAAGTATGTTCATAATTTATTTGTGATGATTATGGGCACATTTCAAACATCAAGCGAAGACTGGAAACGAGGAGTTAGCTTTTTTCTTTCGCCCTTAATTAATCTGAAAAAAAAATTTAAAAAAAAATTCAGGTACTCTCCTCTAGCGAAACTACCGCGGGTTGTTAACGTAGGATTACTTAGCGTTTGCTTACCTCTTTTTTTTCTTTTATGTATTTTTGGTACTTTTCTGTTTAACTGCTTACTGCTACTGGGTTTGGCGCGTTGCCAAAATTATAACGCGCGACGCAGGACAACATTTTTTCTTTTCGTAGGACCGTTGAGGAACGTAATCCTACGTTAAAAATTATAATAGACAAAAAAAAATAGATCATACAAGAGGTCATATAAAAATCAAATTTTATGTAGCTAAAATTGCGACAATAATTGTAGATTAAAATATTGATTTCTTCAAAGAACTGAAGAAAAAAATTCCAAGAAAATAGGCAAAAGTACAATGCAAATTTATTGTCAATATTTTTTTTAAATATGTATGTTCCTAAATTAAAACAATCCATGAAAATAACGTACAGATTTAATATTAGCTGATTTTTAAAAAAATTTTTGCTTCGTTGGCTTTCCGTCTCCATCTGAAGCCATCAGTGAGATTGAACATCGTTTACTCTATCTACTAGCCGCTGCGCGACCAGCATGGTAGCTTTTAGTTTTATTATTTTCTTTTGCAAAACAACTCATTTGAAAGAAACGTATGTCTATTACCTATCATCATGAATATACGTTGTTAAGTGGTAGTGCGATCTCAACCAAACAATTTATAATCATTGCAAAATTCTCTATAAGGATGATTCTAAAACATCGTGATTTAAAAAATATGAATTTCCATTACTTCAGAATAGAGTTAAAGATAAGACTGAGAAACCCAACAACAAAGATTTTAAAAATTACATTCCTCTCTGTATGTAATATTTTTCAAAATTAAGATATCTACACTTTATCATTACATAAAATAAGGAATTGTAAGAGACAATTTTTTTTCATTAAAAAAGGAGTAAAAATTCAGCAAGTACTAAAATATAGTGTGAATTACACCACTCTCTATATGTACTATTGTTGACAATTCAGATATCCACACTTAATCATACCAAATAAAAGATTGTTGGGAAAATTTCTTCACTTATAAAATGGAGTAAAAATTCAACAAGTACTACTAGAAAAAGTGTAGACAATTAACTCTTACTTACTATTAAGATATTATAATGCAATTAATAATTTTTTACTATGATATTCCTCAAACTTCTTGATATACACAGTTCAGTATTTCAGAAATAGGAGATACTACAGTGACAGAATCAAAAGAACGGACTCTAGATAAACCTACATACAACTGTCCATGACTAAACACTGGATTTGATAGGTCTAAACATATTTTGTCAAAAGTTCGTCCTCTTACATACATTCAGAAAAACCGATGGAACAAAAGAATAAATTATATCGAGAATAAATTAAAATTCTTCACGTGTAAAATACAGCAATTAAATTGTACCAAATTGCGTCCTTTCGTCAAATCACTACACACACGCGGTCGGCCGCTAATGTTTACATCTGGTAGTTGCAGCCGTTGCCGGAGTGTAGAAATATCGCCGATTTTTGTGTCGCATACCTACGCGTTTATATATATACAGAGGCTGTTCGCACATTTTTTAGACGATTTTGGTAAGCGGTAATAAAAAATCGTTTGCTGCAAAAGAAATAATTGCAATTGTACTATGTTTTTAAAAGTCAAAATTATCGTCTGCGGCTTGAAAGTTTTGTTTTTATTCAAAATGGCGTTTTTAACAAAGCAGTGGTTCGAAGGCTACATTTATGCTCTTTCCGAAGAGAAATATGCATACTCCGTTATCCAAAAACGATGTGAGAGTCATGGTTTTGTGATATCTAAAGCGTCGATAGGTAATATCGTCAACAAGAAAGGAAAAAAACGTCAAATTGGAGCCTCAAGTGGGACAAAAATTCCAAACAAGTATCCAAGGTAAAAACGGACATCTTTGACTATTGCAAAGGTACGTTGTTTAATGTTAAAAGAAAATCCCCCTAGTCAAAGGACAGTTGCAAAATCATTAAAATGCTCGGTGTCCACTGTAAACAAAATGATAAACGTTGATTTAAATCTTAAGAAAGCGAAAAAACGCAACGTGCATCGTCTTCTTCCAAATCATATCGCTGAACGCAGGACTCGCTGCAGAATTCTATATGAGAAACACTTATCCAAAGAAAAATGGAAAACAATTGTCACAATAGATGAATCATGGGTGTATTTAAATGACTGCAACAAAAAAAGAGCCATTTATTATCATAAAAGAGGAGAAAAAAATTTAAGTACATGGTTCAAAGAATCGAAAGAAAGTTTTTCTAAGGGATTCATGATTGTTGCTGGTTTTTCTTATAATGGCAAGTTAAAAATAAAGAGAGTGGGAAAAAATGTCAAGATTAACTCCAAATACTATCAGGAACATATTTTATCGCCAATTTTTCTGAATGAAATACCATCGCTTTACCCACAGTGCCATCAATCTGTGAGACTCCATCAGGACAAAGCTAGCAGTCACACATCAAAATCCACTGTAAATTTCCTAAAAGAAATGGAACAAAAAACTGGTATCAAGGCCATACCCTTCACTGATATCCCTACTAAATCTCCCGATGTATCACCTATGGATTTTTTGTGCTTTCGGACTTTTAAAATCTGCATTATCCAAACGTCGTCCCAAAACCCTTACAGGACTCTGGAAAGCTGTTCAGGAGGAATGGGATAGAATACCTCTTCTGACCCTTCAAAAGGCATTATTATCCTGGAAATTGCGGTGTCGAAAGATAGTTCAGAATAAGGGATGTCAAATAAAACATTTAAAACACAAGAATTTTATGTAAATTAGTTTTGTGAATACAATATACATCGTCTAAAAAATGTGTGAACAGCCTCTGTAGATAGCAGTGGTTCCCAATCCAAGCCTGCGGACCACTAAGCCAGAAATTGGACCATGTGCGAACCACCACCACCCCCTACCGATTTGAGGGGAGAACTTTCCGGGGGGGTATAGAATATCCCTCAGGCAAAAGAGAAACAGGATTAGGCTCGGTGCACACGAGCGATCTGGTGTCGTTGGGGCACCGCAGTTGCGATCAAGCAGTACATAGAGTTGAACTAACCGACTCACACGGACGACCGGCCGGCCGTGTGAGTCGGTTAGTTCAACTCTATGCGTACTCACATTCTTAACGTACTCACATACTAACGTATCATATTCTAATAATAAAATAATTATGTTAAACTTTTAAGAAATATTAATTCAACACCTGATAGTCGTCGGATATATTCGGCCCATCTAGTTCAATGACCATTGCTTTCAAAATCCTCATTTATTTAGCAACTTTTTCATGTGTGGTGCAAGACCACACCCGAGGCTCTCGCGGACCACCGGTTGGGAACCACTGGTCTATAGACATGTGTGTAAATGTATGCAAAATCTACAAAGCATAATACCTTCCATACATTTTGAGTTTGACAAAAATTCTAACTAAACCAAGAGTTGGCTTGGTGAGATGGAAAAGGGGGGGGGGGGAATTTTCCGGGTATTTGAACGTATAGGGTCGAGAATACCTGTATGAGCTTGGTAAGAAATTTTTATCCCGGCCCCGTGTCGTCTCTCGAAGCGGGACCTTTGATACAAATTTCTCACCAAGTGAACAGTCATTTAAAACGTTTCACAGGTAAATTCATTACAGCTAAAATATAAAAAAATTAGCAATACCTTTTCTTTTTCTTTCCCTCCCAGAAAATCACAAAAAGAGTTTTAAAATTCGACGTTTATTTTTTAAAAATATAATGAGCACAAATAATTAAAACTTTAGTGGCTTGTTAAAGAGTATCTGTTTCAAGCTGTGGCAATTTTATATTTCCCGGAATACATAAGGTCTAGCCGTTACTTTGCATTTTTTTCATGCTATCTTAGAACAACTTCACTGCAGTACGACACATACTAAGAAGTCCTAACTGGGGTAATACGGGAAATCACAGATTCGTTGAATAGCACATATTTATCAAAAAATCAAGTGTTTTTGAAAATACAAATAAACATCTGATTTACTCGTAAAGATGCAAGAGTTCAACCCCAGTGTGACGCATATCCGACAAAACTAAAGACGGATATGACTATTATCACTGATTCATCCGATATTTTTCCGAAACTAATATTTTAAATTGAATTTAATTGATTTGCAACTCGGGCATTAACTAGTCGCAGAGATAAATGCGAGGTAAAGACTCAACCCACGTGGCCAGAGTTCAGTCTTGGGCCTCGTGAAAGCACGTTGAAAGCAACAAACTGACGCAAAAAGGAATGACAGTCATAGGACAAAAGTGACAATGCTTTCCGGGCAGGCGAAGGGGTTTGACCATTTGTGGAACTGTCTTTCTTCACTCCTTTATTTACCTGGAATGTCAGGAACGGGGAAAATACCTAAACAAGGCCAAAAAGACAGCCCCTATTCAAACTGTGGGGGCTTTATGTACGAATGAGGATTTGAGTGGACAATATCTCCTTCCCTCCCAGTCTATTTTCTTTCTAACAATGAATTAGCGATGTCGAGAGTGAAGTTCGCTGTCATATAACATCGACAGTTCCTTATAGTTTTACGAGAGACGTACCTCCATGTGCAAGGTTCAAAATAGAAACATGAACTAGGAATATACAGACACCAACAAAACTCTTTCTGTGTGTGTGTGAAAAGAAAATATTTCACAATGCATAAAAATACTCTGATATTTACGATCAGATCAGAATTCTGAACAGTTTCTACTGAAATATTACCTAACCATTCATGCATTTGTATGATGAGGAAAATTCTAATCCAACTGAAAGATTTGTGAGGTATTGCCATATAATCATTTAATTTCTTAGAAGTCTTTTGTACTTATCCTGTACCTTTCCTGTCAGCATTCGTTGTTTTTACACGTTTCGAAATATATCTTAATCTACATTGATAGGAAATGAAAACGTTTCACTTAATGCGGAGATATGTAAATTTATGCGGAGATGTGTTCTTTCTGCGGGTTCGTGGCACGTGTAAAGTAGAAAAAGAAGGTGAGTGAACAAATGGAAAAGTAGGGTTCAGGAAATATTGTAGCTCACGGTACTCTAGGCACATTGCAAAGGAACGTACAGAAAAAGAGATTTTGTTCATTGAATATAAAGTGGGAACAAACATTACTGCTTTTAAGCGAAACTTGATGACTTATTTGTAACAGCATTATCAACCATGTGAACACATGAGCCTCCTAAAGTGTTAAGAAAAGAATTCCGAACGTTACTCATTGAACACTTCTGCATCCATATTCACTGTGCTGAACTTACATGCGTTGCCACAGTAGTAAAAGTAGTAAAGATTTTTGGAACGAAGTTCTTTTACGCGGCTTACAGTAGAGTGAACTGGCAGGAATCGTCACGTAACAAAAAAGCGTTATGCCCCCTTCATAAGAGCTTTTTCTCAAGGAATCTGTGGCTGAATGGTTATCGCATCGGACTACGGAGTATCGGACTATCGCACTACGAAGCGAGAGGTCCCTTGTTCAAATCCCCGCACAAGCGCTGGCCTTTTCTATTCTCACTCATTCTGGGAATAGCGCAGTATATATATATATATATATATATATATATGTATTATAATATATATATATATTTATATATATATATGTATGTATATATATATATATATATATATATATATGTATCTATATATATATATATATATATATATATATATATATATATATATATATATACAGTCAAACCTCCATATATCGAACTTCCACATATCGAAATTTTCTATATATCGAAAAAATCTCTATATATCGAAATTTTTTCAAGACAAATTGAGAGATTTTATTCCACTTTAGAATAAAATCTCTCAATTTTTGGCATTTGAAACATTATGTCATGGACTTCAATTCACGGAAAATGTCCCTGATTAAGTTTTTCGTAGACAGAATAAATAAAAAATGTAACTGTGATCATTGTAACCACTGTCTCGATTATTATTTATTTAAAGGTATGTAATTCTCAAATCTTTCATATTAATTCATTTTTTAGTTAACTTTCATTTAATGGGATTCGCATATAAATTAGAAATGTACTTTCGTATACGAAAATTAGATTTAATTTTTTTAGGAGAATTATGATAAAACTAAGCTCAATTCTATATATCGAAATTTCTATATATCGAATTATTTTCCGGCAATTTGCTACTTCGATATATGGAGGTTCGACTGTATATATATATACACTGAAGTGCCACTGAAGGGATAGCAAAGCCTATGCAAATTGTGTAGCGCTGCGCATCATGTATGCGCAAGTGAGGGCGCTGTGGTAACTGCATATATAGCGCGTACTGTGGTAGTTCTGAATTAGTTGTTGGAATTGCCAGTATGGGTAAACTGCCTGATTTAGACGCCTTCGATCTTGGACAAATCGTAGGTGCGCGACGCATGGGCCATTCAATTTCCGAAATCGTCGGACAGCTAGGATTTTCAAGGTCGACAGTGTCAAGAGTATACCAAGAATACATGGATGGTGGAAAAAAAACTAGCGATCGGGCAAACTGCAAAGGACAATTAGCCTTGACAATGCGTGGTGAGAGACGGCTCAGGCGTATTGTACGTAGCCATCGAAGCCAAACATTAGCTCAAATTACCACCCAGTTTAATGACGGTGCCAGTCGTACAGTCAGTAAACGGACTGTGCAACGCTCGCTTCACCGTATGGGTTTCGGGAGCCGTCGACCTACGAGAGTACCATTGTTTTATACTCGCCATCGGGCTGCACGTCTTGCATGGGCAAGAGAGCACACAGACTGGACTGTAGAGGACTGGAAACGAGTAGCATGGAGTGATGAGTCTCGATCCCGACTACTTAACGCCGACGGGAGTCTGAGAATATGGCGTCAGGCTCATGAAGCCATGGATCCTGCATGCCTGGCTGGAACTGTACAAGGGCATGGTGGCTCAATCATGGTCTGGGGTGTTTTTTCGTGGCACAGTTTGGGATCTTTGGTGCGTGTACCAACCTCCCTCAATGCAATTCGGTACGTAGAGTTGTTGGGTGATCACCTCCATCCGTTTATGCTGTTCTGTTATCCGCACGGTAATGGAGTTTTCCAGCAAGACAACGGTACCTCTCACAAGTCCCGGTTGGCTACTGGCTGGTTGGATGAGCATTCCTCTGACTTCTCTGTCATGAATTGGCCACCTAGAAGCCCAGACTTAAATCCTATTGAGCATCTTTGGGATGTTTTGGAACAAGGCGTGAAAGGCCATCACACAGCACCAAAGAACCTTACTGAATATGGACAGCTTTAGCCAATATTTGGCAAACCATTCCCGTGGAATGTTTCCAGAAACTTGTTGAATCTATGCCTCGACGTGTGGCAGCCGTTATCAAGGCCAGAGGAGGCCCAACTCGTTACTAGGTAGGTATCCCTAATACAGTGGCACTTCAGTGTATATATATGTATATATATATATATATATATATATATATATATATATATATATATATATATATATGTATGTATATATACACTCATGGACAAAAAAATTAGCGGACCAAGAAGGAGTCGTTAAAATGAAACGAAATTTTACATACGTAATGACTACTTTGATATAAGTAAATGATAAGAAAATCAAAGATAAAGGATAATTTATTTCAGAGAAAAAGGCAAAAGAACGGAGGAGTTAATACTCCGTGGGACCCCCTCTAGCGCGAATGCACGATGCGATAAGATCGGTCATTGAGTCATACAAGTTCTGTATGATGTCTTGAGACATTTCGTTCCATATTTGCTGTAACCTTGCCTCTAGTTCGTTCAAACTCGTGGGATGCCCATCTCGTCGTCCCAAATGATCCCAGATATGCTCGATTGGAGACAAATCTGGGGATCGGGCAGGCCAAGGAAGGTAGTAACAGTGCGGAGACAGTCTTGTGACACCCTTGCCGTATGAGGCCGAGCATTGTCTTGTTGAAAAATGGCTCCTGGGAGCCGTTGCATGAGTGGCAACACATGTGGTTGCAGGATTTCATGAACATACCGCTGGGCTGTCATGGTGCCACGGAACAAAACTAGGGGTGACCGTGGATTGTAGGCAATGGCACCCCATACCATCACACCAGCTGTGGGAGCGATGTGTCGCTGTACAGCAAAGGCAGGATTGAAGCGCTCACCACGGGCTCTCCACACACGAACACGATTGTCATCACTGCCGAGATTGAATCTGGATTCGTCGCTAAAGACGACCTGGTTCCATTCCGCTGCAATCCAGTTTCCTCGTGCGCGGCAAAACTCCAAACGGAGGCGTCGCTGAGTGGGCGTCAAGGACAGCACACGTAATGGGCTCCGCGATACCAACTGTCCTTCAGCTAGGCGCCTTCGTATGGTTCGAGAAGACACAGAGGCCCCTAGTGAAGGTGCTACCTGTGCCTGGATGGCGGTAGAATGCCATCCGAATGATGGATAGTGCCGATGAAGCAGTTGGCTGTACGCGTGCATTTCTTACGATGTGGCGGTCTTCTCGACGACTGGTCTGTCGAGGGCGTCCTGAGCCTGGTCTTCGTGTACATGACATCTCTCGGGTCCACTGGTCCCAACACCTCCTCACAACACAATCAGAGCGGCCTAATGAGGAATTTGCACATGTGGGGAAAATGCTCATTTCTATTTTTTATTAACAGATTGGTTATTAAATTGTTCGAAAACATCAATTAAAACGTACATATAGATCTAAATAATAAAAATTTTAAATTTAAAATAAGCGAAAAGTGTTGAAAAATCATGTGACCTCAAAACGCTACGTGATTGGTTCTGACGTCACTATGCCCCATGCTTCAATGTTTACATTTTTCTAGCGCGAGATTCTACGTTTCCTCCTCTTAAACTAACATTTTAAAATCATATTTTTTTTCTAATTAGGTTTAATTTTTCTAATTTTAGTTTGTGGCTATTGTTTATTTCCCCCTTTTTTAAAATTATATTCTATCGTCGTCTTTATTATTAGTTTTATTTCTGTTTTGTTTACCATGGCATTATTACCCGGTTTTGCAAAAGGGCAATCTGACAACCTGCCTAAAATGGATTCATTTGCAGTGTTTTCCTTTTTGGGAAATAATCCAAGTTTTATGGGAGCAGAAATACGAGGATTTAAAGCTCAGAGGTATGTATATATTTGTTTGCATTTATTATTCTAGTTATGTAATGTAGATTGTAGAACGCTGACGTGCGTTGTACTTTACACAAACTTTAGAGTTAGACATTGTTTATGCATATTATTAAATTAATATCGTACTCTAAAAGTTTAATATACAGCTTCTATTATTATTCATTCATAGTACATGTTTAATTTTGTAGAATTAATTAGCACTGCAACATTACAAGTAGTGTCTGTTATAGGATATTTAGTAATTTTAATTGTCTATTAAAAAGTTGACAGAAATTAAAAACACGACCAAATTTACGAATGTGTTCAGTGTTCTGCATTCATATCATAGAAATATGTGTATTTTAAATGGTAAAGGAATTATAATAAACATGATACTAAACTATGCATGATAATTAAACTTTTGACTAATCACATATTAAGTGGTGCAAAGAAACAAATGTTTACTACTCGTACTAATTTTAAACGATCCTCTAACTCCATAATTTTGTGTTTTAAAAACACATTTTTAAATTAATGCTTTAGTACTTAGAAAGTTACTTTTACTTAGATCTGGACGAGAAGGCTATGGAGATAATGCTGTAGGAAATGTTCAGGTAAAAAGGGATGGAGACATCTGTGCAGTCAACGCAAGGGTGACACCAGAACATAATGTCACAAAAAAGACCTACAGTGTGGAACTCAAGTTGAATGAAAAGGAAGAAAATGTCCTTTCCGTCCAATGCAATGATTGTGCAGCATCTTTGGGTGAGTTCCTTTATGTATTATAATTAATTTTATCTAAAAGTTTTAATGATAGTGTGTTTGGTGTAGATACAACAGACCATTCATGGTTAGTTTTCCCCGCTTTAAGTCATTTATAAATAATTAGTAATACTTCAGCAGTTATAAAAAATCTTTTTAATACAATACTTTATACATTTTATGTAAAAAACTAGCACCCAAAACTAGTGTAAAAAGATTAATTAAAAATAAACTTACAAAATAATTAATATATTTTATGCTTTTGTCACATTTTGCACACAAATTGTATTTATTTTAAAATTTCATCACCTACCCCCAACCCAGCATCTGGTGAATTCCATTGTAACGGACGTTACATTCACACACAAAATAAATTATAAAAATATTATGAGATGCATATTAATGCTTCAAAATAGGAGTACGTTATTTTTTCCTGATAAAACCAATACTAAAGATAAACTTGACAGGTTTCAAAATTTATTTCTGGTGTATTTAAGCTGCAAAAAAAAAAAAAATTCTTTAATGTAACGGATGTTACATAAAATGGAACATCATTTGTACTATAGCGTCATAAGATAAAGAAATCTGTGAATCTATTATGTAAATTTGCTCAAAAATTTAAAAAATAACATCACAAGATATGCCTGAAATTTATCAGAACCTTGACATAAAAATTCAGTCATTTTTTTCTGTAATAAAAAATTTAAAAACTATTTGTAACAGACGTTACATATAATACATGATGTTGAAACTGTACCCTTAACTAGGCTATTTATATTCAAAACAGTCACAAACATGCATTTATTTTACTTTTATAGTTTTTACATAAATATTAAATTTACTCCAATTAAATTCAGTGGCATAATTTACGTAAGTAATAAGGTATAAAAATGATAATTTTACTTGCTAAAAAAACTTACAAATAGATATTTTCCCATTACTTCCCCTACAAAAGAAACTTAATGTAAGGAAAAAGCAATAATAGGTTCTAGTTCTAGAGGCCATAAGCTTTCCAATGATATATAACACTTAAGAATTTATTTAAAATGATTTTCTTTCGTAATGGTTTCATGTTAGGTGGAATTCACCATCTGGAGAATATAAATTTGGCAAATCATCTGTATCACATTAAAAAACCCCAATTATAGCTAAATTAAAAAATTATTGAATGAAGATCCACTTACTGAGCATTTACAACTGTTTCAGCATCAAAGCTATTATCAAGTAACTGTATGTAATATACTTTAAGAGTTGTATATTGCATATCTCTGCTGTTAACAAACATTTTATAGACCGCTATCCAGAATGCTAGTTTTTCTGAAGTTATTCAGGTATATTCAAAATAATTTAATCTGATAGAGATAATATGGTAATTTAACGAATTTCAATTATGGATGAAAGTTTATTCATTTAATGAACACAGAAAAAAATTAAAGTCAGAAATAACAGCATTTTATTTGAAACATCTTTCATAAAATCAAAATTTTAATACAAATAAACATTTTACAATGATTATTGAAGTGAATAAAATATGATATTCTCGGAATATAGTTTTCATTTTTGCATTAAATGCTAGCTTAAATTTAACCGACAATAGTTTGATTTTTGTTAACTAAATTGTATATTAATATTTCTGAGGGTTTCTACAAATATATTTTTTTACAGGTGGATGCAAACATGCTGTAGCTTTGCTTATGGGCCTTCATAGACGGAGTGAAGAACCAGCAGTGACGTCAGTTTCGAGTTACTGGAAGAAGTCAAAACTTTCTTGTGAAGGCAATTCAATAAAATTCATTAAAGGGAAAGATTTAGCAAAAAATAATTTGGAGCCTTTAATACCACAAGATGGCTCATTTCGAACAAAAGTTGTTGAAAAAGCAGACTTTTAGAGAGACAGGACACTGTTCTCACTAAATATTATAAAATGAAAGACCGGTTCATTACCGGTATTTACCGTCGTGCATGTGCAGCAAGGTACTATACAATATTTAAAATTTGCTTTAACACACTTTGACATCTTAAAAATAAAGAAAAAACACTAGATATCAAACTCAAACTACGCAACACAATCCAAACACCGAAGTAAACAAATTCGCTATGGAGCATTGTGACGTCACATGTATCTGAGTAGGAAAAGTAGCGTTTTTGAGATGAAGTAAATAGTGCGCGTTTAAAAACAAATTATGTTAACTTTTAGAGTTCTAAAACTAAAAAAAAGGGATGATTTCGATCATATTTTTCTATTTTCTATATCATAAATGCAAAATAAAAAAACGTGCAAATTCCTCATTGACGAGCTACTCGCCTAGCTGACCACCCAGCTTCCATCATCCCGACGATTCTCCCCCTCTCAAACTGCGACAACTGCTTATATTGTCTTCGAACACGGCGTAATGGCATGTCTATCTCAGCTCTTCTTTTGTAAATGATTCAGCACACTCAAACAAGCTTTGGTTACCTGTTTTATACTCCACAGAGTACGATGTTCAACGCCCTCTACCAGTTATACGTAATGCGCAATCACGCTGTTTATGGCCCACAGTAAAAATTTCAGATGATAAGGGTCAAAGTTGTATTGCAAAATAAAATTATGGTGGGGAGGTACTTCGTAGACTATGGACAGAGGCTGTTTAAAAAGGAACCAATTGGGGCAGGAACTACTGAAAGGAAAAACAGCCTACTGCCCAATGAAAATGGAGGGTGGGCCAGAATGGCCCCCCTGTAAACGGACAACAGCCCCTTCAAGGACGAAAGGAATAGGAGAGGAGGTCCAGATCGATCTCAGACTTTTTTCCTCAGAGTTTAGATGATAGAGAGTCTCGTCTTCCTCGGATTCTAGGAAATGTGCGAGTTACCCGCTAAGATATTCCTATATATGACATGATTCTGTGTTCCTGTCGTCGATGCCATATTTCATCGCTGCATACTTGAGCTGTAGTAAGTGCCTCCCCATAGACTATAAAAATCATTAACATATCATACATAACATAACAACAATTGTCATATCATTCTGTTCGCATTAGTTTTAAACAATTCACTTTAGTATGTATACAACGTTAGTCAAATAATAAAGTTCATATTTTATATATAATATCATTTCAAAATTTCAAACAATTCACAGTGGTAAAGAAATTGCACACAAGTCTCTGCTTCTGAATATCCCACGTTAATATCCTACGATTCTTGTCATTCTTAATATTATGATAAATATTCTTATTATTAAGTTTGGCGATTAACGTAATAGATCAACTATAAAATTTACTTCCTCTTCATACTCGTTATGACCATAATAAGTGTTAAAATGCAATCTGAATGGATCATACCCATATAATTTAATATCGTAATGCTTCCTTACTGTTATCATTAAATTTGTCATTAGTTTATTTTATTCAGAAGTATAATGTTGCTCGCAAATAATATTCTAAGTCTATTTTCACTACAGTTGCTAGAAAAAAAATATATGTTTCCTTTTCTTTAAAAAAAGTTAAATATTCTAGCAAAATAACAAAATATTATTTTTGTCTTAATTATTACTAAAGTCTCTTCCTTAATATCCACACACACTTCCAACCACGTGCATCCTAGTCACGACACCACAGATGTAGGCGTTTTAATTACCTTAACACAATGGATGCATGCATGGGTTGGAACAAGCAAGGAAGACATAGCATTGGTCTTAAACATACATTTATTTGATAACGCACAAATTTCAATTAAATTGTAATAGCTACTAGTACAATATTCTCTTTCATATTGACATTTTTACATATGAGAACTCAGAAGCAGAGGCAAACTATATTGTCAAAGTAATGATTTTTATAGTCTATGGGGAGGCACTTACTACAGCTGAAGTATGCAGCGATGAAATATGGCATCGACAACAGGGACACAGAATCATGTCATGTATAGGAACATCTTAGCGGGTTACTCGCACTTATCCTAGACTCTGAAGCAGACGAGACTCTCTATCATCAAACTATGAGGAAAAAAGTCTGAGATCGATCTGGACCTCCTCTCCTATTCCTTTCGTCCTTGGAGGGGCTGTTGCCCGTTTACTTAGAAGGGGGCCATTCTGGCCCCCTTCTAAGTAAACGGCCCCACTGCTCATTTTCAATGGGCAGTGGGCTGTTTTTCCTTTCAGTAGTTCCTACTCCAATTGGTTCCTTATTAAACAGCCTCTGTCCATAGTCTACGAAGTACCTCCCCACCATAATTTTATTTTGCAATACAACTTTGACCCTTATCATCTGAAGTTTTTACTGTGGGCCATAAAATAACTACCATCCATCTTGTAATATTTATAGACTTTAGATCGCTATCACTGGCCACATCGACAGCTATTCTTCTATTACCTCCTGGTTTACAAGCCTCTATTTATCCCTGTCTCTGCAACCTTTGCAATATATCCGTTATTGGCCACACACCGTGGGGAATTATACCATCCCACTTCTACAGGCAGCATCATAGATCTTACGTATTAGATGTTGGCATAGATTAGAGGTGGTGGGGATCGACAGTACGCATAAGCGCTTCGGGCAATTTTAAAACCCTTCACTGCACAATGTATCAAATTTTATACGTAAGTTATTTTCCCCTTTATATTCAAAAGCATTATCTTTTATCCACTTGTGCACCTTGTATTAATTTTGAAACATCATAGCAAAGCTTTTAATCACTGTTAGTTACATTTTCGTGGGATAGATGGCAGCAGGAATACAACTGCTATCTCAGTAAAAGATAGCCGTTCAATTCATACCAGACCTGTGTTAGTATTTGCTATATTTTCAGTATTTTAAAGTCAGTTTACATGTTTGAAAGTTTTATAAATATATTTTAGAGGTACGTAGCTTTTATAATTATTAATAAAATATTTCTTTAATCTTTTATAAAAAATTCAAGTACGATTTCAATTTTATGTATCAAAAATGATACATGGTGGGCTTACGCCATTGTTTTAAGGAAATGGCGGAAAGAAAGTTTTTAACACAGAAAGATATTGAGGAACTTATGAGCAGATCGTGGAGTGATCATAGTGAAGATTGATCTGATTCAGAAAGCGATGGCAGCACAGGTGATCCTAATAATAAACCAAACAAAGTTTGTGATGAAATTTTTGATGGTAGTAGTGATTCGGAAGATGAGGTATCATTACTTGATAATAGCGATGTTCTTGATCTGCGTAATGGTGGGAACATGCCAAAAACTAATAGAAATAATACAGGGAGAACAAAGCCTGCAATCAACTGGAAGAAAACTAATTTACTTCTAAATGATGATCAAATTTTATTCCGAGGTGACGAGAATCTCTCTCCTGAAATTATGAATTTAAACACACCTCTAAATTTTTTTAGTTATCTTTTTACAGAAGATTTGTTTGAGCATATAGTTCAAGAAACAAATTTATTCAGTGTGCAAAAAACCCAGAAAAGTGTGTCAATGTAACGGATTTAGAAATTAAACAATACATTGGAATTTGTATAATGATGTCTATTGTATATGTACCAAACACTAGGCCATATTGGTCACCTGCCATAGGCAATGATGTAATAAAAGAATGTATGTCGTTAAAACGCTTTGAAAAGATAAGAGAATTTCTGCATTTTAATGACAACAGTAAACAACCACCACATGATGACCCTCAGCATGATCGTTTATATAAACTTCGACCAGTTGTAAATGCTTTACTTGAAAGATATCATACCATCCCTATGGAATCGCGTCTTTCTGTTTAAACTTTTTTTTGTTTGTTATTGTTTTAATTCACGAAGGATTTATATTGTGTCATTAATTTATTTTTGTTGGTGATTAAATAATAAAATTAATCCGATTAAAAATTATGCTAGGTAACATCTAAATCAAAATAATCAATTTATATATTAAAATTTTTAATTTTAATAAAAATAATTAATTTATATATTAAAATTTTTCATTTTAATAAAATAGAGAGAGAGAGAGAGAGTTGGTTGAATAAAAGAGGGCTGCGCTTTTTGGCGTGACAAAAATACGCTAATATAATCAATAGAAATCTACATATTTAATCACGCTTAGAGTTGAAAAAATAACGTAAGGAACTTCGTTCCTGACGGGGGTCCCCCGACCGCACAATTTTTTTTTTTTTAATTTAAAAAAAGATGACGAATTTGAAAAGGAGAACGAAAGGAATCCTTGCTTACAGAATACATCTATAGTATAATGTAGTCAGAGTAATTCACAGTATTTAGTACACAATGATAAAAACAGAATATCATTCTGATGAGCGTGTGAGAGGAATGAATTTAAATTTATGGGTTATCTTTGGCAACATAAGGGGGCTTTAGTCTCGGGGCATAGGAAAAAATTTTCTGTGCGAAATTTACATCATCTGGACGTATATATGTAAAATCTACTAATGAACATGATTAACGACTATAAATATACATCACGATGACGTCATTTTACTAGTGGCAGAAGGAAAAATACTGTTCATAAGAAAATTCTATCATTATTTACGTTTTTCATATCATGGTATGCATAACAAGTATTGCTTATTCAGCATATGCAGTATCCAGAATATTATTTTAAATAAATATTCTATAAGCTACCAGAAGTAAGCAGACAGTTTCGCATAAACTCAAAATAAGGCTATGTACACATGAGAGCGTTGCAACGCGCGTTTCCTAACGCTCGTTGCATCGCGCGTTGAAGAAATACGACTGATCAAATGATTGCGTACACATGCAACGCTTTCTTCTACTAGAAGGCGCGTTGCAACGCGCGTTTGGAGAGTTCCACGCAGATCGCGCGACTGCAGCGCGCCTCGAGTTCCTTTGTGTTGAATTAGACCGTACACATGAGAGCGTTGCAACGCGCGCTCTGAGGCAGTTGACTACTATTTTTTGACAGGCATACATCTATTTTTTTACAATGTGCAGAATAAATAAGATATATATGAAATACATGAATTTTTCAAAATGAACTTATGCAAAAATTTTCAAATGTTATTATTTTTAAAATTTTTTAAACATTTGAATTAAAATAAGAAGTTTGGTGTTACATGAAAGATACGCGACTTCGTGCCCAATATACTAATGTATATTTTTTATTTTATGATTTATGTATTTTATTATTTTTCTGATATAGAAACACAAATATACATTCCCTGAGTACATTATAAATTTACATTTCTTTAAATTTTCTCTCCACTTTCTATTTACAGATGATATTTTTTTAATGTAACTGCACACATAACGCACACATGGGTGGTGTTGATAAGTTGGATATGCTACGATTGATCTATGAAAGAGACAGAAAACCAAAAAAGTGGTGGCATAAGCACTTTTTTGCTATGCTGGAAATAGCATGTGTAAATTAATGCATAATATATACCGAAAAACATGAATCAATCTCCCCGTTAGAGTACAAAATTCGTGTAACATTTGTGTCAAATCGAGATCTCTGCAAGCTTTGTGCACAAAGAAAAGTTCAATCAAAACTTCATTCAAAATGCAGCATATGTAATTTTTTTATGTGTAAATTTTAAAAAAAATTGTTTTTTTTAATATAATCAAAGTTAAATTTTCATTATATTTAAAATTGTTCTGCGTTTCATAATAAATAATTATATCATTTTTTAAACATTCTGATTAATTTTTCTGATTAAGTTTGAAGATTTTTGTAACCCTATAATACTGGCGGTACTTTAAAGTACCACTTCAATTAACTAGTGGTAATTAATTAAATTTTAAGAAGGTGAGTAATTTTTTTACATTAATTTGTTAGTTAGTATTGAATTAATATAAATAAAAATTTACGTGAGTTTTCGTTTATTAATTCATAATGTGGTACATAAAGGGTACATAATATAGAAAATGTTTTCATTACTCAATGTGATTACGAGTTTTTCTTCTGGAGAAATGCTATCCTTTACAACGTTCTCACTAGGAGCCAGGTCATCCTTAACTATTTCTAATAACTCGTCAAAGGATGCAATCGACATTCTTAAATAGTTAAAAAACTTGGGCTCAGGTTTGCTTAGATTCGGGTAAAGTGTTGCAAAAGAACCGTGAGTCAATCTGTCATTTAAAATCGGATGTACCCAGTATTTTCTTTGCTTTCTTCTTCGTGCTTTATACCTACGGTACAAAATCCAAACACATGCTGCCTCTTCAACTTCCATAGCTATACTGGTGATCAACGTGGCGTTAACGCTACTAGTGTACACATTCGGTTTTTCTAACGCGCGCTTTAGCGCGCGTTGCAACGCTCTCATGTGTACATAGCCTAAGAGCGCGGAAATAAACCTTTGAAAACTGTCTACAATATCTACAAATTACTGTACGCAAAAAACAAAATAGAAACATAATTAATGGTCGCATAGGTTACAGTCAAATAGTAAGATCGTAACAATGCATTCTTTTTATCTCTACATTTTGTTTTCATGTTTGGGATGTTATAAAAAGCAAACGAATGGATAATGAAGCAAGCTGGCAGATAGCATCATAAAGACACCGCGGTGTCTTTAGCTTGTCACAGATCAGATTATAAATTACTATCTGCATACCGTGTAACATATAACGCTGTTTGGGTTAATTGGGAACACTAACTATTAAATGGGTCGTCTAACTGGTGTACCCATGCATAACGACAACGTATTTTAAAGCGAGTATATAGCGTATTAATCTTTACCTAGTTTTAAAATGCGTGTATTAAGGCATTACTTCAAAGAATTATTACTCTTATCTTACAGTGTAATTAAAAAAAGAAACAAAACAATAAAAAAGAAAGTTCGATTATGCTTAACAGACTTTAAAGAGGTTTGGAAGTATTATGATTCCATGAAGTAAAAATGTTCGGTTTAATAGTAAATCAATGTTAACAATACATAGGTTATGATTTTTTATAATCCAATCGAACGATGGAATGACTGTATTATCAACTTCTTTCCACAATCAGTTAGTCCGGTTCTTGTTATAAACTGTAGTAAAAATGCTATAAATGCATTAGAATTCAATATCGTTGCAGAAAAAGGAGGTTTCGTGGTTATGGTATGCAAAGCTAAGCCGGCTGACTCATTCCCTAGCCTGTAGGTAACATGTGCTTATCTCGTGAACCACTTAAAAGATTCCAGGTTTTAAAAGGGTATAAAGGTGTCAATCTCACGTGTTCACTAAACTAGTATGTACAAATAAGTCGAGGATAAATTATCTTTTGATGACAAAAAAAAGGGGGGGGGGGCAAATTCTGGTATACATTATCAAGTAGAGCACGAAACAAACTTTTTATACTGTGTCAAATAAATGATTTTATAGACACAAAATGAGCAAAGTTGTTCAAATTATAAAGGCATTAATAATCTATATATATAAAACAGTTCCGTAACTGACTGACTGACTGACTGAAATACAACGCACAGACCAAACCGCTGGACCTAAAGGGCTGAAATTTTGCATGGCGATTCTTCTTATAGTGTAGGGTTGCACCGAGAAAGATTTTTTTAAAATTCTTCTTAGATTTTTTAAAATTAAATTTTTAAGCTATTTTTGTAACTTTTTTTAAGTTTGCATTTAAAATAATAATATGAGGGTTATAAAATTTATATCACGAGAAAGATCATAAAAATTCCTTTAAAAGGAAATCTTTTTCGACTCATTACCTCCATTTTCTGATTTTGGTGAATTTTTAAAGATTAATTTTCAGAACTTAATTTATTAAATGCTGATCACGTGATTTCTTTTTCTGGTACTTTAAATAAATTTATCGTCACGTTCATAACAACGAAATAGACAAAAAAATATTTTTTTTTCTTGCTAATGCGGCAGACGATTGGAAATTATCCAAAAAAAAAAAATATTAAAATACAGTAAAAGATATGTTCCTCAAGCTGTACTATATTCTTTAGTATGTTCTATTAGATTTAATTTGAATATTTTCTTCTACATTATTTTGTCTATAAAAATATCCGTTGCGATTTTTTTATAAATATATTTTTTCGTTTTTTTTATATCAATTGTATACTGATCGTTGTATTTATTATAAATATATTTAAACATATTTTTGGCATTAATTGATACATTGACCGTTGTATTAAAATTGAATGTACTCCGTAGCGAAGTACGGGTTTTCAGCTAGTAAAAAATTAAAAAAAACACAATAGCTGATGATTTGTACAACTTGTATGCTTGGCCAGATAACTCGTTTTCAATGTTAGTAGTATAACCCACTTTCACCGTATGGTGGAAAATCCACACAGGAGAATGTATACTTAGTCACACCTGATGCGAGGATTTGTATCACACTTCCTCTTGCGGATGATATAATCGATTACAGAAAGTTCTGCTAAGCTGAGATTCTTTTTTATTTATCTGAATGATTTTTTCCATATCGCATTTTTTTACTTTCAGTTTAAAAAAAATTAAATTTCTGCATTTCCCAGGAAATATATACCCGCTTATTTCAGTGTGTGAAGTTCGGCCATAAAAAGGCACTATGATGTAATTGTCAGTACTTTGACGGTTTGCTTTTTGCGCACGAGCGTGAGTAAAGAAAAAGAAAAAAAAAATCCAATTGATTCTCTTGTCAGCAGCTATTTTCAGTTGGGTGAAAATAAAATGTGAGCAGAGTCACTCTCGTGTGCCTATTCCATAAAAATGAAATTCACCTTTTTTTAATTCTACATACAGTAAAACCTCGTTTAGTCGACTAACTGGGACCATAGACAATTCGGATAATCCGGGTTATATGGGTAATAAGCAAAACAAAATCCTTGACTAAGCAGACTTACCGTTTATTACGATAAAAAGTATGTTTTGTAACAAAATTACATAGTATTGTTTACAAGACATTAAAAAATATAAAATAACTTTTCCCGTCATTTCTTAACAAAGAATTGGTTGGTCTACTAAAGCTTTCTTAAACTTAACAAAAAGCATTTTATTACCATAATTTATTGTACAATCTATGCAGGAACTATACATTGGATCAAACTAAAATGCGAATCTTTGGCGTACTTGTAGTTACGTTCTTGCTATCATAGTTAAAAATTATTTTCTAATGTGAACATTAAATAAAAATGTCTACAAATCTGATCCAGATTATCCGGAGATACGGACCAACAAGGGCCGGATAAACGAGGTTTTACTGTATTCCTTAAAACGATTTTATGTTTATGGTGATACCTACTCTCACCTATTTAAGCCTTTATACCAGTCAAAAGATTTTTTTTTTATCATTCTCAGGTAGCGTATTCTCAGGTAGCGTAGAAAAATAATTATTTTGTACTGAGTAAAGTAAATCTTTGGCCGTGACGATATTTCCACAAAATAAACTTGTATTGTACAAATAAATTTTTTTCCTCTTTTTTTACGTCCATGATTGTTTGTTTTTTCCCAACGTGGCAGGCGCTTTTTTCTCTGGACTTTTACCCATTCCCACCACGATTTTGCTCGCTACTTTATTATCGGAGTACCCCCAACATTGCTTCGTGTGATGGGGCAACACAGTGTCTCAATGGGGACTCGAATAAGTCCAATGTATGAAAGTCTGCGACACTAGCTACTATACCATGTGGGTTGTTGCAAAGGACTTTGAAAGACAAATAAAATGCCACTACAATAAATATGTGCAGATGCAGTTGAGAACTCTAAATCTGCTATAAAGTATACCAAGTATTATTGACAGAAATTCCTACTCGTTGAAATTCAATTTTTTTTTCTTCATTTCTTATTTCTATGGTGCCCGGTATAAAGGGCTTAAGTCAAAAACAGTGATTTAAATATCCCAAGTTATTGGCTTTTATACCAATCGCAGAACTATAATTTCGATTTGAGTCTTTTGTACAAAGAAATGTTCTTTTGTATACAAAATCGATAGACTCAAGCCTTTTATACCAGTCAAAAGATTTTTTTTATCAATACTAACAAATATTTAAAAATCACTTTTTTTGACATAAGCCCTTTATACCGGGTATCATAGATTTATTAATTCCTTAGAACTGAGGGAATACGCAGAAAAATTACCAAATTAGGATACAAACTTACCAAATAATGGTATAGATCAGAGGGGGGGCCTTTTTATCATTAGAGGCCACATGTACATTAGGTAGAAATAAAGAAGCCCGCATAAGTTCATGTACCTATAAATGCAACTTTTATGAAATTATTATAGTTAGGTATAGTTTTAACAATTTGGTGCATTATATAGAAAGATAACAAAAAAAAATTAAGTCCTTATTTTTTTACTATTTGACTTAAAAAGTTACAATATAAAATATTTTTGTATTCACATAAGGGTAAAAACTTGTTATAACATTAATCATTAATTATTAATTTTTTTCATAAAATTATAAGATTCATAGATACCACTGTAATTTTTTATATTTCACTGTTGGTACTTTTATTTATGTAAGCACATATACACTCAAGAGCCAAAACATTATGACCACCCCTACATTTTGCAATGAATTCGCCTGGATGACGTGGAAGGCACGTGATCAGGTGGAAGTGGTATTTAACTGCTGCTGGAGAGTCTGAAGAATCATTCTTTCACTTACTTCTGTGTCTGATGGGAAAGGCTGCGGATCTAAGCGACTTTGATAGAGGGCAGATTGTAATGGCTCGAAGGTTCGGAACAAGTATTTCGGAAACTGCACGACTCTGGGTTGTTCGCGACCTACAGTTGTTAGTACTTGTGCAAAGTGGATGAATGACGATGAAACCAGCAGTAGACGACATGGTGTTGGACGTCCACACGCTATCAAAGAAAAAGGTCGTCGGAGACTGTCTCGTATGGTGAAGCAAAACCGGAGCCAGACAGTGGCTCAGCTGACAGCCCAATACAATGCAGGGCCAAGTAGAATACTATCGCAGCACACTGTTCAGCGGACACAGTTGGATATGGGGCTACGCAGCAAACGTCCCACTCGTGTGCCTTTACTGACCAAGCGTCATCGCCAACTGCGCCTGCGCTGGGCCCGGGAACATCGCGATTGGTCCATGGATCAGTGGGAGAGAGTTGCCTGGTCAGATGAATCACGGTTTGTCATTCATCACGCCGATGGCCGTGTCAGGATACGCCGTCTTCCAGGCGAACTGCTGCTCCCTCAATGTACAGTAGGTCATACACAGGCCGGTGGTGGCGGTATTATGCTTTGGGGGGCGTTCTCTTGGGCGTCTCTGAGACCCGTGGTTGTGGTAGAGCAGACCATGAATGCTACAGGGTATCTGAACATCATTGCGGACCAGTTGCACCCTTACATGGCCTCTGTTTTTCCAGCTGGAAATGGAATGTTCCAACAGGACAACGCCCCGTATCACAAGGCTAAAATTGTGTTGGAGTGGTTCCAGGAACATGATGCTGAATTCCAGTTAATGTCCTGGCCGCCTAACTCACCGGATCTCAATCCGATAGAACACATTTGGGATGTCATGGGACGGCAGCTCAGAGTTCAAAGACCACCAATTCGCAATATTTCGGATTTGCGTGAACGTTGCTTAAACATCTGGTACAATCTGTCTCCGGCCATCTATCTACCAAGGACTTGTGGCATCCATGCCAAGGCGGGTTGAAGCTCTGTTGCGCGTCAAAGGTGGGCCAACTCGTTATTGACAGGTGGTCATAATGTTTTGGCTCTTGAGTTTATATATATCCAGATTTTTAAATTTTAATAAACAACTACATATTTAAATACGACTTCAAATAAAAATAATAAAGTAGAAGTATTTTTAAATAAATTTAACAATATAAAGAAATACAATAGAAAAATAATAGTATTAAATTATAAATAACTGACATAGCAACAATTCCTAAAGTAATTTGAAGGCCACAGAAGATCACGGAGGCCGCATGTGGCCTTAAGGTCGCGAGTTCCCCACCTCTGGTATAGATAATTGGTTGAGCATATAAAGACGTCGTCTATTCAAAATCAAGTTTGAAGACTGAATTTTCTGTGAGGTACAGGGCCGTCCAGTGAGGGGAGCAACTGGGGCACTTTAACCCAGGCCCCCTAATTGCTGAAAGGGCCCCCCAAAAAAATTTTTATTTTTTTATTAGATTTCGTCGGAAAGAAAATTTTGAAACTTGTACCGTACTTCAAATTTCAAAATAATCTCTTGAAAAAAGGGACCCCCGAAAAAAAAATAATAAAAAAAAAATTAAAAAAAAATTCGATTAATTAGATTTTTCTTACTCCAAAATAATCTTCTGAAAAATTTCCGATTTAGTTTTAATGAAAAATATAACTGTTTAGTCCTAACTGCTATAAAATCACATTCTCTCTAACAAGTTGAAGACAGTACCAACTACCTAAAATAAATAGCAAAAAAGCTTCGTGGATGGAAGATGTCATATTTATTGGAGAATATAACAAGAGAGCAGTGCAATGAAATATAATAATTATGTCAATCATTCATGTAAAAAAATTTTAAGTAAGAGTAACTTAATTTGAATGCGTGTTTTCGTCTCTTTCCATTTTTTATTTTTCCTGGGGCCCCCAAGAGAAGTTTGCCCCAAGCCCAGTAAACTCTCTAGGCAGACCTGGTGAGGTATGACAATTCTTTTGAGGTACAAAAAAAAATTGATAATTATATTGATGGCTTTCCATCCGTGATAATATATTTTTAAAAATTTATAATGCATACACAAATAGTTCTCCGGGTTTAAAAGAAAAGGAACAGGTTTTTCTACGCTCTTATATAGACCGCATGCGTATGTAATTTTATGCACCCAACTAAATGTCTGCGTCAGATATTAAAGAAAGTGTTCAGACAGGATGAAAACGGTCTGTTTCAAAGCACTATATTTAAAAACACGTATTTTCAGGAGGGTGACAGGGACTCCTCTAATTTTAATTTTATCACGATTGCATTTGAGCACAATATTTGCGTCTCATTGAGTGCTTTGATTTGGGGTGAAGCAAAGAAATGATCATAAATGATAACGTTAATGCTGCAGTCACACACATCTAGACAATTCTACAGTACACAGCCCCCCGACACTTTTTGACATATTTGGGGGTCGATTAGTTACGGTCTTCCCCCCAAGGTCCCTCGACTCTCTTTGATGGTCTGTTCTAAAACCGACTGAGGGCAGGATCGTTGCAGAGAGACTCTGCAGAGCTCTGCCCATAAATCACTCGTTTTCCCCCTGAATACTGTGCAGGGCAGATGTGTGTGACCGCCTTATTAGAATGGAAAGATAAGGACTGTGACAGGGATATTGTCAGATAAATGCAGCTCTGAAAGACATTAAGCCGTTCTCGAATTTAGTTGTCAATTGCTCCATGAATTCAGTTGTCGACATATCCGACCTGCCCATCATGTGTTGCGCACTGATGCAAGTCTCTTAACACCATTCCTGTATTTGACAGTCTATACCTGTGTTCCTCTTACCAGTGGCTAACGGAACAACATACATTGTGACATGTTTTACGGAGATATTATACTTATAAAATGAATGAAAATAATATAGATTCATGCCTGTTTAAAAGTTTTCATTTTAGTAAAATTCAAGACATGTTTACAGCTGGAGAAAAGAAGTCTTGGTACGATTGGACAATTAGTTTTACAAGGAAGTTGGCTCCTTTGGAGGATTCTTCAAAACAATGGTTTTGAAACTTTAGTCATCAAGACCCTAGGGCAGCGGTGGCCAACCTTTTACATACCATGCGTCAATTTGTTTCACATATGAGTTCAGATGCGCCATACAACTCAAGTACTATTTCTACCTTCTTACGTTCATGGTTGGGGTTGGAGAATAGGGAGAGGGGTAGAATCTGCTTCGCTTAGGGAAGGAAAAAGGATAACTCAATCATTGAATTAACATTTTTAAGGGGACTCTTAGGACGAGGAAATAAGGCATATTTTCATACTTTTTGACTCTTTGTAACTATTTCAATTTACTCCCAATTTTTCCAAATTTTATGCATATGATAAATTGATATATTTATTTTAATTAACAAATTTTCAACACTCCAAATAATTTTAAATATTTCTTTAAAAATGCTTTAGATATACCTTGTTTTTTAAGCATTTTTATTGTATACTGGCTTGCGCACAGAACTATGAAATTAATTTTACACTTATATGTATAATTCCTGTTTTATATTTAAAACAAATAATTCAAAATACAATTGAACATAAAACATTCAACATTAAAATATTTTATCCATTTTTTTAAACTGCTCAAAATATACTTAAAATTTCCTTAATTTTTTGCATTAATTTACCCCTGAAAAAATAACAAAATGTGCAGTGATTGAAATAATTTTAGTTCAGACGCAATAAAATAACATGATTATGCAGTGATAAAAATTTCATGGAATTATGTTTCACAGTTTTTGAGATATCAGTTGCGGAATGATGCAAAATTACATTTTGAGAAAATTGAGTTTAAAATTTTTCTTACCATAAACTTGATCAGTAATTAAATATTTAGAAAATCAATATCTCTGGAAATAAGCGGAATATTTTCATGTGGTTTGCTTTATTTTGTTCAAAAATGATCAGGCTTTAACATATATTTTTTTCAAAAAATTGAATGTTTTAAAGATTTAAGGGTAGTGAGTCCCTTTAAATGATTCAGTTATTGCCTGCAAAACAATATCGATTACAGCACATAAACATTAATTACCATTAATGAGGCTTTTGAGCCTGTTTGGATTTCGCTAGTCTTTCAATGTTTGATGCTAAATTTGTTACAGAGAGCAGCAGAGAATTCTTCAAATATGAATCAGTCATTCGAGATCTCGTTTTGCTTTTAATCAATTTCATGGAGAAAAATGCTTGTTCGCATCTGTATGTCGTTCTGAAACGACATTTATGATTTTTTGCAATTTTTCTTAGTTTTAAGAAACGTTCACAGGGTAACGAACGCCAGAAATTAATCATTTTCAGAAGCATTTTGATCTGAATAAAGTTCTTCAAATTTCATTTTCAATAATGAATAATTTCCATTTGTATATTATGAGACATCTTCATTATGACTTCACTGAGTGAAATCATAATGAGTTGTTCACTCGGTGAAAATGGGTTTATGAATACGAGCATGCAGTTTTCTTCATTAACCAGATCATGAAAACAACTTTCAAATGACCCTTGCAATAACTTGATTTTTCAATATATTTGGTCAAATTGCTACTACCCGCAACACATTCACTTTGCTCTTTCACGCGTGGAAATTGACTCAAATCCTAATTTTCTATCTGAGAGATGAACAGTTTTAATTTCCATCGAAATGAATTGATGTTATTTACTAAGCTAGGGAATAATTTATTCTTGCCTTATTTGTTGCCCGGCGAGTTGGCTAAGCACGCCGTCTCAGAAGGTACCAAGGCTGTCACAAAATACACCAGCTCCAAGTAGTTTAGAATTGAGATCATTGACGTGTCTAGTAACATCCACTAAAAATGGCAAATAAAATAGCCAGTTGTTATTGAATAATAGGGTTCTTTCACCAGGTAATTCATTTTCATGTTCGAAAAAATTAGAAACAACATTTTTCAATTTCCAAAATCTACTCAAAACCTGTACTCTAGAAAGCGCACCTCCAGCATGCATATGTAATTTAATGCACCCAGATTAATGTCAGATATTAAAGAATGTGTTCAGACAGGTTGAAAACGATCTGTTTCGACGCACTGTACTTAAAAACACGTATTTTCAGGAGGGTGAGAGGGAATCCTCTAATTTTAATTTTAATTAGACCTTATTCTTCATTGTGAGGTCCTCCAGCGCACCTCACAATGAAGAATAAGTTCACCATACCCCAAATCTAACAATTTGCAGTTTTCTCTGAATTTTCGTCTATTTCATGCTGTTACTCTAATTTTATTCACACTTTTCACAACCTGTAACATAACATGCTGCATATTTAAAGTTTTTCCACACAGCGCCTCTTGGTGTATAATGCAGGGATATTTTAGTACAGGACGATTTAAAATTGCTTCAAACAAAGTTGTAGTGCCATTGACTTACGTGTCATTGACGGCTCTCTGTAAGTACACACACTGAGTTTACTTATAATCTAATCTCAGGTTTTCTGGGTATGAATTTACTTTTTAAAATATGACTGATCTTCTTGTTTTACCATGCAATGACTCCAGACTGGCAAGTTCTTCAAATACATTAAAATTATCACCAATTCCTTTTATAAAAATGCTTAACTGGGCTGCATCACATGTCTGTTGATTCATCCTAAGCTAGAGAAAAGAAAATACAAGAATGGACAAGGTCTTCCAGTTGCTGAGATACATCCTGAGAGAGTTCCTCGATACGTCTCGTAACTGTCTGCCTTTATATAGCAATTTCGCTCGCTTTTCTTTCAATACCTTCATTACCAAGATAGCGTGCAAATATTTGGAGACAAGGCTTAAGGATTTCTTCTCCGTCAGAAAAAAGTTTCTTTCTTTTCTTTCGCCAATGATAAAGCAATTTCATAGGGCGCTTCTATCATCGCCAAGTCTTCACAACTTACTTTAGCAAATATATTTTGCCTTCTTCTGATTTCTTCCTTTTTATTAGTCACATATTCTTTTCATAACTCAAATTCAAGATCCAGCTTCCTTTTTCCTTCTATGTTAGTCTGCTGCTATGTTTTATAGTGTCTATTAAGATCATGTCTTCTATTATGTGAAAAAGAGTAATTTCACATACAAACGGTTTGCCTGATGGACTTCCTATAAATAACAACTCATTTTCCCACTGTTCATTAAATTAACGCGTACTATCACTTTCTGCACTTCTTTTGTTCATTTTCTTTTGCAGAGTGAAGGATAGCAGGAATGTAAACAAAACATAGAAAAGAACACAGAACTCAAATCTAACAAATGAAACACTCAAATGAAACACAGAACTCAAATCTAAATGCTGAAAAAGAACAAACAGGTCGCAAGTACGTACGTCGTATCACACAGAATATCAATTTGCCAAATGTACAGGCATGCACGAACTAGGACTGAACTGGAGCACTCTGGTGTTGAATAGATGGATTTAGCTATGGCGCCTACATAAAAAGAATATTAAGTATGCGCAAGGATGCAATGCGCCATGTTTGGCGCATGCGCCCCAGGTCAGCCACCACTGCCTTAGGGCTTTTACACAAACACACGAGTGTATGTGTGTGTGTGTGTACAAAAGGGAAATTCCAAATTCATAGCGCTAAAATAAGTTTAATAGGAACATATTTGAAGATTATCCATGTAAAGGCCATTCAACTAGCAGTCCAAGTTTGCAGCCGCATGAAATGATCAACTGATGATATTAACACTAAATGACAAGTCAACATGTGAAGTGGGCAGAATGTATAACAAAAGTTTCATGATCATGAGGAGATCCTGAACACCATGGAAGAGAAAAATAAAGGAAATGTTAACAAACGGGAGACAGTTGTGTCCCTGTATACCAAGAGAGCCCGAGAACAACAAGTGAGCTCAGGTCATGGTTCTATTTATACGGTGTACTGACTCATTAACAAAAAGTTTAAAATGTTAATTTTGATTTTATGGAGTCAATTCATGTAGCGTTTGATTCCAGCAGGTAGAAGTCAACGTACCACATAACCTTATCCAGCACTCGACGTCTCTCGGTTGACCGCAAGATGTAACAATTCCTCCCGTAATCTCGTCTAATTAAAATACAATAGCTAATTGAAAGATGCTTCCCGATATCCCCGCAGCAAGTGTATTCTCTCTGGGTATAGTTTACACGCACATTTCTCAGCGACGCTGCTCATTTAAATCACGTAGAGAGATAAAAACACCACCTCACACAAATACCAAATGAGCTGTGCATGTATGAGTCACGCGAAAGCGATAATATGACGTTTCTAAGTGCCTAATACCGGTGTGGGCGATAATCTGTCACAAATGTCACCGCAGACGCTCGATATAATTATTTAAACCGTCAGAGTTTTGTTTGTCTGCTGCAGGGCGATATATTTTTCTGTTCGATTCCAATCTATGACGTATCGAATGAGATTTCCCCGGCTAAGCTCATTTGTAAGTCTGTCTCGTTTTACATTCAGATAAAATATTCTACGCTCAGATTCTTATTGTTTTAACTCGGCTGTATTCCCCGGGGCTTTATATCATGTGGAGTGGAAACGTTGAGAGGCACAAAAATAATCAATTATACATAGTAATAATAAATGTAATAAATTATTTACTTTTGTTTATAAGTGCGACCGGTTCAGGGAAAAAGCTCTTAGGCCAGAGATTGCCTAGTGGTAGCGTGTTGGCTTTCGGTACAGAAGGTGCTCGAATTGAATCCAGACAAGCGCCATTAAATTCCTCCGTGTCAAGGCCGGATATTGGCACGTTAAACCGTAGATCGGAAAGTCCTTCTTTGAGGTCAGTGGTCGGGGAAGGTACAATCCCCCCAGATGTCACCCCTGGGGGTGCTCGGTCAAAATTGAGGTGGCACCTGGCTAATTCAGACTCCGACCCTAGTGGTGCCATTATAAACTGGAGCCACACCTAACATCAACAACAACAACAGCTCTTTTGATTACATGGAGCAGTGGTCACCAGTTATTTTTCCTGTAGGTCTGTTTCAAAACATTGTCTAACTTTCGCGGTCCAGAAAACTTAAGCCCTCACCTGACTCCTTCTACCGCCCCCTTCCACCATGTTACCAACTACTCTACTAACCTAGGCTACTTGCTTTGCTTAGTAAAACTTTTCTTTGGCATCAGTTGTTATCTTACGTGCAAAACACAATGGATACCAGTGAAATGAAGTGCAAAAATTATCAAATCAAGTTTCTTATTATGGTATTTAGAATACCAGAAAATCATTTTAAAGTTCGAATAAATTTTAAAAAAACTTCTCACAAAGTTCATCGTGGTTAATGCTCATTGGGAAAAATGGCACGTTTTATTTTGAACAACCACTTGAAATCTGGGGTCATGTTCGTGCAGCTGATTCTCATCAAACTGTTAAGGTGGTCATCTGAGTCGAGATCTGTACCGGTTCTTAATGAAGTTCATTTTTGAGAATGCTGCTTCACACACATAAGTTGAGCCAAACATAGTACACAATTTTATGGCTAAAGCTTTGAGTTCTGGATACTTTTTTCACACACATTTTTAATCCATAATTGGTCATTACCAAGGGTTTTTGGAACCTGAGCATAAATGTCTTTAAAATAACATCTTCTTGGAACTCGATTATTTCCAACTGTAGGGCAGTTTTGTTGCTCTTGAAAACATTCGCCTCTTCAATGGTCCACACACCATTGGCCATAAGTGAAAAACTCTTGTTAACCAGCTGCACAACGTTCTCAATTTTTCAAAATCAGTAAATCTTTCTTGAAATTCCGATTTTTAAGTTTTTCCAAAAAATCTTTGAATTGGCTAATGTCAGTAACCTCATTACTGTCACAAACTGATTTAAGGTGTGGAAAGTGTAAAAGTTCTCCGCTAATATCTTCGGAGAAGAGGTCAATCTTTTCTGAAAAACTCTTTACTTCTGAGAGAAGTTCGTACACAAGTTTAAATTTGCCTTGTAGTTTGAGGTTTAAAAGATTCAGGTGCCTAAAAAGATCAGTCAAAAATGCGATGGTTGCCACGTTTTCTTCAACGTCAAAGAGGAAGCCTAAATGCTCACTTGCTAATCTTTGATTACTAGTTGAAAGAAACTCTTTGATGTCCTCCAATACTGCAAAAAATTTCAAGCACCAAGCCTTTACTTAGCCATGTCACATTGTTGTGGAGAATCAAGTCGTCAAACTGAGCATCAGTCTCTTCAGGAAATGATTTAAACTGACGGTACTTAAGCGATGATTTTGCCCATATAAAGTTAATTATTTATATCACCGTTTGCATTCTATCTTGAATACTGGGATTCAGACTGCAGCAAAACACATTTTGATGAATAATACAGAGGCAGGATATGATATTTTCATTGCATTTTGGATCACTGCTGAGTCGCTACTTTCTGAAAATACACAATTTCGTCACGGTCCGTACAAAACTTGCCTGCGGTCCGGATACGGACCACGATCCGCCATTTGGTGATCACTGACATAGAGCGTAAGTTCGTAATTCTAGAGCTGTTTTATTTCAAAATGACTAATTAGTTCCAGAAACATATTTAGCAACAGATCATAATTTCAAGTTCTCATCTGCTGTAATGTATTGTGCAAAAAACTGTAAAGAATCTTGGATCGAAGATTATATTTGTGCTCTTTTCAAAGAGAAATACTCCTATGGATAAAGTTGAAAATTCTCTGACGAATTTCCGGGCTTGGGAGATGATCGTTACTGTAGCATCCCACCTTTGGAAAGAGCGACAATGGATCGTTACGGGTGGGATAAGACAAATACTCGAGGACTGAAAAAATTAGCTTTGTCGTAAAAAGTATGATAACAATGATTATTATTTAAAAAAATGAGTAAATCTAAGGTACTGTGTCATTGATATAAAAAGAGAAAGGCAGACAATAAAAACAATGGTATAAAAAAATTAGAGTTCCTCTTATCGCCTATATCAGTGATTCCCAACCGGTGTGCCGCGGCTCTTGGGGGTACCATGAGATAGGCCAGGGGTGCCGCAAGATTTTTTTTTCTGATAAACAATAAAATATTAGTAGGGCCCACTTAAAATAAATATTAAGTGGAATTAATGACTCTCACGCCCGACAAATTGTGACATAAATCAATGTACTCGTCAAAGTCAATTTTTCACTTCGATTTTAAACAAGCAATATAATGTGTCATTCTGAATTAACAATCCGTCAGAAGCGGAGAACTTAATCTTTAAAATAGTACCTCATTTATCGATTTTGGTTCAGTATGAAGGGAGAGAAAGGGGTAGTCACAAAAAATCACCTTCTAGAAATAATATACCGGGTGGCCATAATTAAACTGACAGTGCTCACAGTGTTCTGTAGCGCGATCTATTTGCGAGAATGACGCCACATTTTGTAGGAAGATTAAACAAGACGGGGGACGAAGGATTCCGCGAAAAAATAAATTAGTTCCAAAAGTCACCGCTAGCTGAATATTTGGCGCTGTGTAATAGAAAATAGAGTGTTAACAAATGCAAATTAATACGGAATAAAATTACCTTTTATTATGCACATTTTCTTAAAATGACAAAGCTGTTCAACATGTGCCGGAATGACAAAGCTGTTCAACATGTGGCGATATTTCTCTCCGGTAACAGAACAGGTTTCCGGTCCTGTCGGGGTAATGTTCTCATAGAAGAATGGACCTACGATAAGTTCCGCTGTGAACCTACACCAAACAGTTACCTTTGGTGAATGTAATGGAATTTCTGTGACTGCATGTGGTGATTTGTCATCCCAAATTCGCCAGTTCTGGGTATTCACAGTTCTATGCAGGTAAAAGTGGGCCTCGTCTCCCCATAAGATTTTCCACGGCCAAGCATCATCCACCTCCATTCTGGCAAGAAAGGTGAGAGCAAAAGTCAATCGCTTATCATGGTCGGGGTACAGTAACTCCTGTACACGGCTGATCTTGTACGGATAGAAGTTGATAATCTTTCGTAAGATTTTCCATACCGTACTGTAAGGCATATCCATATTCCGAGCTAATCCACGAGCGCTAGAGGTGGCAGCAATATTGTCTGGTCCTCTGTCGACAATCGCCGTGGCAACTGCTTCGATTGTATCCTGTGGTACAGGTTTTCGTCCTCTGCCTGACTGAACCTTCAGAGAACCTGTTTTCTCAAACGTCGCAACCATTGCTTTTAGCCCATTAACTGACACAGGACCGTTACCTTTACGCATTTTTTGTGCGTTCTAAAAGCACGAAGAGCGGCTGACGCGTTGCACTGGTTGAGGTAAAAGAATTTGACCAGTAACGCACGCTCGATTAAAGAAGGAGACATTGCACATAAACTTTCAATCCGATTGATTCGAAACGTAACACATTGCCTTTTAAAACCCAAGCAGCTGGCACTGTGCCAATGGATGTAACGTGAAATTTGAATAAAGAACTTCTTCTTCTGCTCAGCGTACGTGATATTGCAGATCACGAGACTTTATCGGTGTTTATGTAGATTTTACGCTTTTTTAAAAGTGTTGCCATATTGCGCTTGAACTAAATAAGAAAATGTGCATAATAAAAGGTAATTTTATTCCGTATTAATTTGCATTTGTTAACACTCTATTTTCTATTACACAGCGCCAAATATTCCCCTAGCGGTGACTTTTGGAACTAATTTGTTTTTTCGCGGAATCCTTCGTCCCCCGTCTTGTTTAATCTTTCTACAAAATGTGGCGTCATTCTTTCAAATAGATCGCTCTACAGAACACTGTTAGCACTGTCAGTTTAATTATGGCCACCCGGTATATGGTTTTTCCATGCAAAAAGAATAATGTACACTTACGCAGATGTTGCCAATAAAGAAACTCATTAATGAAACCACAGAGTGATAATAAAAGCAAACGATTTTTAACTTTAAAAGTTCAGTGCGAATGCTAGCGCGCGCCATCAAGTGGAAGAGAACTATCTTTGGCACCTCCGGCCCCCTCCTCTTTCGAGTATTGGTCATGAATAACCTGAAGACCAGTCGCTACGTAGCTATTCCTGAATACGCAGCCGAGGGTTAATTTCCCAAGTTCTGTGACATCTTTCGATTGCTGTGGGGCTCGAGGCCGGACAAGCAGTACAGATCTGTCATCCACTCAAGGCACCCCAAGCCCCCCTAGTGGAAGATAAATTGTTTATAATGTTTATACTTTGATTTTCAAACAAACATTAACCTTTTCCTTACGGCATGGGATAGCATGTATCCCAAGAATACGGACGCAAGAATGAATTTATACACACACACACACACACACACACACACACATATATATATATATATATATATATATATATATATATATATATATATATATAGATAGATAGATATAGATATAGATATAGATATAGATATAGATATAGATATAAAATCCCCTCAATGGCCGTTCTTACAAATGGGGTATGAAATTTCACGTTCTATATAGGGAATCGGGAAAATGGATCTCGTAAGCTAAAGGTTAAGATGTGTAACTCTAAATCAACAATTTGCACGAAGCGGAGATCTTAATCTTTCAGTCACACACATCTAGACACGCAATCCCCCGACACTTGTTGACACATTTGGGGGTCGATTAGTTGCGGTCCTCCCCCCAAGGTCCCTCGAATCTCTTTGATCATCTGCTGAAGAACCGCTCGACCGAAGGATCGCTGCAGAGAGCGCTACCCATAAATCACTCGTTTTCCCCCTGTGTACTTTGCAGTGCAAATGTGTGTGACTGAAGCATGGTACCTCATTTATCGATTTTGGTTAAGTATGAAAGGAGAAAGAGGGATAAAACAAAAAAACACCTTTTAGAAATAATATATATAGATATTCTCCTGTTCGATACTTATATCTTTCAATAAAGGAATAAAGTTAGCAGGGAAGTATTTATTACAGCTTAAATTTAACTTGTTCCTGATTTATATTATTTAATATTGAAAAAATAGAAAAAACAAAAATTCTAACAAGGGTGCCCCAAGTTTCTAATCTCATTCCCAAGGGTGCCGCAAATATAAAAAGGTTGGAAATCCCTGGCCTAGATAGTTCAGTTGGTAGAATTATTTATTCGTGGAGAACAAGGGTTCTCTCTCCAGTCATAGCGGACAGTCGATATAACCTCATGGAAAGACTTTAAACTGACATGAATCACATGCTCAAGCTCAAAAAATTTTGAAGTTGATTTCACGCACGCGGAACATGGACCTGAAACTTGTGAAAAAATCCTCAACATAAGTTACGTTCCTTTAACACTCCGTCATCAATGGCAGTTATAATATTTTCAGATGAAGTAAGTCGGTTTATTTAAAAATTATACTTATTACCCGTGCCAGATAAACGGTATATTGAGTCTTTAGAAACGATTATTTGTTGGCAAAATTTCACACACACGCACACACACACACATTTCCATATGAATTATAATTCAGTGTTTAATAAGGGCAAGAAATTTATTTCAGATAATTTTTAATAGCTACAAACATTTCTAGAAAAACAGCTCTTAAAGTTACACCAAATTGATAATTGGAAAAAAAGGGGGACACAAAAATAATAAATTTGGTAAGAAAATTCTTAAGGGAAAATTAAATTGTAGGTAAAATACTAATAAAATATACAACGTCAGTATCTAATAAATGATAAAATTTTCTGAAACTTCATATCTGCAAATTCTGTGGTTATCACTTCCAAATTCTTTTTAACAAAAATAACAATTGAATTTGTAATATTTTACTACTCTGGAAAAAGGCGTTAATTTTATTTCAAGAATAGTACTTGCGCAACATATTTTTGCGCACTCATTTAAAGTGGAAATTACATTAGTTTTTTAAACTAATGTTAATCATACGAATTCTACATAAATATGCTTTCTAAAGAGGCATACAAAACACCTTTTTTTCTTGTTTTTTTATCACAACTTGAGCATAGTATAATTTCAATTAATAAAGTTACTTATTAGAAAGAGAGCACTGATTAAGAAACGTAATTTTAATAAAAAAATATGACACATTCCGTTTATAGACAGATTTTTTTTTTTATATACAACGAAAATTTTCATGGAAACACCAATTTCCATACTAAGAGATCCAACTGCATATATATACATAAAATTTTGCGCATATGTTGTACAAGAATAATTTGCAGAGCAGGGATTCCCAACCTTTTCACGCTTGCGACCCCTTTTGGAATGAGATTAAAAACTTGGAGTACACTTGTTAGAATTTTTTTTTAATTTTTTTAATATTAAATAAAAGTGAAATACATATCGGGAACCTGTTAAATTTAAGTCTAAATAAATACTTATTCCATAGCTGATTTTATTCATTTATTAAAAGATATGAGTAACAATCACTAGAATAGGATGTATTATCACAGTTTCAAAAACAGCCATGATATTCGATATAATATTGCACTAGAAGACTACAATGGAAATCGCTAAAAGGAAATTTGTTTTATTAATGTGAGACTTGCGATGGATGCTTAGAGCACAAATGTTTGATATCAAGTCTAACAGCTCTGGGCGTGAGGGTGGCTAATTCATCCTCAGGAATGAGCGCACAGATTTGTGCCACAATTTATCGGGCCCGAGAATCATTAATTTAACTTAATATTTATTTTAAGTGGGCCCTACTAATATTATTTTGTTTACCCCCAAAAAAATCTCGTTGCACTCCTGACCGATCTCACGGCGTCAGCAAGTGCCGCGGCACACCGGTTGGGAATCACTGTTGTAGAGCTCAACATGAGCTCAACATGAAAAGTGGTGAGCGACTTCTTCTGGGCCACGCCCTCGGGAGCATGTCTTGTTATCGATTGGGCAAGGAATAACTATTAGTGGCCATAAGGTAGAGAAAGAGAGAAAAGTGATTGGAAGTCTCTAGGATCCATGAGCTTATACAAAACTAGTATGACAGAAAATTTTCTCTCATACTGCTAGGAGGAAGTTTATGGATAGGATCTAAGAGGAAGTTTAAGATAGAATGTTTTTTACCGTAGCTGTGCTACGTATCAGATTTTCAAGTTTTAAATTGTCTTTTGCCGTGCAAGCACGTATTATTTTATAAATTTTTATTTTTATTTTATTTATTTATTTATTTATTTTAAATAAGGAAAAGAGAAAATAATTATCGAACAAGCACCTCACGAGGCCGTTTTTGGTTCTCAGCAGCGGCTGGGTCATAATCGAAGTTTTCTAATAAAATATCATTATCAATGCTCTGAAAGAAATTAGTCGCGAGTTTTTTTAGATAATTTGGAAGAGTGAGAAGATTTAATTCATTTTGTAATTCAATGTTTCGAAAATACCACGGTGCGTCAGCAATCTGTCTAATCGTAGTGTTTTGGCATACCGTGAGATGATTAATATTGGAAACTGCTGCAAATGACCAAGCCGGTGCTGCATAAGTTAATAGGGGTCTTAAGAAGGATTTGTAGATGAGCAATTTATTTTTAGTGCTTAATTTGCTATTTCGAGCTATTAGGGGATAGAGTGAACGACGAGCTGCTCGAAATTTAATTCTACTCTGTATGATGTGGTGCTTGAACGTGAGTCTCTTATCAAGGTGAACTCCGAGATATTTTACAGTGTTTGACCAGGGGATGACAGTGTTATTAATTTTAATGTTTATGTTTCGGTAGGAAGAGATGATTTTATTAGTGAACATGACAGCTACGCATTTATCAGTGTTGAGTTTGATTTTCCATTTGGTGAGCCAGGTGGATATGCGTGTGATGTGTTTGTTTATAGTGGCTACCGCGTATTTAAAATTTTTATTAGTTGAGTAGATGGCTGTATCGTCAGCAAAAATAGCTATGTTAGAGTTGGAATGTGTTGGAACATCGTTTACGTAAAGGTTGAACAGAAGTGTAGATAAAATTGCACCTTGTGGTACACCACTAAGCATTGGTTTTTTGTCTGAGATAGTGTTATTAATTTTAACTTGAAAAGTTCTGTTACTTAAGTATGAGATTATTAATCTGGTGATGTGCGAGGGGAAGTTATAGTTACTGTTGTAGATGGTAATGTACTTGTTTATATACTAGTAGCGGAGGAGGTTTTCAGAGTCAAGTTCCCCCCTCCCCCCCCTGCCTTTCCGAGTATACCGATCAAGCCATAGAAAAATTGTTTTCATAAATTTTGAAGAACCGTGTATCCATCCACTCATTCTGAAATTTGGAGTTTAACTTTTTCTCCCAAAGACAGAAAGATTTCAAGTTTTACGGGATTTTTTTATTTTATTTATTTATTTATTTATTTATTTATATATTTTTGGTGTGTATGTGTTCGTTCTTTCATAAATTTCGTGATTTGTTTCTAATTCCTCTTTCTGAAAAAGAGGGTTCTTAACAATTTATGCTCCTGTAGGGGATGCAGCTTTTGGATATGTAATCATCATTAAAGGACACAGGAGAAATATAAAATTTTCTGAATCATATGGTGTTCTGTGCTGACCGAGATATCTTCATGTTCAGAGAAACATTCATTCTGTATCTACAGGGATATTTTATTCGTGTACACTTATGTGTCATTCAAGTCGATTGGGATACAGCTTCAAGATGACCGAAAGGTTTTTGTTTTTTTTTTTTGGGGGGGGGGGACCTTGATTGAAATTTAATTGATTACCCCTTAATTAAACAGTTTAACAAATAGGGTATAAACTTATAACTTGACAATTTCTATTCCCTTTTATTCCTTTTTATTTATGTGAGTCTAAAATTATCAAAATATGCAGTAGTAGCTGCTATATGTATAGTCCCTGCTCTTTGAAAATTCTGTCGAAAATGTTTTATTAAAGCTTTACTAAAGAAACTTCATTAAACTCTCCTTTCAAATTCAGACGTTTGATGTATTCTGACTGAAATACATCAAAATTTAAAAATGAACACCTTTTAAAATGGAACGATTAATAAACGTTGTTTAGCATCCGATGCATTTTGCAGAATTTTTTTCTATCGAGCCTATTTTCTTGCTGTGTTCCACAGTCAGCACTGAATTAACTTGTCTTAGGTTGCTGTCAGAGGTTGCTTACACCCGACAAATGGAATCCAAAGATTATATTTGTCATCATACTATTTTTGGACCTAAATTGAAATTGAAAGTTCTTAATAGTGACTCACTAGCAAGTTAATCGGTCAGTTGTGGGCTTTATTTGAATTTATGATTCCCCTACCTGTTTGTTTTTTTCGCTTTATCTCTCTGGCGTTCACGTGTGTGTGTAATCCGTCTCTTCTCAGAAGTACTATCGTTATCTTAAAAGTTTTTTGACGCTCTTATCTCGTTGGCATAGTGAGTCAAAGTGACCATCCTTCTTTCAACGTTTACAGTAGCTTACGTAGAGATAATGTTGATTTGAATACATCATTCACAAGTTTCTTTTGAGCGTAAAAATTGATTTATTTTATTTTATTTTTTTACTCTTACACAACAAAAATTTCACTGTGGATATTTTAAAAAGGACCTCTTTGTTCTAAAATATTTTATATTTTGTATACAAAAAAACCTTATCTAAATAAATGTATATTAATGCTTTGAAAGCATAAGCCGAGAAATCACCAGACCCTGAAGAAATCAGAAAACCTTATCTAAATATATGCAAATTAAAGCTTTGAAAACGTACTTCAAAAAATCAAAATGGCTGGAGATAATATTAGCGTTCTAATATTATGTAAACTTAGAATTTTTCTTGAAATTTCAATAATTTTAATATTGATTTCAAATAACTTTCATTATTATTTAGTGAAATTTCTATTTTTGTTCCGAATGAAACCTTATTTTTTTTTTTTTACCTCTTTTGGATCAATAACGACACTTTATTTCATTTTTTTAAATTTTCATTCTTTGGTTTCATGTTGCTATCTTTTATGTTAATCCAGGTCTGTCACTGATTGGCTGCCTTTTAGTGTTGAGTCGTGAAGCTTCAGTAGAAGCGCGATTAAAAGGTTGGCAGGAGTTGAATTTCTCAACGAAGCGAAAATCGAAATGTTTTTGGTAGCAGCATTGTTTCTACAGCAGCTGATTTAACACGAAATAGGCACTGGAATAAGTTCAGAATCAGCAAATACTCGTAGTAGTAGTTAGAAAATAACTATTTTGTGTTTTTTTTTCTAGAATGAATAAACTTTTAGTAATTTATGTATTCCCAAGAGATCGCTTGGCTTGGTTCGGTTTAGTTTGGTGAGCTGCGATCAACTTTTTGATACACTAGGGCTAATTAGACCGGGTCCCACTGCTTAAAGTCAATTCGAACGTTTACAAACGTCCATGCCAGGAGTGGGACTCAAACTCACAGACTCGAAGGTACCGAATGCCATCCCAAGGGATCGCATTTGCAGTGCTGGAACGTTCACGTCGAAATTCCCTAGATTGTTTTCCCAATAGAAAATAGTGTTTCTTTTTCGAAAGAGAAAATATTGTCCCTGTGCGAGGAAGTATCTGCCTAATCCTGACAGCACAAAGTTGATTTTTGACGTTTTCAAAGGAGCTTCATTGAACGGCACCAAGCATCGGTAAAATTAATTCCCAGTTATTTAGCTTGTATTTACACTTTTGGTCTATATTTAGCTAGTCTTTTCCAAAAGCAGATAAGCTCTTTTTTCTAAGAGGAAACAAATTGCTAATGTTGACCCTGTATTTCCAAAAAAAGTGACTATCTTTGAATCAAAAGACAGCCCCAAAATCGACATTTGCAATCGAAACAGCAGCTAAACTTTGTATTCAAAACGAATAAAAATTACGGAACAATTTACTGGCATTTATTTTTTATTTATAATTTTAGCGTCAAATATTAATCAGTCAGCAAAGAAAGGAACTAAATCACATGCAACGTGACTCATTTCTTTCAAAAATCCTAAATTCCAGCCAAAAAGTCACGTTACAAAAAATCGACTTTTGCAGAGCAGCCATTTTAAAGCGCATGTGAATGGTATGTTTACTGACATTAGTAAATTTGTTAAAATCATGTCCTGCATCTTTAATTTTTTTCTTTCTTTGGCTAATTATTAGAAATATTATATTTTAGAAAATTCATAAAAAAAAGGAGAATATTTCTGTGGTAAAAGTTTTACATCTATCAGAACATTGGAAATAGAAATAAAGAGGAGATAGCATGGAACTCATGGGTATTACTTTGCAAAGTAAATTTTTACTGATACTGCATGTTTTTTAGCTTTTTGGTCTTTTGCAGAAGATGCAGATAGTGTATACAGTACTCTCTACAGAACTCATTTTTTGCTTTTAAAATGGCACATAATAAATCTATATTTTCATATGAGCCGTTATATGCAAAAGTGGTGTGTCCTTTTTTTTTCACATTTTGAGATTACACCGTTACTTACGAGCTCTGTGTTCAATCTATCTTGTGTTAAAGCTATCATAGAGTGAAGTAGTAGTAGAAATATCCCCAGCAATATATTCACATTTAACACATTCATACATGCTACTTTTCAAAAAGAGATATGGTAGACTACTCAGTAATACACTGAAGTGCCACTGAATTAGGGATACCTACCTAGTAACGAGTTGGGCCTCCTCTGACCTTGATGACGGCTGCCACACGACGAGGCATAGATTCAACAAGTTTCTGGAAACGTTCCACGGGAATGGCTTGCCAAATATTGGTTAAAGCTGTCCATAATTCAGTAAGGTTCTTTGGTGCTGTGTAATGGCCTTTCACGCCTTGTTCCAAAACATCCCAAAGATGTTCAATAGGATTTAAGTCTGGGCTTCTAGGTGGCCAATTCATGACAGAGAAGTCAGAGGAATGCTCATCCAGCCAGCCAGTAGCCAACCGGGACTTGTGAGAGGTACAGTTGTCTTGCTGGAAAACTCCATTACCGTGCGGATAACAGAACAGCATAAACGGATGGAGGTGATCACCCAGCAAATCTACGTACCGAATTGCATTGAGGGAGGTTGGTACACACACCAAAGATCCCAAACTGTGCCACGAAAAAACACCCCAGACCATGATTGAGCCACCATGCCCTTGTACAGTTCGAGCCAGGCATGCATGATCCATGGCTTCATGAGCCTGACGCCATTTTCTCAGCCTCCCGTCGGTGTTAAGTAGTCGGAATCGAGACTCATCACTCCATGCTACTCGTTTCCAGTCCTCTACACTCCAGTCTCTGTGCTCTCTTGCCCATGCAAGACGTGCAGCCCGATGGCGAGTATAGAGCAATGGTACTCTCGTAGGTCGACGGCTCCCGAAACCCATACGGTGAAGCGAGCGTTGCACAGTCCGTTTACTGACTGTACGACTGGCACCGTCATTAAACTGGGTGGTAATTTGAGCTAATGTTTGGCTTCGCTGGCTACGTACAATACGCCTGAGCCGTCTCTCACCACGCACTGTCAAGGCTAATTTTCCTTTGCAGTTTGCCCGATCGCTAGTTTTTTTTCCACCATCCATGTATTCTTGGTATACTCTTGACACTGTCGACCTTGAAAATCCTAGCTGTCTGACGATTTCGGAAATTGAATGGCCCATGCGTCGAGCACCTGCGATTTGTCCGCGATCGAAGGCGTCTAAATCGGGCAGTTTACCCATACTGGCAATTCCAACAACTAATTCAGAACAACCACAGTACGCGCTATATATGCAGTTACCACAGCGCCCTCACTTGCGCATATATGATGCGCAGCGCTACACAATTTGCATAGGCTTTGCTATCCCTAATTCAGTGGCACTTCCGTGTAGTAGACTAGTGCTGTTAAAGAAATAATACATTTCAGGGAAATAGAGAGCCGGTGTCATGCCCAAAGAAAAAGTTGTTCCTGGACTTCCTCGATATGCGCGGGGTCCCTAAAAAGTCCCCATACCAGGGGGTCGGCAACCTTTATAACTAGGAGGGCATATTTCAGAAATGCGGGAGATCGGCGGGCACCTCTGGATAAAGAAGAGGAGGGGGGTTAATATTTAAGCGTGAAAATATTAATGCAACATACATTTTTCTTACATAAATTTAAATTTTAATTTAAACAAAGCAATCTTAAAATTGATAATTAATGCGATACTGGACATTGCATATGTACGGCCAACTCGTTGTAATGCGGCACATAAGTTGAATGAACAGTTCTCAGGCATTGGTCCAAATCAGTGTCAGTGAGGCTTGATCGGTGCTTTGATTTTAAGTATTTCATATTGGAAAACAAAGATTCACAAGCATGTGTCGACGCGCAAAAAGTGTTCAATTTCAGACCATATTTTCTCAACAATGGGAAGCTATTCATTCACTTAATTCCAGAATTTTTCTTCGTTATGATGTTATTTTAATTCAGTGTTATTTCTTATATTTATAATTTACAATCCTGTAACCAACTGGTTTAAACAGGGCATCATAAAGTAAAAACTCTTATGATGCCCTAACAGAGTAAAGCAGCCTTGCGAACAGCCGCCGGGATCGCAAGAAGTAATCCCTAAAACTCTCACTCCGTGGACAGAAGCAACCATTAGCGTTCGTGCCGACACACTCTGAACTCTGCTTGCTGAGAAACGATGTTTGTCAGTCGGTCCAATGTTTCCCTAGCTAGTAGCAGCATATTTTCGTGTATGCCTGTAAACTTCTAACAATTGTGTAGTTCTGTAAATAATTGTTATGTTTTCATTAAATTAGTTAAAACGTCACCTAGGGTTTCGTTTTTTTACTCTCGGGATCTAGTTTACTTTCTCCCTGAAGTCAACAAGTCTCGGTTATTATGTGACTGTTCAGGCGAATGGCCACAATCCTAAGTTCTCCCTAATATCAAAATATGTTGCGATTTTATTAGTCATATCATCCTCTGTATGATAGAAATGGTTTATAAAAAAAAAGTCAAGAATGCCTCCAATTCGTAGAATTCTTCAAATCTGGTATTAAATCCTTCCAATAAGGAATCAAAATGTCTGGCAAACTGATAGGTGGTAGCATTTTCATCGCAATAATTTTCTATCACCATTTTTAAATTTGGTAAATGTGATAAATTATCTTTCTCCACATGCGTTTTCCAGAGCATCAATTTACCTTTAAATGCATTACCTATCACAGAAGCAGGGGGAGAGTGACGCTGTCGGGGAATTAGGCTGGTCAGTTATATTTACGGTTTTACGATTTTTTATTTATTTATTTTTTTTTACTGAAATTATTCATTACGACTACGAGTGTTTGTTATTCATATATCTAAAATGTTTTGATATTTGGACGGCGAGCACTTTAAAAATGTTTCGCGGGCACCACGTTGCCGACCCCTGCACCACACTAAGGGAATGTCGACCCCCCCCCCCCGCATCCCGTCCTTTAAGTTATAAATTTTCTCCCCTTGGCTAGACAATGCCAAATAATGTAATAATGTTTCTCTGTGGCTTCATTGACGATATTTAGAGGTCATTGATTTTCATTATGTGCATGATTCAGTGCCCTTTCATTCGTAATACATACAGGCAAGCGTTCTAGAAAGTGGAAGGGGGATGACTTGAATTCCAGATTCTAAGGGGCTTCGAAGAAAAAATATTGAAATGAAGCAATTTTTCTGAAAACAATAATTATTAATCAAATTTTGAATTAAAATCTACTACCGCACAATCGATTTCATTTGAATTTTTTTTCAACTACTTGTTATCATTCCTTGGTCGATTTTAAATTTTCTTGTTTCTGTTCTGCGTCAGCAGAAAGATATTTTTGTACCAGTAAAAATCAATATCCTCAAACTCTCTACAACGTCTGGAGAAAAACTGAAGGGATTTACAGCCACTCATACTATGTTGTTGCGTTATTAAAAGTATACAAATACCTAAGTATCTAGTCTATTTGTTGAAAAATAAAACTAGAATTCAATTTTTTACTATTCTCACGGTGTCCACTCTACCAAGAAAACTATTACTAAATTTTTAAATCCATCTGTGGAATTTTTTTTTGTATATTTGTTTACCTATATGCGTGAATTCACTAATTTTCATCAGTGGGAATTTTGATATAGTGCCTTAAATTTGATGCTGCGAGTTGCAGAGATTTCACTTCTCAGATATTAAAAAGGAATTTGCAATTCAAAAAACTTTTTTTACATAAATTATGAGAAATAATTTATTTATACAGTCTTTTTTTATATTTTTCTTGCATAAGGAGCAGTTAATTTAATTAAGTTGAATTTTAATTAATACTGGTGTTAAAATAAAAAATATGAATGACTTTTTTTTCTACATTTTTTAAAAAATTTCAGCTCTCGTCACAGGATGCTGTTATTTTTCAGTGGCTCGGTTCCGCACGCGACTCTGTGAGGCCCGCTGTATACAAGCACATTTTTCCCCACTTAATGCTATGTAAGCGCGGTGTGATATCGCTACATTTCTCCCGTTACGTAGCCACGTGTTATAATTTTATATTCTTATAGAGCAGTAGTGCGCAAGCTTTTGTCGACCGCGACCCATTTTCTCTCAATGAAAAATCTCGACCTCAATGAAAATTGATTGGCAACAGAAATTTAGAAGTAGTAATGCAAAAATTAGAAAAATGTTAACAAAAGTATAGAAAACGAAATAGACAAATTTTTAGAAACTGTTTAAAAAATCGGTAACTGTCAATATTGGGTATATATTTAATTTGCATAGTAACAATTTTTTAAAAAAATGTCTTCCTTACCATCTACACTTGTTTTTTTGCCAAATCTCGTATAACTAAAACTTTTTTATATACAGGTAGCCATCCTACAGAACGGCATCTTACAACACGGTTTCGCTATAACACGATAAGATAAATTGCAGGAACCTTCGTATAACACTGCAACCTGTAACACGGTTTCGCTCTAACACGGTAAAAAAAAAAATGCGAAAACCTTTGTACAACATTGGATTTCTATAGCACTAGATAAGATGATTTTTGTTTAATACATTTAAAAACAAAATTACCTTAAAATAATGACGGGAAGGAATAATGAACTATAGTGGCTTTACATATGAAAATGTATAAAAAAAATTACAATTTATTCATTTATAACTCTATAAAATTACAAGAAGTCCTAAGCTTAGCTGAAAATCTTGAATAATTTTTCCTGAATGCAGACCCTTCCGCTTAAAGAAGCCGAAAATTCAAAAGGGAGCTGCAAAATTGTCTATCTCCATACCGTGAATCTACAATGACCTTGAAAGAACTAGCAAATAAACCAAAATTACAGATTTTTTAAGAGAATAGACGGTGCAAAAAATCTAAATGAAGAAAAAGGTTATGAAAGTAAAGGTGATATCGTTCAATAGAAAAAACGTTCTCGTTTGATTGTACTGAGCAGTGATGAGGAAGAAATTTATTAAATTATGGTCCCATTAAATAAAAATAATATTTTTTTGTTTCTTTTCGTTTTGTGTTATACGTACATTTATATTTTTAATAAAAATTAAGTTTCTTATATGGAATTTAAAAAAATGTTTGTTTCTAATAAGTTTTCAGAACGTAACCCCCCTTTTTTGAACTGTTTCTGGGTCTCATATAACACGGTTTCACACAACACGGCATTTTCTAGGAACCTATCTAGCGTGTTATAGGAGGGTTACCTGTATTTAAATATTAATATGCATTTGTATTTCGCTTAGGTAAACTTAAAATTAAAAAAGAGCATTATTTTAAAATGATAAGCTTCCTATTAAAACACTGAAAATTATAAATTTCATTCATCTGTATAAAACTAAACTAGAAAAAAAAATAAATGAGAAGGGTGAACCTGGACTTCATATAATATTTGTTCAATATTTAGTGAAATATTTGAGTATGCCACACTCATATCATCATTGTTTGGTTTTTATAGCTACATAGTTTGAAATCCCAGTTTCGCATATATAGGTAAAAGCCAATGGAAGCAATATAGTCTTTGAGACTAGTTGGCTCCTTATTTAACAATATCATGTATTTTTAACTTATAAAAAATATAAACAGAACCAGCTGAATACCCGTGCTTCGCTACGGAGTACATTTTAGGATAATTACAATGAAAATCGTAATGGATATTTTTATAGACAAAATAATGTAGAAGAAAATATTCAAATTGAATCTACTAGAACATACTAAAGAATATAATGCAGTTAATATAGTACAGTTTGAGAAACATTTTCCCCGTCAGTAACCGAAATTTCCTCAGCCATTTTTTGACGGAGATCCGCCCAACAAAGAAGAGACACCGAGAATAGTCGCAGATAATACGATTTTCCACACAAACGTATTGGAGTGTCCCAATTTATCCCCTTAGGGATGAAATTTCAAAAAATCCTTTCTTAGCGGCTATCCATGTCATTATAGGAATGCACTGTCAAAATTTCCAAAGGTTTGGTCTGTGCGAGGTCTGTCAGTCAGTCACGGAACTGTTTTATATATAGGTTTCATTTAACATCCTTAAAACATACTAATTTGAATTAAATTCTTTGAAAACTTCCATCTCAATGAGTCTATTGGTAAAATTTTATCTTTTACTATATTTCAATATTATTTTGTCAATTTATTTCGTTGTTGTGCACGTGACGCAAAATTAATTTAAAGTATCACAAAAAGAAAAGAAATCTCGTGATCAGCATTTAATAAATTAAATTCTAAAAATTATTCTTTAAAAATTCACCATAAATCAGAAAATGGAGGTAATGATTCAAAAAAGATTTTATTTTAAAGGAATTTTTATTATCTTTCCCATGATATGAATTTTATAACCCTCAGATTATTATTTTAAATGCAAACTTTAAAGAATGTTACAAAAACAGCTTAAAAATTTAATTTTAAAAAAACTAAGAATTTTCAAAAATCTTTCTTAGTACACCCCTACACTATAAGAAGAATTGCAGTGCAAAAATTCAGTCCTTTAGGTCCAGCGATTTGGTCTGTGCGTTATCTGTCGGTCAGTCAGTCAGTAACGGAACTGTTTTTTATATATAGATTATTAAAGCTATGTAATTATGGAAATTTAAAAGCATGTTTTTTAATTAAATAATTAAGTGTGTAAAATTTCCTTCAGACTATCCGCGATTCCTCCCATTTTTTCCTCGACCCCTTTGTGGGTCACAATCCACAGTTAGCGTGCCACTTTATAAGAGAAAAATTCCATGCGAATTTTTATCACAGTCTTCGTTATTCATTGTGTGTTCATTGCTACCCAGTCAACAATGATGACATACTCGGTCTTCCCATTATTCCTCTTTCGGAACCTAATTGAAGCATAGCATCTTTGTTACATTAATCAAGCTAAGAATTCGTTACTCAAACATTTGCGACCGAGCTATAGCAGCTGTGTCTCCAAGGGCTAATTCGTTTTAGGCCCCACGCTTTGATTGCGGTACCTGGAAATCCGTGCGCGTGCGTTTCTCCACTTCCGGAGGACTCCACTAAACTGTACTTTGAACATGCTTCCCCTACATCACTGCAGTTTGCAGAGGTCATTTTATAATTGGGGAGAATAATACGGAATCAACGCAATCTGTTGTCTCCCAAATTCCCATCGTCCCAGTTTATGCGTGTCTCCCCTTTGGGACATCCTGTTCCGTTTACCCGGGGACATCTCCCATCAATCTAATCGAATACCAGAGGATGTATCCAGTGAGAATAGCTTTCTCCACCTTATTATCTCGCCGTTTGTATTGACTCAATGACTGAGCTCGGATCACCACCTGTGTTCGGGAGATAGAATGGGTGGGGACGGCTGATAAGGTGATCAGTTCTTTCCAAATCTCTACCTCCGTTCGGCGGATATCAAAACCAGTAGCGCACCTAGCTACAATGTGCGAGGTTCATAAGTACATTTGAGCGAAGGGCAGCCCTACGCCGGTAAAGGAATTTGAATTTGCTCCCTCCTCCCTATCCAAGGAATGGTAATTTCCTGTTGCACAAATAATTAATTCCGTACGAGAACTGTTCTGGCAGGTTCAGAGAGTGATAAAAGAAAATGAATTTCACACATTTATGTAATTCTTGAATATTCCATTACGTCAGCTTTGGAGAGCATTTGTCTGGGCTTCTTATCTCCCCACCGGTGAAATCTTCCTGACACTTCTGAAAATTATCTGTATATAACAATATTATGGCTATAGTAGATATTGCCGCCAGGTTAATAGTTTTAGACATTAGGTTAACTGCTTCAGGGGTGGGGTGTCGTCCGGGTTGGGCATTCTAGAGAAAAATTGTAGAATGTATCACTCAGTGGAACCCCGTTATAGTGAACCCTGTATATAACGAAATCCTGGATATAACGAACGAAAATTTTGGTCCCGCCGTTTTCCTATTGTATTTAATGCTAATTTATCCTTTTATAGCAAACCTCCGAAATCTTAAGAATCGGCTATAACGAACATTTTTTTCAGTCGACAACTGAATTTAAAAAAATTTTTAAACTTTTTATGAATGTTGAAGATACAACGAATGTTAAAGAAGCAAAGAATGTTGAAGAAGAAGATGATTAAGATTTACCTATCGCAGTGTGGATAGAAAAACACAAAATTTCATCACTCTCAGATTGTAGCTTGCAATTGTTCGAAACATGTGATGATGAAGTCATTACATGTGAAAATCCGACTGATGAGGATATTGTGGAAGAAATTAAAATGAATCTTTCTGAAATCGAAGATTCTGCATCTGATGCTGATGAAGAGGAGCACATAAATGACGAAATCTCCACCATCTCAGATGCTACAACAGCGATGACTGTAAATAAGTTTTTGTCTACACAAACAGTGGAAGAAAGAGTGTTATCAGTGGAAGAAAGAGTCATTTGATGTATTGAACAAAGAAATTCATAAAATTTTTTTGAAATCGGCATCACGTCAGCAGAAGATTACCGATTATTTCTGTATCAAAACAGTGAGCAACAATTAAAGATAAACTCAATTTATTTCCATTTGTCTTCATTTTTAGTTAATTTAATTAGTATTGTGTCAGTTTAATGTAATCGATTTTAGTCAATTTAATTCATTAATGATCATTTCCAATAGATTTTATCATTCTTTCAATACATCATTATTGAATATACATAGCAACTAATGAGTTATACATTTTGTGAACTCTAACATGTTCCTTAAAGGTTTGGATATAGCGAACAAAACCTTTGGTCCCTTGAAGTTCCTTATAACGGGGTTCGACTGTATTACGTTACGTATTAAATGGTCTTGGAACTGTGTGTGTGTGTATATATAAACATGGAGGTGCGGGCCTGTGTGTGTATGTAGCCATGTGTAAGAGTGTTCAATTTATCTTATGAATGTGATCGACCTCACCTAATACATTGTTTGTAGTCAAAATATATGCGCATTATTACATTTTAAAGGCATCTCGTTCTTTTTCACAGATCTAAATTTGTTCATACTGTTGTCCATTGTCCACTAATCGTAGATCTAAAATAAACGTTTAGAAATTCTTTTGATCCCAATATCTTCATTAATAAAAAGTCTTTGCCATTAGGAAGTGAATCAAAGTTCCAGTATCTTTACAGTTTAATATCTTTATTATTAAAAATCTTAAGCTATCTCTTACTCAATATTTTCATTATAAAAAAATATAATGTCTATTTACTGTCCGATAGCTTTTGCCTTTATCTTTAAAAAATCAAAACATTTACATGGCCAGTATCTTTAACGATTTACCCTATAATTATACCTTTGATTTCTGGCTTAATATACCTATTTATTTTTAGACTTATTAGTTTACATATTATTAAAGATCATAAATATTATATGAATCCACCTCCCTAAGCCTTCATCAATAAAAATCGTATGTCGATCAACCAATTTTATATGTTTGGGGAATGTCTATCATTAAAGGCTTAATATCAATCACTCTCCACTAGATTCGTCATTCAAAACCAGACATTTAACCGCCTGCCAATAACATTATCTTAAAAATCGTACTTCACTAGTACTTTTATCCTTAAAAAATTGTCTACAAACCTTCCATATTTTTTACTAAATTTAAAAAACGTTTGTTTTTAAATCCGATATTTTTCAACCTTCCAAAATCCTCATAACTAAAAAATCTGATGCCAGTTAACACAGTAAATAACAAAGTGTGGGCATGGTGTAATGGTCATATCTACAGTAATCGTAAAAATCCACGGGTCTAAAACAATAGCACATTTATATTTTTTCTCCAAAATGACATAATTCATACTCTTTAACTTAGTCCTCTGCAGACAGTGGTAGAAAAAAGTAAAATTATATATCAGTATATTTTACGTAGATGTAAATAATGTGATCGGGGAAACTTTTTGTATGTGTGGAGTGTCTAGGCCTAGCCAATTGTTTTAACGTAATCAGTTGAATTCTAAATAATTCCTTTAATCCGAAACTAAAAGACAGACCTTGAAGATTTTTGACATAAAATCGTTTAAAAGGACTAGCATAGCTGTATCACTTTAAACACTGGTGTAAGAAATTAAGAGAATTTGCAGACTTGGTCGATTATCTCTAGAACTACTTTACCGATTTTGATGAAATTTGATATTACATACATTGATAAAATACAAAACAAACAACCATTCAATAATTGCAATACACACGCATGATCGTGCGTAACACTCGTTGCAATCGGAAGGTATGAAACAGCGGTTGCAGAATAAACAAAAAAATGGGTTAATAGGGGGTATGGTCCCCTATTACAGATATACAGGTCTCGCAGCGTGATTTCATACTTGAAATAAGACAGTTTATCATTTCCTGTGGCAATTGGTCCCACTCGTTCAGCAACGCTGTTTTCATTCCCTGGATGATTCTCGGAGGGGGGTAGCGAGTTGCAATTGCTCTCCCCAGAACGTCCCAGACATTCTCTATAGGGTTAAGGTCCGGAGATCTGGCTGGCCAATCCATCCGGTGAGTATCCTTACTCTCTAGAAATTCGTCGACCAGAAAATCTCTATGTGGCCTCGCGTTATCGTCCATTAAAATGAACTCAGGGCCAACTGCACCCCTGAAAAGGCGAACATAGGGCTCCAAGACCTCATCCCTATACCTCACACCAGTCACAGTGCCTCTTTCAAAGACATGGATAGATGTGCGGCCATCCAACATGATGCCTGACCAGACCATTAAACCTCCTCCGCCATAATGGTCGATTTCGCGGACATTGGAGGGTAGGTAGCGGGTCCCTGCTTCTTTCCATATGAACATACGGCGAGAATCGGTGTTTAGGCTGAACCGGGACTCATCAGTGAAGAGAACGGTCACCCATTGATCCATACTCCAATCTCTATGCTCTCTACACCATGATAAACGGATTCTCCTGTTCGTAGAAGTGAGCGGGACTCAAACAGCAGGTCTTCTTGCAAACAACCCTCTCTCATGAAGTCTTTTGGAAACAGTCACCCTTGATACACGGGTTCCTGTGGCTGCATACAAGTCACGAGAGAGCTGAGAAGCTGTAGCACTCCTATTACGCCTCGCTATAATCGACAAATGGCGATCTTCTCTGGCCGTCGTGGCTCTTGGACGACCTTGCCCAGGCTTTCTCTTGATGAATCCGGTATCCTGGAACTGTTTCCATAAGTTACACACGATGCTGGGAGTTAAATTGAACTCTCACCAAATTTGGACTTGAGATTGGCCTGCTTCTAGCCTCCCCACAATTCGCCACCTCGTTCCATCATCTAAACGTTGGTGGTTACTGATTTTTACTGTTACAATTTGAAATTAACCGATTGCTGCAAAATAACACCATCTATTAACCCATTTTTTTGTTTATTCTGCAACCGCTGTTTCATACCTTCTGACTCCAAAAAGTGTTACGCACGATCATGCGTGTGTATTACAATTATTGAATGGTTATTTGTTTTGTATTGTATCAATGTATGTACATATCAAATTTCATTAAAATCGGTACAGTAGTTCTAGAGTCTAGAGATAATCGACCAAGTCTGCAAATTCTCTTAATTTCTTACACCAGTGTACTTACATACATACATACAAACATACACACACACGTATACTCGTGTGTGTATATATATATACATCGCGTTAAATATCGAATAGGAAACAACATTGGTATTAGTTGCATACAAGATGCAATGAAGTGCAGAGTTATCTGATTTCGAGAAAGGTATAATCGTCGGATATCACAGAAATGGCCGATCCTTAACGGAAATATTTAGCGAGCTGAATTACTCAAAATCGACAGTGGCCTATGTGATTCAAAAGTGGAAGGTGAGCGATGATTATCGGAATGTGCCCCGAGTCGGCCGACCCACAAAACTGGGAGACAGAGACCGACGGGTGCTGTCCAGAGAAATTCGGAAGAACCGCCCCCGACCAATGGCACACATACTCCAGGAGTTTCAACAGGTATCCAGGAGTGTTGTTTCGATGAATACCATCTTTAAGGAAGCACATCTGGTTGGTTTTCATGGTCGTTCTGCCGCCCATAAGCCTTTGATCGCAAAGTCCAACCGCACTGCTCGGTTAATGTGGTGCAAAGCACGTCGAAAGTGGATCTTAGATCAGTAGAAATGGGTTCTCTGGAGAGACGAATCAAGGTTCACCCTCTACCGTTCGGATAACAGGGTCTGGGTCTGGCGTCTGCCTGGAGAACGCCTCCTCCCAGAATGCATTGTGCCCACAGTATTGTTCGGCGGAGGTGGAATTACGGTCTGGAGGTGTTTTTCCTGGTATGGACTGGGACCCTTAGTCCCAATTCATAGCTGAAAGCCGAAGCCTACTGCACTATTTTGGATGACAGTGTGCTTCTTACGATGTGGCAGTTTTACGGGTTGGATCCATGTTACTTCCAGGAACACAACGCCAGCTGTCATGTTGCGAGGTTCACCATGGATTGGTATAATAACAATGGGGTTAACCGAATGGACTGGCCTGCCTAGAGCCCAGACCTGAACCCTATCGAGAATCTCTGGGACAAGTTTGATCGCCGAATTAAGGGGTGCAACAACTGTCCAAAATCGGGGAAAGAACTTACATGTCTTCTCCAAGCCGAGTGGAAGAAAATACCACTAGCCGTCATACAAGGACTTGTGGAAAGCATGACCCGGAGGGTTGAGGCTGTAATTGCCTCTCGTGGAGGCTCTACCAGTTATTGAATATGAAGAAATTTTGTTTTTCTTTTCTATCACAGGTGTTCAAATACTTATTGGTAGATAGTATATATATATATTTGGTTTTTGGTAATTTTGGTATATATAAGATTAAAAAAAAAAAAATAGACCACACCCAGACCTTTGTTAAATAGTTTGGTCAGCGGTACAGCAAGGCGTTTATTCTAAAATTAAGCGCCTTAAAGAAGTATATGCGTGAAAAGCATGGAAGACTAGCTGTTACAAAAATAAAAGTATTTTTAAATGTATATCTATGATGCCCGGTATAAAGGGCTTAAGTCAAAAACAGTGATTTTTAGAAACTTGTGAGTATTGATAGAACAAAAGAAAAACATCTTTTGACTGAAATGAAAATTTGATCATGAAACAACAAATGTAATATTGTATACAAAATTTATAGACCGAAGCCTTTTATACCAGTCAAAATTTTTTTTTTTTTTTTATTTTTTATCAATACTAACAAGTATCTAATAATCACTATTTTTGACTTAAACCCTTTATACCGGGCTTCATAGATATATTTAGTGGTGTATTAAAAGATGACTTCTAAGATTACAAATTTTATTTCTCTTCAATACTTTGAACGTACTTTCAATCTGTATCCGAGGTTAACTGAACGATATGACTAAGTACCAAAAGAGGTGAAACCAGTTTTTGATCGGACCTTGATTGAACTCTCAGTTTGCGGTCGGCGTAGATCTCTACACCAGTTAGGAGGCAAATGCTTTCTTTTGTGGGTGGCCGGTGTTTTGAAAAAAGAAAGTTACTTCGCAACACTTGGTCACCGTCGGAACAGAAAACGTTATCAGCCCGCTCCCGTAAAAGGATTAGAGTAGTGATTAACAAACTGGGAGGGGGGAGGGGAGACATCACCTTGCGGAGGTAGGAGTGATATTCAGGGCGGAGGGGGGGGGGGTTGAAAAAAATATGTGTAGGACCTACTTCGCAAACGTTACTTATGTATTTTTAGGCCTCAGGAAGGGAGGGGAGACTAAGGTAGGATTATCGGGGGTGGGGGTGGGGGACTGGGTATTAAAAGGTTGATAATCACTGGATTTGAGGGAAGAGCCACGTATTGCATGAACCTTATCTTTTTTAAAGGCGTTGTAAGCCAACAGGTGCTGGGGCGATGGCCGAATGGCTAGGGCGCTGGCATTCGGTACCAGAGTCTGAGGATTAGAGTCCCACTGTCGGCATGGATGTTTGTAGCCGTTCGAAAGTAGTAGGTCTCGGTCTAATTCGTCCTCTTGTAGCAAAAAATGACCGTAACGTTCTCAATCAACCAACCAACAGGTGCTGTGGGAAACTAGATTCCAAGGAAACAGTAAACTTTCATACAAATTTGCTTTCCTCTTCTCGGAAAGGATGCAAATCATCATTCATCGGTATCATCGGTATTCATCGGTATCGGAATCATCATCACCGAATCATCATTTTATCGGTAACCGGGAGCACTTATCTAGTTCAAGACGTCACTGAGAGCCTATATGTTTCCTGGGTGCCATTGAAAGAGCCGAGGACTAGATAACAAACTCACGTGACTTGCTCAGCATTACAGCAATTGGAAATCGGCATCGAGTCATACGCAAAAATTTAATCTTGGGTTTGGGTCATTTAACGAAAACGACTTAATTAGAGTCACATATTATCCTCCCTCTGTCCTTATATCCCTGTGTACTTGTTAGCAAGCAAAAGCTGGAGGAAACTATATTCCAAGAAAAGGATTAACAACTAAAGGAACTAACAAATGTTCCTTCTATGTAGGGATGAAAGAATCATTATTCATAACGTTATCGGGGAGGACCATACCACTTTAAGACATAACTGGAAACCTGGAAATCTCCTGAGTACTATTAAAAGAGCAAATGGAGATAACAAATTTAACTGACTTGCTTCCCATAACAACAGTTGGAAATAAGCATCTATTCTTATAAGTTAAATCTTGGGGAATTAAATCATTTTAGCCAGAACGTCTAAGTTCCGGTAGAGTTAGCTATATCATGCTATTTTGACGAATATTTATATAATAAGAAAAGAAACATTGTGAGTAACTTTTAAATTTGATTGATTGATTGGTTGGTTAGTTGAGTGTGCTACAATAAATCTTTTGCTCACGACACCACACCGTTACACCACAGCGTTAAGAAACCGACTCCGCGCGGGTATAAACCTGTTAAATTATATTGAGTAAATATTGTATTTTGAGAATGAGTAAACTGAGGGCAACGAACACCGACCTCTTTAACTGCAGAATCATAAATCTAGTGAATGTGTCATTTAGAAGTTATACGGTCCTGAAGTCAATAATTCTATGATTTTCTAATTTTAATCAAGACATTTAATTGTAATAATTACTTTTAGAAATGATATTAAAGTATATGAAAAATAAAATGGGAGACATATTTTTAGAAGACATTTTTTTTTCTGAAATGATGGGAGTGAACAGACCATCGCGACAAATTACGATGTTTCTGGTCGTGCTTAGTGTTCAATCTCTTCCCTTTTTTTTTTTTTAAGTAAAACATTGTTGCTATTTTAAAAAAGGCCGACGGATTTGAACGGGTATTTTGTATGTGTATATGCATCAAAAAACATTAAAATATTTTTTTAGATAGATTGGTGAAGCAGGAACGTAGTAGGGATGTGGACCAAAGGAGGTAGAGAACTCATCGCCAAATTTTAGGTTCTTCTTATATTATTACAAGATATATATATATATATATATATATATATATATATATATATATATATACACTCAGCCAAAACATTATGACCACCTGTCAATAACGAGTTGGCCCACCTTTGGCGCGCAACACAGCTTCAACCCGCCTTGGCATGGATGCCACAAGTCCTTGGTAGATGGCCGGAGACAGATTGTACCAGATGTTTAAACAACGGTCACGCAAATCCGAGATATTGTGAACTGGTGGTCTTTGAACTCTGAGCTGCCGTCCCATGACATCCCAAATGTGTTCTATCGGATTGAGATCCGGTGAGTTAGGCGGCCAGGACGTTAACTGGAATTCAGCATCATGTTCCTGGAACCACTCCAACACAATTTTAGCCTTGTGACACGGGGCGTTGTCCTGTTGGAACATTCCATTTCCAGCTGGAAAAACAGAGGCCATGTAAGGGTGCAACTGGTCCGCAATGATGTTCAGATACCCTGTAGCATTCATGGTCTGCTCTACCACAACCACGGGTCTCAGAGACGCCCAAGAGAACGCCCCCCAAAGCATAATACCGCCACCACCGGCCTGTGTATGACCTACTGTACATTGAGGGAGCAGCAGTTCGCCTGGAAGACGGCGTATCCTGACACGGCCATCGGCGTGATGAATGACAAACCGTGATTCATCTGACCAGGCAACTCTCTCCCACTGATCCATGGACCAATCGCGATGTTCCCGGGCCCAGCGCAGGCGCAGTTGGCGATGACGCTTGGTCAGTAAAGGCACACGAGTGGGACGTTTGCTGCGTAGCCCCATATCCAACAGTGTCCGCTGAACAGTGTGCTGCGATACTATTCTACTTGGCCCTGCATTGTATTGGGCTGTCAGCTGAGCCACTGTCTGGCTCTGGTTTTGCTTCACCATGCGAGACAGTCTCCGACGACATTTTTCTTTGATAGCGTGTGGACGTCCAACACCATGTCGTCTACTGCTGGTTTCACCGCCATTCATCCACTTTGCATAAGTACTAACAAATGTTGGTCGCGAACAACCCACGAGTCGTGCAATTTCGGAAATACTTGTTCCGAGCCTTCGAGCCATTACAATCTGCCCTCTATGAAAGTCGCTTAGATCCGCAGCCTTTCCCATCACACACAGAAGTAAGTGAAAGAATGATTCTTCAGACTCTCCAGCAGCAGTTAAATACCACTTCCACCTGATCACGTGCCTTCCACGTCATCCAGGCGAATTCATTGCAAAGTGTAGGGGTGGTCATAATGTTTTGGCTCTTGAGTGTATATATATATATATATATATACAGTCGAACCCCGTTATAACGAACTTCAAGGGACCAAAGGTTTTGTTCGCTTTATCTGGTGGTTCGCTATATCCGAACCGTTAAGAAAAATGCTAGAGTTAACAAAATGTATAGCTCATTAGTTGCAATGTGTATTCAATAATGATGTATTAAAAATATGGTAAAATCTATTAAAAATGATCATTAATGAATTAAATCGACTAAAATTGATTACATTAAACTGACACAATACTAATTGAATTACGTACAACAGGAAAACGGCGGGACCAAAATTTTTGTTCGTTATATCCGTGAGTTCGTTATATACCGGGTTCGCTGTTATGGGGTTCGACTGTATATATATATATATATATATATATATATACATACATACACACACGGTGAAACTTCTTCATTCGATGGACATCCTTCGAAACGGCCACTTTTTTTTTCGGAACCATTACTGGCCGTCATACAGGCAGGGCCGTGCTTAGGGGTGGGCAAACTGGGCAACCTCTCAGGGCCGCTAAAAATTTACGGCCGCCATTTTTATTCCTCATCGCAACACTTTTCTAAATGTTACGGGTTTTTTAAGAAAACCCTCATTTTTCGCGATTTCTATAATTCAACTTATAAAAAAATACATGTTTCGATTTTTTGTAAAGAATCGTAGAAATAATCTTAATTGACAAACTCCCCTTTTGGTTCGAAAAATTTCTCGGTTAGCAAAACATGATTTATCTTCAATTCAGTTAAAATAAAACCTTGATTATGAATCCTTTTTTTCAATATCAGTTTCTACTATCTGTCAGTCACTATCATACAGTTATTTGAAGAATTGTAAACCGTTTTGTTGAAATCTGTCCGTTTTCACGGAATAGTTGCAAACTGAGAAAAACGTGAACATATCTTTGTGAACGAATACTAATACCATTTGGCCAAATGTTTGGTCTATTCAAAGCAAACAATAGACATTTCTCCAGGGAGTGTAAGACAAGTAAGTAAATGCGCGCTCCAAACCTGTTGGGAAGGAAGGGGTCTGAAGGCTGAAGGAGTGAGGTAAACAAAAAATGACTTTTACTTGTTCTTTCTATCAATATAATGGATTTTATTTCCCACTTCTCGTAGCTAGAATGTAGGTTTTTAGTATCGAAACATAATGCATTAAAAGTAATAATTAGTAAAATCAGTAATGGATGCAGTTTTTTTTTTCCGGGGGGGGGGGGGGGGGGGTCGGGGTTGTCTTACAAGATCCATTACTCAGTACGTAGAGAAATTTGATTGCCAGTAAATGTGTTTCGCCCAGGGCTACTAAAACCCTAATCACGCCCTTGCATAGAGGAGTTTAACTGTGAGTGTGTGTGAGAGAGTATTATAACGATTCACATATTTTTACAAAGCCGCCCCCAAGCAGTGACTCAGGGACCGAGGCGAAGAAGGGGTGAATATAAAATGTCCAAAATGACCGAGTGTAGTGTCGAATTCATAGTTTTTGAGATCTCTGAGAGGAATAGTGACACTTCCGATGCCGTTTAAGTGAAAGTTCAGCCCTCATCAGTATGAGGGAGGGGAGGGGAGAGCGGGGAAGAATGAGTGAAAAATAAAATTTCCAAAATGACCGAGAGTAGTTCCGAATGCATAACTTTTGGAGTCGCTGTGATGAATAGGGGAAACTAAAAATGTTGTTCATAATCAAGTTTTGAGTTAAATTATTATTATAGTGAATTTGTAATTTACTTTATAATTTGCATACTGTACATATACTTTTAAATACCTGTAAATGAAATTACTTAGATTTTACACTATAGGTAGAATTCATTCCTTTTCCTGCCTAATAAAAAAAATTGGGATAAATAAATACCCGGGCGACACCGGGTAAACAGCTAGTGTGTATATATATATATATATATATATATATATATATATATATATATATATATATATATATTATTTGGAAAATTTCTCGTCGCTATTTCGTAGGCCAAAAGAATTTTTTTCAATCATTTAATTTATTGTACAATTCTAAGTAAAGGTATATGATATTAAATCATTAACAATAAATACATTAAACAAAAAATGAAACACAGTTAGAATTACATTAACGTTCTAAAGGTTTTATTAATTTTTTTAATGTTAATAGTATAACATAGATGTAAGTAAATAAATAAGTACAAGATAGCATGGGAGTGGATTCAGGAGCGCATCGCATCGCACCCTATTGCATGTTTTATGTTCCCCCCTCCTTCCCTTATATGCTTACGGTAATACTTCAACGACCCCTATTAAATTGTAAAGCAAATATTATTTTTTAAACTATTACGAATAATATAGAATTATTGAAGTATAAATATAAATATTTGCTTTTTAATTCCTTGTTTTTGTTTTCCTACATGTTTCAGTTTTCTGTTTCAACTTTGTGTGTATATATATATATATATAGTAAAAATCTTTCTATCTATAAAAGAAAATGAGAGAAAATGCAGACAATGTAATTCTTAAAATAATATTTCTGTAAAGTAACCCCAAATGAGGTATTGTCTTCTATCCATTTCCAAGCCACATTCATGTGAGTGCTACTATGAATTAACATAAGTAGACACTGTGAGACCCCTTCCCCCAAAAAAATATTTCCCTGGCTTACGTTACTGTGGTGAAGTGCTTCATCAGCTCAAACCGTTCGAAAAATACTGAAGTAATTGATTGACTAATAAAAAGCTCTCACGTTCCATTTTATCTACCAAGATCGTCGCGCCTGCATTTTTCAGAGCGAGTAACTGTCACTTTCCAATTATTTTCACCCAAAAAGAGAAAGGACTATCTAATCACCTCGAAAAAAGAACATGGTGGCAGGCGCTAATGGTCCTTTGGCTGAACGAGGGTGTGTTTGGATGAAACCGTTTTCGTTCGAGTGCCGTCCATCCCCCCTACACACACTCTCTCCTCCGAGAATAAAAAAATAAAAGAAAAAAAGAACCTGTTCTCGTCGTCGAAAGCACACTGTTATCGCTCAGTCACGCAGCAGTCAAACCTTTCCGCCATAGCGGCGCGGCGCTACGAGCGCAAGCCGCTCATTGGAAGAAAATTGATGAAATGGCTAGGTTGCAATATTTGGCAATTTATCGCTGGCTTTTCTTATACTCGCTAAGAGAATCGGGTGTACGGTTGAACTTGCTCTTGTAGCATTCAGTTTAATTTTTAAAAAATTATATATAACTTTAAATTCCTTTACTATTTCAGACATTTATCATCCTATTTTTTAATGATACAGAAATATTTTAAATTTGTTAAAATGTTCAAGACTGTCAGCAACGGAATTAATCCCATAAAAATTATTATTAATTATTAAATAGTACGTTACATCTATTCTAACCTGCGGCTAATATAATATCCATACAAACGTGACATTTGCATGGCAAGTTTTTTAGTTCATCTATGCATAAATGATATGCGGATAAATATTTATGTATAATTTTACTCTAGGTTGTCCCATTACTGACTCGGTATACATTATATATAATTAACTGTGCGCCCAAAGAGCATTAAGCAATGCAATGGATTGTTACCTATAGAGAAGAAACTATTGAAATGTCCAGCAAGAAATAGAAGCAACAATGAATACCCGTTACCATAGTCAATTAATCAGTGGCGCCATCAGTAAAAATCGACCAAAAAAAAAGTTTCTATTTATCAGTCAGACACAAGTCAGAACCACACATTTTTATCTATCAGTATTGTTGGTGCTATGGATGAAGAGACAATGCTAATAGTTTTATCTATTGTCGCTTCCCTTTCTTGTTAGGTATTTCAGTTTTATCTTCTTTAAGTTGTCCAAAGTTTTTTTGTTTTCTTTCTTTTTTTTTCCCCCAGTAGAATATATCAATGAAGAATTTTAAAATGTATTGCAACATTGAGTCAAAGATATTTCATGCATACGTCTGCAAGGAAAGTGTATAAAATCTTTGCTGAGGACAAAAGTATAAAACAAGCAGAGTCAGAACTTACAAAAATGTACAGTGGCTCCCAAAAGTGTTCGTATGCTTATGATTTTCAATGAAATAGGGGTCTATCCATTGATTAAAATGAATATTTCAGAATGGGTATTTAATAATAAGATCTATAATCTATTCTTAACAAAACTACATGAAATATTTTGAAAACATAGTAAAACTTTGTTTTTAAGAAACCAGTAATCAAAAAGTAACAAAAACTTTATCTCACAAAAGTCATCGTACACTGAAATATTTTCGGATAAATTCATAATTAAAATTATCGTCTGGAGCTTTATTTTTATTTTTCAATTGTGGTGGCATTTAAAATATCGTTTGACTTTAATTTTTGCTTGCCTACTCCGTAATATTCTATTTATTATTTAAAAATGGCTCGTAGTCGTAAAGAAACAGCAAACAGCATTCGAAAATTGATTATTTTTCATCAAAGTAGTGGTAAATCAGTTCGGAATATTGCTAAATTACTTAATTTATCCCATTCTACTGTGCAGCACGTGAAAAAACGCTTTAAAGAAGAAAATTGGATCGAAAACAAGGTAAGAAAAAGCCGTCCGGCAAAGTTAACAAAACGTGATCAGATATTTATAATTAGAAAATTTGTGAAAAATTCACATTTGAGTGCTGTAAAAGTTTCTGCAGAATTCAATAAAACATTTTCTACTTCAATTTCACCTGAAATTTTTTGACGAGTTCTCAGAACTGCTGGATTACATGGGCGTTCTGCCCATAGGAAATTTTTTGTGAGTGAGAAAAACAGAAAGTTTAGGCTTCCCTTCGCACTATCAATGATAAATATGCCCAAACCTATTGGAACAATGTCTTATTTGCCGATGAACATTTTTGGTGTTGATGGGCGAATAATTGTATGGAGAAGAAAAAAATGAGGAACTTAATTCCAAGAACTTAGTAGGAACAGTTAAGCATGCCGGTGGAGGTATCCTTGTGTGGGGGTGCATGTCAGCATCAGGACTAGGAAATTTGGTATTTATTGATGGCATAATGAATCATGCTGTTTTTATAAATATTTTAAGAGACAATTTAAAATTATCATCTCAAAATTTGGGTATTGGAAACAACTTTGTTTTTTATCGAGATAACGATCCTAAGCACACGGCTCTCAACGTTCGCATCTGGTGTCTCTATAATTGTCCACAAGTTTTGAAAACACCACCTCAATCGCCAGATTTAAACCCAATAGAACATATTTGGGGAGAACTGGAGGTTCGAGTACGAAAACACGATATTCACACGAAAAGCGAACTAAAAACAATTATGATAGAAGAAAGGATGAACATTGATGCAAAAATTTCAAAAGAACTAAAGCAATCTATTCCCAGACGTTTAAAAGCTGTTGTGGATGCTAAAGGATATCTTACTAAATATTAATTTAACGAAAAATTAGAATATTTACTAATATGTAGAGATTTTTTACAAGTGTACGATGACTTTTGTGAGATAAAGTTTTAGTTACTTTTGGATTATTGGTTTCTTAAAAGCAAAGTTTTACTATGTTTTCAAAATATTTCATGTAGTTTTGTTAAGAATAGATTATAGATCTTATTATTAAATACCCATTCTGAAATATTCATTTTAATCAATGGATATACCCCTATTTCATTGAAAATCGTAAGTGTACGAACACTTTTGGGAGCCACTGTATATAAAACAGTTACGTAACTGACTGACTCACTGACATACAACGCACAGACCAAACTTCTGGACCTAAAGGGCTGAAATTTTGCATGGTGATTCTTCTTATAGTGTAGGGGTGTACTAAGAAAGATTTTTTAACAAAAAATTTTAAATTAAATTTTTAAGCTGTTTTAGTAACATTTTTTAAGTTTGCATTTAAAATAGTAATTTGAGGGTTATAAAATTTATATCACGAGATAGATCACAAAAATTCCTTTAAAATGAAATCTTTTTCGAATCTTTGCCACCATTTTCTGATTTTTGGTGAATTTTTAAAGATTAATTTTTAGAATTTAATTTATTAAATGCTGATCACGTGATTTCTTTTTCTGGTACTTTAAATAAATTTATCGTCACTTCATAACAACGAAATAGACAAAAAAAAATTTTTTCTTTTCTTGCTAATACGGCAGACGATTGGACATTATCTGAAAAAATATTAAAATACAGTAAAAATATGTTCCTCAAACTGTACTTTATTCTTTAGTATGTCCTATTAGATTTAATTTGAGTATTTTCTTCTACATTATTTTGTCTATAAAATATCCCGTACGATTTTTTTATAAATGTATTTTTTTTACATCAATAGTATATATTGATCGTCGTATTAATTTTCTTTCTCTCTCTCTCTCTCTCTCTCTCTCTCTCTCTCTCTCTCTATATATATATATATATATATATATATATATATATATATATATATATATATATATATATATATATTATCATAAACTGGGGCAATTCACGCTATCGGAATAGACTTCCCTGCCCAGTCTATTCCGATAGCGCGCCGAACTATGGCTAATTCCTAGCCACCCGGTTCCCTCAGATATCACTAAGAATACGCTGGATTAATGAACATAAAAATAACATTTATTCAGTTAGCGTATTTACAAACTATGTACACTAACTCTTTGAGTTTTGCACCTCCAGTGCATTCATGGCATCCATCCAAATCAATGATTTACACCTGTAAGGCACTCCGTCCAAACAAAACACAATCTCTTTCCACGTGGCTTCTCCGCACACGCAAACCGCTGGTCCGAGACAAAATCGACGTCCACCGTCAACACCAGACCCCTGTCTTTCTCTGTCTGTCCCTGTCTGACACTGGCCTGCTCTGGCCTGCATAGCCAATCCACCAGTCCAAACCGGTTCTCCTTCCACTGCATACCTCCAGAACAACTCGTCCAGAAACCACTTGCACTTCCAGTCCTGGGTGCATCTGTTTACTAGACAGCTGGCATGCTTCTTGATTATGGACCTGGAATCGCCTCTGGTAAACATTCAAAACTATAAAGAAACTTCACCATATTTTCATATAAAATACCGGGGGTTAAGTAGAGAGTCCGCCGCCATCACAATATATATATATATATATATATATATAAGAATATATATATATATATTGGCATTAATTGCATACATTGACCGTTGTATTTAATTTGAATGTACTCCGTAGCGAAGTGCGGGTTTTCAGCTAGTTTAAATATAATTGTCTATGCTTTCGCCCACATTATACAGATTATTACTAGGCAACAACATGAATTTAATACGTTTTTTGACATCAAAACTATACAATGATTTATTATTGCAACATAACTAACAGTTTTTGTTAAATAACTCAAAATTGTTTGAGATGGATACAGCTGGTTTTGGTATTGCGCTACTCAAATAAATCAAGCTATATTTACGCAGGTCCAAAGTGTTGTGAGGAGTGGAAGAGAGAACAAAAAGGGTTAAGATTTCTCGGGAACCCCTAGCTTTAAGGACCCGAAATGATGCGAAGAAATTTTTTCAAGGTACCAATATAGCTCATCTTTGCCCCTTTCTTATAGGCCATGTCATATTATTCAGGTATCTCAGCAATTTCGTTGTTACGTTTTTATGGTACAACAGTTCCTTCTCCAAAATATTAAATTTACCTATAGATAAATAAGATTAATATCTATCGATGTATGCCGGTATTTACAAAAATGACGTATTAAGAATATACTACAAAAGTTTATTTACAAAAATCACGTAAAAAGAATATAATACCCAAGTTACTAAATACTGAGTGATGCAACTTTTTAAAATTAAGTTTTGATTTTTTTTTCCAATATTGTTTTAAAATGAGTATATACATCAAAAACCAAGTTATATTAAACAGATGTTGTTGAGTATAGCCTCTAAACCAACCACTAGATCGTAATCGATCGAATTCCTTGACAGAACATAGATAAATGATCCCCAGCACTCGATTATAACGAGTCCTTACATTATATACACGTAAACACTCTCATACATCGCTCACTCCTTTCAACAACGTCATATCTCAAAAAACTTGATTTTTCAGGACAGCGATTTTAAAGTTTAAAAGTAGAATCAAATTTATTAAATCAATATTAAAAATCTATATTTATTCTGCTCTCAAGCGGCTAAATATTGAACGGGGAGATATGACGATCTTGCAGGAATATACTCTTTCAGGGCATTCTGAAAACAGGTATAACTGAAAATCGCCAATTTTTGAGATATGACGTTGTTGAAAGGAGTGAGCGACATATGCAAATACACCTGATGTTCTTGTTCTTCAAATTTTTCGATACAACGCAGTTTATTGAAAATTTTGCCTCGTCAACGAATTATACCCTTTAATTTACGCATTTCCTGGGATTTTCTGCTAAGAATTTTAAAAAAAATTATTTTTATCACAGATTTTGATTTTAATTCGGATTGTCTTTTCTTCGCTCATGAACCTAAACTTCTTTAAAAAAAACATCGCCGGGCGATGGCCGAATGGCTAGGGCGCTGGAGGTCGAAGTCTGTGGGTTCGAATCCTATTCCTGGCAACGACGTTTGTAGCCCTTCGGAATCGGCATTCAGCAGTAGGTCCTGTTCTAATTAGCCCTCGTGTAGCAAAAATTGACCGTAGCTCTCCAAACCAAACTTAAGAGAACGTCTCCCCTATCGTTTTCATAAGGAGTGAAGGCAAATATTGATAAGAATTCACGGTTGATAAATACATTACTTCGATTATAATTGTGATAAGTTTAACAATGTTTGTATCCTTTTTAAACAAAAATTTGACAATTTTGACATCAGATGATTGTGGTTGGTTGAAAGCGATACAGTTATCTTTTGGCTACACGTGGGATGATTAGATCACGCTTGCACTTTAAATTTGAATCAGAAAACGGCTACGAACTCAATCGAAGACCAGGAATCGAACTTATAGACGCCGGCACTGATAGTGAGCGCTCTAACCATCCGGCAACCGTCCGACTAAAGTTTATGACAGTAATCAAATCTTTAAAAAATAATAAGGTTAATTTAATAACACTGTATTTCGCTTTGAAATTTATTCTTCTAGTTTTCATACGTTTCGGGTATTTTGAGCATGATTAAATAAATTTTGGGCTTCTGGTGTTTATTCTGATCCCGTAGCCTGATGCCCTGACCGCTCAAACTCATTATCTTAAAGCATCATCTAATAGTAAACACCAGATGAAACAGGGGTGCAGCATTATTAATCTTTCTTCTTACATTCAAAAATCCTTTATTCTTCTCGCGTCTGTATTATTTTATAATAATTCTGGTATGAAGTTGTCAAAATTAAAACAAAACAAATCGCACCACTTTTGTTCTTTAGACCTATCGGTCGAACCAGTGTCCAGGGCCCGATTTAGAAAATTCTTGACTATAGGCACAACTCGGGATGGAGGGCCCCTAAAACTGATGTGGGAGCAAAATTTCCAAAATTGACACACAAAAAAATAATCATGAATCATTGTGAAAGTACCATTTTACCAAGAATTGGCTATTTGAAGTGTAGAAGCCTACAACGTTATCAAATAACAAAAAGCAATACAACATATTAATTTCATCATTAAAACACCAATACAATGCAACCAGAAAAACTTATTAATCTCTCATATACACTGTAACATACATGATGAACTGTACATATGATGAACCAATCAATAAAATTTGAAAGGATATATAAAAAAATTCTATTAAAAAAGGTAAAATTTAAAAAAAATTGAATTGAGAATTTTTTCTTTTAAAATAAAAAAATTGGGGGCCCCCAACATTCGGAGGCCCCTAAGCCGGGGCCTACCGGCCTAATGGAAAATCAGGGCCTGCCAGTGTCAATAAATTATTTAACTTTACTAGATATTCTTGCTGCATATTAATGTTTTTCTACTTCTCCCTTTGTATCCATCCAATTGTACCTCATTATTTCGGGGTAATAAGTTAATTTTGGAAAGTATTAAGCTTAAATTCATATTGATTAATTTATTAAAGTGAACTATTTTTGCTTGTTCGGCTTTTATTTAATAGTGGTGCCTACGTCAATGCTACGATAGTAAGAGTAAAACAAATCATTTCACGTACAAATTAAATTTTTAGAAGCTTGACTTGACTTGAGTTTACAGTAAAATTGAATTAAAACTAACTTCGAAAATACATTCGAATTCCGCGGGAGCATACCCTGAATCCACCTCTGAACCTAACTGAACTCTTATTCCTTTTAACCCAAAATTTACTGGGTCAGCTTGGTCCTTTTCAAGGTTGTCGATCATCCCTCTCCTCCCCGAGGGGAGGGGGAATCTGCTTTGATCACCCCCCCTCCCAAACGCAAATTCCTATGTGAATTATGTCCCTCTCCAACTTAAAAGATATTCTGTTGGAGCTAATGGTGGCAGATATCCTTATGAAAGCCTTCTTTTTTAATATTCTCCTTGCTCTTAACGTTTTGGAGCCTAAAATGTGCATAAACTTTCTTTTACACCTGACCGAGTTTAGTTTAAGACATTGTGACAGACTTGAAAAAGTAGTTACTGGAAAAAGAGTAGGAACAAAAGTTAGCTTATAACAAAAAGATAAGGTGGTTTCGAATATTCACGTCTGAGTTGAGATCACTTAACGTGTTCATGTGCCAATGTAACAACCCTCTTCTTCACATTCTCACATTAATCAATTTTTTGTTCTCATAAGATACAGATTATTAACCCGGGCATCGAACTCAGAACCTTGCGTTTTACGGAGAGATGTGCTGGCCATTTCATGACAAATTCAAGAAGGGATCTTCACTAAATAAATCTCACAATCGTTATCCCTCAACTAAAGCCTAAGGTCGATTTCATCATTCTTACCTTGTGTATTTTGACCACGTTTTTATTAACTCGTTTTCTTGTTTGTGTGCTTGTCCAGTACAAATCTTGCAATCGATTTTTAACTAACTTCCCGACTAGTTAGACATTTGAAATTTTTAGAATAGCTCAGAACACGATGACAATGCATTCTTTTAATACTTTTAGCCATATTTAAGCAGATTTGAATTCATTTTCAGTTAATTTTGTTTTGTATGGATAGTTAGTTCGGAAAAAATCCGCAAGGTGACGCTTCAATGGAATTCAATGCTTGCACTTTTGCGTAACGGCGTTTGACGATTTTGAAAACAGAATACATGTGAATTTAGTTTGTTTACAAAAATATTGGGCGAAAAATTAAAATATATATATATAAGTTAGCAGTTTATAAAGTCTGTAGATAGTGGATACGACTAAAAAGTGATTAAAATTTAAAAGAAACTGAAAAACGTGGTATATAAAAAGTTGTTTTTTTTATTTTGAAATTATTACTTATTTCTACTTGAGGCTTGTATGACTATCTACTTTTTTTTTTCCTGTGAAAAAATATTTAGTTGATACTGGAAAACTGATGGCTCGAAAAGTACTGCTGGACATTAAAATTACAACACCAGGAAGGAAATCCAATAACAAAACTTTACTTATTGTACGTAGCATAGTAGGAAGAAAACATGGTTAAATTTTTAGGCGATTTGGGGTTATACAGGGTCCGAAATTAGTACACACAGCTGCCGGCTCTGGCGGCTAAAATGGTTCTAACCCGGTTAGGCATCGAGTAGAACTGGACTTGGATGACAGTTACGGGCAAGTCATTCCATGCTGCCTCAAGTCTATGCCACACTTCCTCAATCGTAGTGGCTGAAGAGCGGTGGCGGTTCAGTCTTAAATCAACCCATGACCAGATGTTTTCAGTGGGTGAGAGTTCTGGAGAACGTGCTAGCCAGGGCAACAGTAGAACAACCTCTGTGTCGAGGTAGGACAGGACACGACGGACTACACGCGGTCTTGCGTTATCTTGTTGAAAGATGACGTCTCCAAGGCCTCGAAGATAGGGTACAGCTACGGGACTTAAGAGCTGAGAAATGGACTTAAGAGCTGACACTGGCTGTTCAGATTACCGACGACGCGAACAAGAGGTGTTCGTGTCGTGTACCCAATGGCTGCCCATACCATCACACCAGGTGCAGGGCCTGTATGATGATATCGAATGCAAGCAGGCCGTATGTGTTCTCCTCGGTGCCTCCAGACACGGATACGTCCGTCATGATGCTGCACTCAGAACCGGGACTCGTCTATAAAAACGACGTGGTGCCACTCCTGTATCAAGTTTTGTCGTTAGGGGCACCACTGCCGCCGTGCGTCTCTATGCTGCAGTGTCAAGGGAAGCCGCAATAATGGTCGCCATGCAGACAGTCCGAGCGGATACTTGTGCTGCAAATAAGTCCATTTCCTGACTCAAGGTCCGTGATGTGGCTGTACGATCCTGCAAGGCTGACCTAATAACATGTCTGTCCTTTTGAGCGTTAGTGGCAGGAGGCCGTTGAGATCATGCAGGACGTTCAGTATGATCCTCCTGAACCCCTCAATTCCATATTCGCATGACAGTCGTTGGATTTCGACCAGTGCGAGTAGCGATATCGCTACTCGCACTGGTCGGATAGCACTGGATCGGATAGTTTATCGGATCGATAAACCGCATTCTCGATAGGCAACGATCCTGCCGCTATCGAATTCTGACATGTGCTGGTAGCTGTTTATCCTTTTTATACGAGGCATAACACGATCTTCTCACAAACAACTAACATTCAAATGAGATTTCCGAATGAGAAATCTTCTGCGTAACTTTCCTTTTATACAGAGTTTGAGATGCCGTTTCTCGCTCCTGCGTCGTTCAATTGCGCTTAAATGCTAATCATTTGCATATCTGGGCACCATCTTCCTTTCGCGCGGATTTGACGTTTGTATCATCCCTCCTTCATGGTGTTGCAATTTTAATGGCCAGCAGTGCATTACTTCATTTGTTCATGAAGAATCTGCGGCTCCATTAACTTAGTACTTTCCCGCTAAGAAATATTAACAGGAAAATGTTTCTCTTGATGATGATATTGCTTTTAAAATGGACAAATCGTTTGGGTTCGAAACTAAAAGGTAAGAGCCCTAACTCCTATCTAACGCGGACGAAAGAAAAAAACTAAAGGTGAGGATAAGTCCAGATCCGAAACGCAGCGATGCAGATATAACAGAACTTTTCTCGAAAGATGTAACCTCATCGTAAATTGCCCTGTCAAACCTTTCATTCAAAAAGTTCTTATGCTATGAAATAAAATGTCCATCGAGTTCATTTTATTCACAATGTTAAACTAACAGACCTTATCCCGGTGTTAAAAAATTCTTAACTGTTTAAAAAATTCTTCATCTTTCAGGCCGCATTGCAAAACAGATACAAAGGCGGTACCGTTTGTAGGTGAAAAAGGTGAATATTAATTAGAAATAGAGAGTATACACACACACACACACACATATATATATATATATATATATGTGTGTGTGTGTGTGTGTTTATATTTCATCTCGACCCTTAGGAAAAAAACTTACTTATCCTAAAGACTAAATTATTTTCTGAAATCTCATTTCGATGAAAAGTTTGCACATCTCAGAGCAATATCAAATGAATTGTGATTTACATTTCCTAAGGAAATAACAACATTTTTAATACTAGACATATCACTTGAGAAAATTTAACTCTGCTTAATAGATACAAATAAAATAACTTGATTTGAGCACCTATTACCTTATGTTATCAACTGATTTTTTTTTTAAGATTTTGTTTTTACAAAATTAATTACATTTTTAGAAAATATCTTTTCTAATGCAGAACCGATGTTCCGATGATTAGACAGGTTATCTGAAATAATTTTATTCTTTCAATAAAAAAGAAAAAGAATGTGAAGATTCCTTATACTTCTAACTTCATTACCATCATCATCATCATCATCATCATTATCATCTCCGTCATAAATATTATACAGCATTATTTATGATAAATATTTTCATCGTCTAACTTCTATAATAGTCAGATGTAGAATAGTTGTTATGTGACCCTAACAACTATTAATTTACAATTTTAGATGATTTTCGCCGTCTGCCGTGATAAAGCAGATGTCTGATGATTTTATAACATTTTAATTTTTTTTCAAGATAAAAAGTTGCTTAAAATTATCATTATTAAATTTTTAAGTAATAATAGCTGAAAACAAGGCGTGTGCCAAAATATTTCCTTTATTGATTGTTCAACCGTTTTCAATACATCGAATGAAGATTCCAAGCTTTTGGACACAAAGGCTGACTTTTTCCTTATCAGAACAAGCAGGTAAAAAATTGACGTAGATGGACGAAAGTGCGGATCAAAGTTCAGTTCTTCGAGAGATGACTTATCACTAAACAGACAGGATGAGTTAATATTCGTAAGTCTCAAGACACTAAAACGAAAACAAACCCTTCCTCCTTTTAGTGTCTGTGTTTTCTGGTTTGTTTTTGCTAAGCATTGGTTGAGTGGTCATCGTCAGATAACGCTGGCAGGTGTGGCTGCTGTCGATTTTCGACTCTTGCGCCATTGTAATGTAGCGCGAGTGAGACAGACAATGTGAGACAACCACGAAGGGAGAGAGGTAAGATTATCGAAATCCAAAAAGAATCGAAATAAAACAAAAATAATTTGGTGAAGCAGTGTTGCATTTTATCAATCCTCCCACTTCTTCCCTGAAATCTAATTCAGTTCCACCACTGGTTTTAAAGGTTATACTAGCGTGTAAAGTAAATGCAGAGCACTTGTTCCTAGACTCATCTTAAAACAAATCTTTCCACCTTAATTTAGTTTTCCTTACCGGTTTGTTGAAATTGCAGAGAGCCAGTTCTTCATTTGGTTCTATGTCTCCTTGACAGTGCTGTTTTCATACAACCATCACATTGAAGTCATTTTTGATTCGTGGACTTATGCTCTAGTAGGATCGTATAAACATCACACAGATTTTTCATTTCCCGAAAATGTCCTCGCTGAATCGCTTCGACCCCCTACTCATCTGGTATTCGGAACTCCCTGTTTTATCGCGGATAAAAACGAATGCAAATCTGCGATAAGGGACGACAAAATACGCAAGAAATACTCTATAAATACTCTGTAGCAGCGATTTAACTCCCACCTGAGCCGTGACCAACGTCGTAAAAGTCGGCACACATGAACAATGACTTCCAACTCTTCGGCAGATGACAAACGGTTTTATTATATTCAGGGCATAGCTGCTTTGCATGAAGATCGCCCGGGCTCGGAAACAAAGGCCAGGAGTGCTCGTTTTGGGAATATGGATGTTTTTGCACAGAAAAAAAAGAAGGGGGGGGGGGGTATGGATAATTTCGGATGGCCCTGCTATTTTTCTTGCTCTGCATAGGTATTTGGGCATTTTGAGTCGGGCAAAACAGTGGATTAGCGAATGGATGCGGTAGAAATTCCATAGTCCGAACTCGTCCAACCCAAGGGAGAAAAATCGAAATATGGTATATAACTGGTACAAAAGGCCTCTTTTATTTAGAATAAATAAAAATTATTTACTTCTAATGGGGGGAAAAGCACCAAAACTAGTTGAATTCGTGAAAGAAAATAAAAACGTTTAGGATTTGACCTTAAATAATAGCAAAATAAGTTGAATTTGTATTTTTTAAGCAAAGTCATCTTTCTTCCTCGGAGGCAGAGAAGGAGAACGCCTACATATTGGGTAAAATGACACCCAAAGCTTGTTGCCATACTACAATAGAGAAACTTCGAAGGATGGAATTGCTAAAACCAGAAACAGAAAAGAGTAGAAACCATAGAGTAGAGAAAAGACAAGAATTACAAAAAAAGACCTAATATTTTTTTGAACCGTTGTTTTGGGATTTTACCGTTATTTATTGGGAAATTTGGAAAGTTTTTTTTGTTCCCTATTACAAGTAATTTTGACTAGTATTTTGGTTATTTTTAGCCTTCGTATGGGTAAAGAGCAGTTCCTATGAACATTGCAAAGGACGATTCTTAACTGAATACGAATTTTTAGTTATTTCATTTAATTAGAGAAAAACGGAAGATTCTAGAACGAACCTAGTTAACTTAAAGGAAGAGATACTTCTCAAGTTTACCTCTGCAGGTACTTTTTGAGTATGATTACAGGCGGTTTAATATTAAGGGAACAAGACAAAACAATAAAAAAATGCAAATATTTTTTCTACAACTAATGTTCCCATTCCTGAGAATAAACGCGGTAATTCATTCCTTCATGCAGTTTCATTCAAACGCTTTACCAACAAAGATCTCCCCTTGAAATACGCTAGGAGTAAAAGTATACGAAAAAAAACTAAACTCATGGCGCAACAGTCCTCTGTGGACCAAGGACGGCGGTAACTATCTCCGGTTTCTTGACCGTGGGGTATGCTTCAGTCAGGTGGTCAACCTGAGGTAGAACCCTCAGAGTTTAGTTCCCAAGCATGCTTGGTCCTCATTTTATAGACCCACTCAAGGGATGAAAGGCTAAGTCGACCTTGCCCAGTCGCAGGGTCGAACCCTGGACCTGTGGTGCGGCAACTTGAAGCTTTTAACCACTACGCCACCGGGCGTCAGAAGAAAAGTATACGGATGTAATTTATAACCCTCCACACAAATACTTATATAGCAGTTATGGTCAATTTACGATAGATTGAAAGTCACCATTGCAATAAAAATTAACATTGGTGACTGGATTTTAATTTCTTTTTTAATAAAAGGTTTTCTTTAACTTGAAAATCACTGATGTTATCAACTAATTGTAACCCTATTCAAATGTTTTTTACTACACTTTTATTCACAATATATAACAAGACATTTTATTCAAAAAAACTTTTTCATATAGTATTTTTAAGATGGAATGTGTGTCCTATCTTTCTTATTTAATTTTTTTAACCACAGATTTAAAACCCTCTTCTGTTTTTGCCGTTGCAAAACGGTAATATATAGCCATGCTATATTAGTTTATTTTTTTTATTTATATTTGACAAGCATATGATAAAAAAGATATTGTCTCTTTAATAGCATTTACTACCAAATACAGAGCATAGTTTATGAATCCATTTCTCTCAAATATAAGGCAGATTAAATGGACAGATTCAAGTATACGACCGATAGTTTCTTTTTCGGCAATTTGAACGATAAAATCAGTTAAATAAAACCATGATAGTAATTTGCAGACCGTAAAATATAGACTGCCAGGTTGGGATATGATCCGTAGGCCGCCATTAGGCCATCACTGATCTAGACAATCTTCTTGAAGGAGAACGATTTCTCTGACATACGGCAACAAATGTTACGTGCAATTCAATTTCAGATCGTTTCAGATTCATCTTTCATAGAGGAACGGAAGTCTACGAGTCCATGCAATTAAAAGTTTGGCCTAATGATATCGTACCCAGACGATGATAGCTAAAAATTTGAAAACGGAATTTTCCATGAAGGTTTAAATTACATAGATAAAAGAATTAAAATATTTCATAAATAAGAAAAATCATTAAAGTAAGAAGAACCATACTCAAAATTGAAATGTTGCTTTAGCGAAGCGTAAAATAGAATTGGAGAGAATTTTAACAACAGTTTCGTTAGATCTAGGAGTTAAAATTCATGGATTCCGTTAATAATTTAAATCGTAATGTAACAGAAGAGATATAACAAAGAAAACCTACCCATCATTTTTTCTGAAAGAGGGGTGAATAAGAAGGCCTTTTTTCTCACTTCCAAACTTATACGTCATGGTAAACTTTGATCACAGGAATTGAAATATTAATTTCAATTCTGCATCTGAGAAAATGCAGGTGATTTGTATTTTTAGGCTGCTATTCATTGTCTTTTTATTAGTTTTCGTGTCGATAGTAGGGAAGGATCTTGCAAATTCTTGATGCTGTATTCTATTATATAAAATAGTTCCGTAACTGACTGACTGACTGACTGGCTGACACATAACGCACAGACCAAACCGCTGGACCTAAAGGGCTGAAATTTTGCATGGCGATTTTTCTCTTATAGTGTAGGGGTGCACTAAGAAAGATTTTTGAAAAATTCTTCTTAGATTTTTTAAAATTAAATTTTTAAGCTCTTTTTGTAACTTTTTAAAGTTTGCCTTTAAAATAATAATCTGAGGGTTATAAAATTTATGTCACGAGAGAGATCATAAAAATTCCTTTAAAATGAAATCTTTTTAGAATCTACCTCCATTATCTGATTTTTAGGGAATTTTTAAAGATTAAGTTTTAGAATTTAATTTATTAAATGCTGATCACGTGGTTTCTTTTCTTTTTGTGATACTTTAAACTAATTTTGCGTCACGTGCATAACAACGAAATAGACAAAAAAAATTTTTTTCTTGCTAATGCGGCAGACGATTGGACATTATCCAAAAATATATTAAAATACAGTAAAAGATATGTTCCTCAAACTGTACTATATTAACTGTGCTGTATTCTTTAGTATGTTCTATTAGATTTAATTTGAATATTTTCTTCTGCCTTATTTTGTCTATAAAAATATCCGTTGCTTTTTTTTTATAAATATATTTTTTTGCCATTAATTGCATACATTGACAGTTGTATTTATTATAAATATTTTTTTGGCTTTAATTGTATACATTGACCGTTGTATTTAATTTGAACGTACTTCGTAGCGAAGCACGGGTATTCAGCTAGTATTTTATAATCAGCAATCGTAATTTGACTTGTTAAAAAAATTGTGTACCATCCACAACGCCGTGTAACCAATCTCCTAGAGACTGAGCACTTGCTCACCAACTTTCTTTTCAAGCACACCATGTTTCAATAAGAAAAAGAGCCGTTTGACAGGACAAATGAAGGGTTTAACTTTCATTAAAAGCTTTAATTAGTCGCTGAATATAATCTTCGCTACTATGATTTTCGAAAGGTAATTTTTTTACGGGGTTCAAAGCTTTATTACTCTTTTTTTATTTGCATATTTTGTAAGGACTTTTTTCAACTCAGCGTGCCTTCATATACAGATTACTAAGCACATAAAAATACTCGTACAATCTGTAATTTTATAATGAAAAAATTTAAATTTCAAACTTCATATGCTTTTGTTACATATGCCAATATTTCAATTTGCATAACTTTTCCCTTCTTTTATAGTTACGGTTTCAAAATAATTTGTCTGTATATAAGAATTTAAAAGAATCTTATTTATTAAAACTTTAATAGCTTTAAAAGGCAAAAAATAATTTTTTTTTTCAGAGAAATTTTGCTCCAGAGTAAATATTCTCAGAATTTTACTCTTAATTGAAAGTCAGGATAACAATTAAATGAAAAAAAGAACAAAGGGATGCCTTTCAAAATTTCATCGAGATATCTCACGAGGAACTTTAGGTATATATCCTTTATAGCGAATCATGAAAATTCCGAAAAACAGGCTTACTTCAAGATAAGTGCAGCATAGAAAGGCTGTACCTGGCAATGTAATCATTTTAGAAAGATTGTGACTTGTGATATTTGATTCTTAAAGCCTTTTTTATCGTATGTTCAAAGCCTAAAAATTAAAAATATACTTTTTAAAGATTTTTGTGTCGCATACTCAATTAAACATTTTCCCTGATAATGGGATCCGATGTTTTAACTCAAACTTCTAAATATGTCATCGTTTAAAAGTTTAGACTCCTCAAAAAAAAAAAAAAAAAAAAGGGGGAGGTAGGAAAAATAATATCGTGAGTAGAGCATTCATCCATTAGAGCTTTTACTAGGTTCGTCAACTCGAGTAATGTCACATGGTTTACTCAGTTTGGTGGCGGCCAGTGAGATGGATTGGTCTGCAGAGGGAATATTATAGGTAGCAGTCAGATTAGGTTAATACCGTGACTAACTTTCTTCATGGCTTGTCAAGTCAACCGCATTTTTTTTTCAAATTTCTCATACTGACATTCCATGCACTACCACCTGTGAGAGGTATTAATTGATGACTGTTTCGCAGAAGTATTATTTTATTTATCTAGGTAGTTTCAGGAAAAAAGCCACAGATAATACCAAGTTTCCAGACTACACACAGATAAATTTAAAAAAATTTAGCGCATAACTTAAGCCTGTTACGGCAGAAATCATGGCAAATTTTATCGTGACTGGGGATATCCGTCTTTCCGAAAGAAGCGTGCTGACCATAAATATCATCATCAAAGTATGTCATGATCTTCCTTAACGAATCCCACCATATATTTGACGCATTCAAAACAATACGAAGTGGCGTAGCTTTTATTTGATTTATCTTGATTTCATTTTATTGACAGTTTAACATTTAAAATTCGAGAAAAAACGATTAACTCAAACATCCTTCTGAGAAACGCCGCATGGATGTTGAATATCGTTCAAAAGTGACTATAAAATGCAGATTAATATTAGAAATATAGATCTAACTCATGGCGCAACAGTCCGAATTGCTTTTCAGCACTGTGGACCAGGGGCGTGCCGACGGGGGGGGGGGGCAGCGGGACCGGACCCCGCCCCCCAAGAGCTAAAATAATTTTTTTTTAATTTACAAAATAATGCAAAAAATATTTCGCATAGGCCTAATAGTAATTGTGTTATTTATTCTTTACCACTATGATCTTTATTGCACTTACATTTTTAGCGATCTTTATTGTTACAATTTTAGCGCTATACAGTGCCAGAAACAGTATTTCTAAAGCCAAGTGCCGTGCGCTGTGTATACACTTCTATAGTACTATCCGCGAACCGCGAGAGTGAACCGAACCCTTGCCTATCAAAGTATTGAAGGCGTCTTTTTTCAACAGAGCACGCACGCACTGTTTCGTCGCGTATCTGCTTTTAAAAGCACTTCTTGTTATCTTAGCACTTCTTGAAAGATATGCTTCAAATAATAATAATAATAATAATTTATTATTATTATTATATTGTTTGTTTACAAATACTAATCTAAAAATAGGTTTTATAGTATAGGTAGTAAAAAACTACACTACGCAAAAAGTAAAAATGTCATTCAAAGCTTTAGAATAATGTCATGAAATTCATAGATATATGATTTTTAAGAAGTGGCATCTAGTACTCTAGATAGTCTAAAATTGCACTATTTAACACCTAATTTTCAAAATGTTCCGGGGGATTTTTCTATACTCCCCAGACCCCCCCGGAAGACACCCCCTTCTCGTCCACCCTGATAATAGGGCGTCAGGGAAATGGACGACCCCCAGCACATGGAGGCCTTGACCCCCCCCCCCCTCCCAAGAGCAAAATCCTGAGTACGCCACTGCTGTGGACCAAGGCCTGCAGTGCCCATCTCCGCTTTCATGACCGTGGGCTTGGGGTGCCATACAACATGTCTCGGTCAGGTGGTCAACCTGACGCGGGACCCCCAGAGTTAGTTCCCAAGCATGCTTGGTCCTCATTTTATCAACCCACTCAAGGGAAGAAAGGCATGAGTCGACTTTGCCCAGTCGCAGGGTCAAACCCTGGAAAAGATATAGATCAGCCATAACAAATTTTTTTACCCCATTTCTTTAAATACAGTGGGACCTAGTTCATCAGGTGTAATTGCGGGCATGTTCGGCCTTTTCGAATGTCTTGGTCTCCCCGAAATCCTTTTCTTCTATGTGACTTATATTCTTTCTTAATATAAAAATTAATGCCTATTGTAATAAAGGAAATAATGGAAAGGCTAAGAGATACGGATGGAAAAGCGAACGTAACTGAGAAAAAAAAAACAGAAGAATAAACAACGGAAATGAAAAATCTGGTGCCAGGCGTTAGAGATGCCAGTAATAACGAAAAGTTAGAGGAGAAACTTCAAGAAATCCTGCACCTTGTGAAACAAGAGCCCAGGCTGTGAAGAAATAGTTGAGAATGGTAGTATCGTAGATTGCGATAACCACGACCTCTAAATCTTCAACGATGACGACATTGTCCTCATAGCCCAAGGAGAAAAGGAAAGTTCAGATGATAATGTGGAGGAATTAAATGTTGAAGCAGAAGGAAGTATCACACACAGAAGATGATAGAGCACCAGATGCTGGTATCGAAAAAAGGGGAGTGAGGTGGGGGAAATGGCAAGACCTAAGCCTCATAGCTTCAGTGTTTTTTTCTGGTTGCATCGCTGTCTGAAAGAGATACTTCTAGTCGAAAAATATGTCTATGCAACATCAAAAAATGTAATTAATGGTCATACAGCATTGGCATAATACTGTGTTACCACAATCGAAATCTTCCCTTCCCAAATAGTTGACCAATGTTATAAATTCGACATTTGGAGTTTACTTTTATTTTTTGAAACGGGTCGTGGTTTCAACTACTTGAGCAGGCACACTGCGGGATGTTTAGCTATTGATGACTGAACCGAAAAACTGTGAATGGACAAAAGTTGAAGAGAAACACTCGAAGACAAGCACTCGCAGAGAAAGCAAATGCAATTCAGTTTGCAAAAGAGGCCAAAAGTTACGGCTAGCAGTTTGTAAAATGATAAATTAAAAAATTCATCAAAAGAATTAGATAAAAAGGAACAAAAATGTAAATGATATAGCAAAAATATTTGCATAAAGTAACACATACACACTCACACATATATACATGTATATACATATATACAGTGCCAGTCTGATTTCCCAGACGTGAGAAAGAAAATAGAGAAAGCAGACAGAACTCTGTTTGTAGATAAAGTCTGTAAAGTCGATTTACCCTATCATCACAACAAAAGGTTTTGATTTTTCGTAAAAATTATCAAAAGAAGACAAAACTTACCTGGGCTTTAATAGAGCGAGAAATATCCAAGGATTTTACAAAACTACTCAAAAAGGCTCCAAACAACCCCCCCCCCCCCATTAAAAAAATGAAAAAGTTGAAATAAATGTTCTGGATGATTTTGTTTTCACCTTTCTCATATAAAATCAGCAAGTACGCTTTCTTGCAGCCGCATCCAAGTTTATTAAATGTGCTTAATTAAAGGAAAAATTATATAAAGAAAGATAAAAATTTAAAGGATCTCCATGAAAATGATAAATTAATGAGGTTGCATTTAAGCAGCACTTTGCAAATATTGTGCTCATAGCAACACGAAGAAGGATAAAATACAGTTATGGATTAGACAGCTCCTTAGTTACAGTTAGAAAACCGTACTATTTTCCCTACGGGGAAAAAAAAAAAATCACTCTGAGAATGCTTCTAGGGAGTAACTAGGCCCGGTGAGGTAGCAAAAGTGATGTCCCTTTCCTCTTGACTAAACCTTAAAAATAAATATCCACGCTTTTTTTTTTTTTTTTACAACTTTTTCACCCCAATACTCGCATATTATCGTGTATAAACTAACTCCTCACATTTTTTTGGGGAAAAAAAGTATATGTAATTCGTTATATTTATCATTTAACCTTCCACTTTCTTAAATAAAACTATTTCGATCAATTTTTGGCCATCTAAAATTGGAGATTTTGAAATATTCTTAGAACGAATTCATTATTATAAAAAAAATATCTTCCATTTAAGATCTGCATACGATACCACTGGTGTCAGTTGAAAATAAATCATTTGAACAACGCAACACGTTTCAGCATCGAAATCTTCCTCAAAATAGTTTTTGAACACTAAATATTGGTAACGCAGAGCACGTTCAAGAGCTGTCACATTTCATGATTGACACTAACTCTACATCCACTAAACATGATTAACTTCGCGCCAAAGATAAAACTTTCCAAGCCGGCAGTAGCCAAAAATAATTTTACTCCTATCTACTTGGCGCGCTTCTACTACTTGTTTTGGCAACCATGCGACTGCCCTCTGATTTGCCCGAAAGTTGAGCATTTCAGTGGGCTGTGCTATTGCTCGATGAGGTCGCTTGGCGGTACTCGGTTCTCGTGTTTACAAACGGGGAATTATCCCAACTGTGCGGCCTAACTATTTACCAATCCCGATAGTTAATATCAGCCGGGAACTATAATCTGGCGAAGGCATGCCTCATGTGAGTGATGGTGGTGGTGTGGATCTTTCATCGAACGATGAAATTAAAGTTTTTCAAGTTGAAGGGGAGGGGGAGGACGAGGAGCGATCGTCTTCCGAAAATCTCAAAGAGGTCAAAAGCAGTCTTGTTGCTGAAGTTCCTGAAGAAGAGGTAGGATGTGCTTAGTCGCGCCTATGTTTTGGCTTGTTTTCTTTTGCGGTGTGTTCATTTCAATGTCAAAGTCAACTCCAAATCGTGCCCATTAAAGTGTGATTAAGCAGAGTTTGTATTTTTGTTGCAGGAGAAAACTGTCCAAATTCCCAGTCACACTTTCTTGCCTTCCAAAAATTCTCACATACCAAGAACCGATTTTAGTCCTTTAACTGGTAAGTTTATGTTATTGTATTCCATAATTACTTCATTAAAGTGACTTTTTACTTACTGATCAGGATGTATTATTTGTGGGACTTTATTATGATGCCGATTTAAAATCGTAGTGATGATAAACAAATGTCACATGTAGTACTGACAGTATCATGTTTGTGAATATAGTTTCTGAAAATGTTATACTAGTTTAATAATATTTAGTTTATACTAATTTATTTAACCCTAAAGAATGCTTATACATTACTTACTTTAATTATAAATACTTATTTTTAATAGTGTTACTTTAATTATAAGTACTTATTTTTAATAGTGTTATCTTCTCACATTTCCCCTAATACTCATTTTAAAATTAAAGTAAAATTCAGCTTGAATAATTCAATAAATGATGTATTTCATATATGTATTTATATTTATGTACATTGTGTTAATCTGTAAACAAGCAATTTCAAATCATTAATCTTTTTTATATATATTTTATTATCTTTACTGAAGTATCATAATCACTTAATTATCTTTAATTTTTATATTTCTCCATACTTCATTAATTGTTTTACTAAGAAATTCTATAGCACTTATCAATAAACATAGTATAGGGATGTTCTCAGAAAGTAAATATCTATTCTTGAGTAGAAAAAGTTATTTTAATTGAGTTTTCTAGGTACATAAGTCATCATTTCTTTGGATACTTAAATCTGTTACTGGCATGTCAGAATTACTAAAGATTGTTTTTAAAGTCTTATATAGTAATTTAATTTTTCCAACATGGTTATGGAAAAAAAGGAATAAAATGTGTTTTAACCCATATGTTGTAACAAACAGTTTGATTCAGTTTTAAAGATTTGCCGTAGATTCCCATATTTCAAGTGAAATAAAATTTCTTGCTACTCCTTGAAATGCTTTTAGTATATAAACATGTGTAAGGTAAAAAAAGTGAATTTGCAATAACAAATATATATTTAGTGTGAAATTTGATCTATAATTTTGACAGAACATTGATCTAATTCTTACGATGCAGTTATAGTTAATCATACCTATCTTCCTTAGTAAAAAATGTAATTTAAAAAACTTAATAGTAAAAAAAATTCAAATTGCATCTTATTTTATATATTATTATGCAAAGTGTTCTCACTGTTAGAATATCAATGCATCAAATCCTTAATAAATATTTCATTCTATGACGTTGTATTTAGTATAATATTTCTGAAGAGTCTTTAATTTTGACAATTGTATATTACTTTACTCTGTTCATGTGTTGTGATCTGTGAAGGATTTTGTTCTGATAAATATCCCGAGCTTTCTTATTAATTATCCAGAGGAAAAAGAATTTACAGAAAACTAAGAATTCAGTTTATTTCTGGATAAACTCATTTTAGTATATAATTTATGTGTAGTTATATATATTTTGTCTTCATCCATGTCAAAAGTAAAGACACTTTCCTTTTAACTTTATTAAAAAGTAGAAAAAAATCAGATCATTCCGATATTGTAACTTTGTTTATGAAAAAAAAATCCTTGTAAAAATGTCCTGCTAATTTATGCGTAAAATAAGAACTTTAATTTGAAATTAAATGTAAACTATAAATGACTAAAATGGTTTATAATAACTATTCATATGATGATTGTTCTTTTAAGGATAATATTTTGGTATAGAACATGCCGAAAATTTCTCTCAATATACTATGTTTAGAGATTTAATTTTTATTCAAATATTTTTATAATGTATATAGAGATAAAAGATTTTTTAATGAAATTAAATTGAACGTAAAAAGGTATATTCATAATAATTCTAAACAAACAGGTATATTAGTTTCCTAATTATATTATATTATATGTAGTGTTTGAATCTAATATATATATATATATATAATATAACTGTAAAATAGATTTATCGTTGATAATTTTCATTGCATAGCAACATATTGAGTGAATTAAATCTTGCACAACACTTTTATTTGTGAGGAGTAACCTCTTAATTTAATGCTGATTTGATATAACTGAATTGCAGCTTATTATTTATTTCTATTTTATCAGCTGGGAAACAGTTTCTCCCCCCTTCACCATATGGATATGTTGTATCACCATATCATCCTCATCCAAATGGAGCTTTGGGGTCATTTCCCTTGGTAAGTTTTTTATCTTAAATCTGCAATAGATTTTGTAAAACTATTTTAGCTTATTTTGTGTGTTTTATGAAAATTTTGTTTTTTACATTCATGAACCCCCCCCCCCCCCCCTTCCCCCATCAGAATTATGAAAACTGTGCAATTGTCAAAATATTAAACCAGGTTTAAGAGTTGGATAACCCTCCAAAAAATTTCATGGTGTTATCACTTCTAACTAATGTGACTGAATCTTTTATATACTACTCTAAGTGTCAAACTTGTAAAACTGATTGTATTCCTGGGTAAGGTATGCTCTCTATGATATTTAAAATACATTTTACAGGATTGTATTTATAATTTCAAATTTTAGTTCGGAGAAAAATTTTTGAAATAAATTTAAAGAAAATTCACTATCAATATGACAGAAGGAGTATGGTTTAATGAAATTGTCATTGCTAAAATGATTTAAAGTTTTAAAAGGGGCTAAAATGATTTAAGGTTGCAACATGAATAGATGTATGCTATCTATATTGAGGTCTGACAAGATATCATTACTTATATTTAAATATTTTGAAAATGCTATTATTTTAGTATATGTTTCAGTGTCAGTGTTGACCGATATTAGAATGCATTCAGTCTTCATTAGTCTTGAAATAATATTTCAGTTGTTGGCAATGAATATGATCATATGCATTTTAGACTTTTTAATTTACTCCCGATAAAACTTTTATGTATTGACGTGCTATTAAAAAGTTTGAGCAAGAACCAAAGTCACCTATGATTGTTATCTCAAAATCATGCTTCTATTTCTTTGTTATAAAATTTGAATATATGTTTATATTTAATTTAGCATCAAAGAATGGAATAATCATTTTTAACATAATCAGTTTAAGATGACTGAATTAGTTACAAAGTTTGCTTTCAAGTTTAAACATTTTTTTTTTCTCCCAGTATGTGCAATCTAAATAAATGTGTATATATATCAGTCTCAATTAAATATTTCTTAATGATATTAATGTCATTTTTTAAAGAAAAATAAATAAGTTATAATCTTTTCACAGCACAGTCCTAGTTTTTATGTTATATAATACTCAATTTTTGAAATCTATCTATATTCTAAACTAAATTTTTTATATTTATTAACAATATTACAGTGACGCAAATTTAACCTTAAAAAAAGAAAGGATTATTAACTTTCTTATGGATAACCTTGTTAAATTACATTAAATTATTATTATAAGGGTTGTTTTTTTTTAAGATGAGAGGGATGTAGAATGGAGAATTATGTTTAGACATATCTTTGTCAATTTAAGCGGGATTTTGTTATTAATATGAAGAGATGAATGTTATAGACTTTTAGCTGTATGATATGAAAATTTGTTTAAATTTTTTCTAAACTGTACATTAGTTTGATCAGTGGTGCACCCACCCCCAAAGAAATAGAAATTGCATTATGAATATTGATTTTGCATTATAAATATTGAAGAAATAATGCAAAATCTTAAATATAAATACATAAGAAACACATGATTAAAAACTAACATGTTTGTGTTTTGTTTCATATATCCCAAATTTTCACTGATGAATAAAAATATTTAGGAGTGGAATTGGACAGCTTTCTGTACCCTGCAGTAGCCCTTGATTTTTCAAACATGCCTGGTTTGATAACTCATTTTAGCCCATTTTGGACTTAACATCCTTTACACAGCAAACACAGATTTAACATATAACTGAGAGCAAATTCTGTGCTACCCTTAAACGTGTTCAAGTACTTTAAGCATAAATATTTTTTGAAGCATTATAAAAAGACAAACTATATTGAACTTGGTACCTAAATAAAGGAAAACAGGTTTTTCTTAAAAGTTATTTCATTACCCATTTGTCTAAAACTATTAATTTTTTCTTTTATGAGGTATTGATGATTAATTTATTCCTATTTTGCTTTGATTTTACCTACAAATAGAAGGAAAACTTTATTTAAAACTTAAATATGAAATATTTTCATTTGCTTGCAAATTAACTCATTAAGAAGCATTTTCAATCTTAAATACTGTTTCTCCCCAATTTTTTGTATTAATAATAGTTGTTGATTCATGTTTTTACAGTTCTGAAAATTAGGATAGTGATACAGCTTATGGCATATTTTGTGTATCAACTTTTAAACAGCTGCTGAATGACTTACATAAAATTTAACATTCACCATAAGAAAGAAATAATTTTGATATATATTTTTATAGAATTAAGAATCTTTTATTTGCATATAACAGTAGTAACTAGATGAAATCTGAAAATATTTCAGAAGCGGGCCTCCATTTTTTAAACTTTTGTTCTTTTTTTTGAAACAATAGTACAATTTAAAAAATGATCATTTGATTCACTGTCTCATGAGTTAAGTCTCTTGTTTTACACCCAGTACTTGACATTTGACGTATTTAGCTAATTTCAGCTATTAAATAATTTTGAATAAAAAATTGTGAGGTAAATCTAATACACATGCACACAAATATATATTTTCTGATAAAACATTGGCAATAAAATCCAGTGAACATATTAAAATGCAAATGGTTTTGAATTTTTACTTTCATTGTGAGGCTTTATTGTTTCTTTCATATGATAAAAGATAATATAAAAAAGTTAAAACTGAAAAATTATTTCTTTTTTTTAACAGTGCCAATGATTAAAGCACTGTTAAATGAGAGACGCATTAAACTTCACTAGCTATGGGCCAATATCATCTTTAATGTTTTAACTTGAACTATTATTTATATGTATGTGTGTGTTTGTACTGATGCATATATAGAAGAATATTTTTTTCCTTTGATAATAGTTTTTACATTAACAGTTAGATTGGATTAACATTTTTTTTCTCAGATAAGCACTATAAACTTTGACTCAGTTCTTTTTACTTGGACTACTTTTACACTATACATTTAACACTTAGGCTACAACTTTTATGCTTGACTCAGTTTTTTTTAAAACTCTGATAAGAGTGGATTACAAAATAAACTTGTTAAATAAATAAATAAATAAATGTTTAATTTAAATATGGATAAATGAACTTAATTATAATATTGTTCAAGAATTTCTTAGTTCATATACAATGCATATTCCAGATTATTGTACGTGGAATGATGTCTGTATGGCTCACATTCTATCCCTAGGCACCAGAGTTTGTAGTTCAAGTCCAGTGGTTAGTTTGGGTGTTTGTAACCACTTATCTTTAAAATATAAGTTTTGTCTGTTAAGTTCTCTTGTTGCAAAACATGAACATAACACTCAAGAACCAATCAACCAGATTTCAAGTAGTTTTTACTTATTTTATTTGCTTGTGATGTTTCATTTTTTGGATTGTGTGTGTGTGTAAGAGATAAAAAAATATATATAATTAAACCAGCAAAAATTTTAATATTCACTACAGTCTGTTAATTAATTCTAACAATTAATTTCTTTTAATTTAATGTCAATTTAAAGGTATCAAGAACTGCATTTTTTTCAGGGGTATACCTTGTTCAGATAAAAAAATAATAAGTTGGCCTTTGTAGTTTGAATTTTGGTTCCTGCTGAGCTAGACATTTAGCTCCAGCTTGACTCCTAGCCAAAATCACCGACTCAGGAGCCGGAAAACTGTTGAAAAAAAAGGACCCACTTGTGTGTAATTGTTGTGGATGCTCCTATCTGTCAAATATAGATTAAGAGGGGTGGGAGGACCGTTGTTTTTTGTACATTATCTCTTTCCGTTCTCCCCCTTTTTTGTGCGTGACAAAATTGATATATTGTAATCGAAATTTATGTAGCTTTATTATCATATTAATGATTGATTTTTTTGTATTTATTCTTTTGATGATTCATAGACTACGTTTTGAGAAATAATCTGTACCGATTTGATTGACCGGTTTTCAAATCTAGAAACTGTGGTCTCTTCTGAGTAATAAATGTATTTTTATGTTAAAATGGAAAAAGAAATCGGGTTATGTGTTTTGTAATATAACGCGAGTGAATCTTATGTGAATGGCATTAGTCGTTTTATCTATCATAAAATCGGTGCTTTCCTTTCACTCTCCAATATTCTAAACCTCCAAATGATTCATCCTCTAACGTGTCCAACGACACCTACAGCATTTATTTCAAAATAGAAATGCATTTTTCCCATTGGTATAACTAGCTACAGTTGAAAAATAATGAGTAGGCCCTCGTAGATTGAATTTAAGCTCTTGTTGAGCTAAACATTTAGCTCCAGCCTGATTCCTATCCAAAATTACTAACTTCGGAGCCGGGAAAATGTCACTAATAGAAAAGGATCCACTTGAGTGATATTTTTTTTCTTTGGCAGGAAGTATCCACCTATTGATGGGCAATTAATTCTATATTGTCGTATGTTCTGACGCTCATTTAGCTCGCGGATGTTTAAAGTGCGTGCGCATAGTCGATTAAAATTAAAAAAAACAATCGTTATAATAAGCGCATATTAAAAGTTAAAGATGATTAAAGAACTATCAAACTAAAATTAAATTTAAAAAGATGATGATTAAAAAGTATCGATTGGTCAAAGGACTGTTAAATATAACTGTAAATTTATAATGTTAGGGTTGCTAGGAAAGGTTTATAAAAATATGTAACATTAAATCATAAAGCAGTCCAAGTCAGCGTTTACGTGGATGTTGATAACGAGGTAGTTTTGAAAATAGTTTTTTCCCCCTCAGAGCTGTTATAAGAAAATTTTAATGCACATATATTAAGGTGTGTCTTCTTTCAGGGAATCATGTATGCAATACTTTGGGAAACTGTTATATCTGGTCTCCTTATAATCTTTATCGTATCAAGGTTGTCACCTATGATTTATCACGGGTAACATCGTTGGTTTTTAAATATTTTTATCTTTTTACATATTGATATGTAACTTTCATAAAACATTTGTCACATCTACCAAACCTAAGGAAGCACCAACTCTCCTAAAAGATCAAAACAAAAATCAATTTAGTTTATCCCTGATTATAATTTAACCGGTCAGTAAATTTTTTTTCGTGTATGTCAGTTCGTCCCTTTAAATAGATCAAGGAGAGCGTCTATTGCCGTCAAAAGTTCTTAACTGCATGAATGTTAGTTTATTTTGTGGACTATTTTACATAACATTTTTTGTTTTGTTTTTTCTTTATGATTTAACACGTATTTTTTCTCACTTTGTTAATCCTGATAAAACTCATGATCAGAATGCTGCGAATGTTGATTTTTTTTTCCTCGTTTGGATGTTTACCGGGCACTTTCTTTGCAATAGCTATAACAATTTTCCAGATAAAATAAATTAAAGGAGTATTTCTATTTTCTGAAAGAAACGAATCTCGCCACAAATGTTAGTTTGATTCTGCAGTCCCGGGAGATTACGTTTTTTACCACCGTTATTTAGAGACAGAACCACCAATCGAGTATGCAACTTTGCGCGGCTGCTTGAAAGGTCAGGGGTAATGAAACGACATTTTGAAATTCAATTCGTACTCCGTTTTTTATCCATTCATCGTAAGCAAGAAGTAAAAAACGCTGTCGCATCAAAATGAACATTTAACTCTTTTTTTTTTCCTTCCACCCACCCCCTTAGCCTTCCAAAATTTTGCTTAACACACTAAAATTAGAAAAGCACAGGATGGAGAAAAAAAATGTTAAAAATCGCGAATACGTAAAAAAAAACCCTTTGTTTCAGTTACCTGAGGGTAAGAGATTCGAAAAGACACATTGTACGCCGTAAGCAGTCTTATTGATGCAATCAGAATTTCGGCAGGAGAGGGAGAAAAAAAAATGTTACGCCGAAGAAACTAGTTGTGTAACTCAAGTACTCCCGGCAACAAAGAAAGATGGTGGAAAAAAAATGCCGTAAAAAATAACATTGTGTGAAAATGATTATTTTGATAAATTCTTTTTATACATCATCAATGCGGGTACACACTTATTCTCTTTTGATTTCGTTTTTTTCTCTTCTTTATGACTGGGGCCCCTGGCAAAATGTCGGGCACCAATAGATCCGAAAATTTCTCGGCTACCCGAATTCTTTGTTCTGTTTTGTAGAAGCGTGTCAAACTACTCGCCACCTTCGAAGCCCATTGAGTTTTTCTGCAGCCCCCCCCCCCCTTGCTCGTTCCTTGGAATCGAAAAGTTCGGGAGGGTAGCTTCCCTGTCCCAGCTATAGATCTTGGAAAACTTAAAAGGTCTGTGGTCCTATCCGTGGGGGGTTGCACGAGGATGAGGGAGCATGTTTGCATTGCTCTTTTAATTGAATATGGCAGCTGAAGTTTCTATCTAGCTGGGGCGTGAAATTTTTTTCCCTATTATTTACTTACGTATTTTTTATGTAAATCTGTTCATGTATGCCGGGGAAGACCTAGCGAAGAGGACTCGAGCATACCGTTGATCTTGCGGAAAATTTCATTGTATTTTTTTTGTTTCCCTGTAATGTTATTCACTGAGGTCGTTAAAAATTATTAAGAGAAAATATGCTTCTTAAAGGATTACGTTTTCAGAAGACATTGTTTTAAAACTATTAGTATTTTAATCGAAAACGAATATGAAATAACACCAAAAAAAATCTTACGATTAGAAATACGCTCCTGCCTCAAATTTTAAGAAGTTTCAGAAAGTTTTATTTTAAAAGATTTTAGTGTTTTATCTCTAACATACAATCTTTCCAGCACATAGAAAATAAGTTTACTCAATATATTACTTTTATAACTTTTGTCTAGATTTTAAAAAAATTACCTGATAAGCACACACGTTAAGTATAAAATATTTTTGTATTAATTTTTAATATAGATTTTGAGCTTTTTATAGCTAAGCAAAAGACCACACTCTTAAACAAAGCAAATCTTAATAGTTATCTTATGATGAATGACGTTGTAACAGTAATTGGATTGCTTTCTGTTGAGTAAAATTGTTTCCTATTTGCATGTGTGTTGATTGTACCGAAAACATTTTAATATGACTTAATTTGTTTTATTTCTTTCTATTTCAATTGACTGAATACTGAGGGACCTTTATCGTCTTTTAACGTTTACTGGCGAATTTTTTCCCCATAAACGCACTGTTTTTACATCATCCTCTTTCATTATGGATTTATAGAGGTGTGATCTGTATAACGATCGTAGTTTGGCCATATTTACTCGACGCAATCAATGTATAGCAGCGAGCAATATATGTATGACCCCTTCCTCGATCCTCGCATCTCCGCGAGTTATCGGAGTAGGATGTTTGGGTGGGTGTGGGATTGCTGACTGATGATATACTCCCCTCTCCTCTGTCAGAATGTTTAGGTCTGATATTCTCCACTTGAGGGGTGAGGGTGACATTCCAGGAAAAAGCCCACCTTTTAGACTCCTGGTATTTTATGGACTTCGTGTGTTCTGGACGTTTTGAAAAGAAATTTTATTGCACCAATTTGTACTTCCTGTAAGAACTGATTTTCTACGTCTTTACATTTATTTGTATCGAGGCGTTCAGTTGTTGGTTAGGTAACATGCTATTTTTATCTTTGGGGACTGTAAAAATGTGTCTCTGCTTTTTTAAAATTCCTCATAAAATTTCTGTCATAGTTAATACAATTTACCACTAAATTCTTGTAGGTTAATTAGCCGTTTGCAACGAAAGGAAATTTTAAATATACTAACAAATTTATTTTCTAGTGAAAATTCGGAAATTTTTTGTAATATTTATTTATTGGCTTATCGTTTGTTTTCCCGCTACATTTTACTGAGCTTCTAATGGATTCGAAAATTATTTATAAAGGTGGGAAAATGTTTAAGCCTGCGAGATTTGATCATTAATTCTTAGTTTCATTTTTGCGTTTTCTCGTCTTTAATATTTATCATAAAGGGCCAAGATTCCTCAGGCATACTTGTTAGTAATTCTCCATTAACCGAGGCGGGTATCAGGTCCCGTATTTATTTTCTATAGTGTTAGTTTGTAGCTTCCCCCTGTGAAAAGAAGCACCGAACGTGGTGATTGTGCAAAAGAATTTCCCAAAACCTCGCTAGCGATAATCTTTTTTCCAAGCTCTAGTGATTTAAAGCGAATTTCTCATATTTGCCATTTAAAATGATGCATCGTTTGACGGCGTGAAAACTTTCCTGAATGATCCCAAGCAGCGAAAAAATTAACGCTCAGCTGAAAGCCTAGAAATATTATCTTTGTCTGCAGTGGTGAACAGGCAGAGAATCGCCTGCCTAGAAAAATAAAGTAAAAGCGTAAAAAAGTAAGCAAAAAAAAGTGAAGGAGCCGTTGGGCTCGCGAAATAGTGCGCGGGTGATTTGTCAAACTTCAGTTATAGCAGGCGTCTCTGTTACGGGGGTGCAGCACTAAGTGCACTTTGGTATATTCAAATTAACCCTGTTAGTGATATATTTGGATAATTACCTTCTGTAATATGTTGTCTTATACCTCTGTCTCACTTTATTATTGTATCTTCATATCGATGAAGTAGTAATGGCTCAGATTTTGAGATCAGACAATTATCTATGAATAGTATATCCGTGTATACTCCTAGTTTTTAATAATGTTTAAGGTAAGCCAGTTTTATAGGGTTAAAATCCATATGAAGTTTTTTTTTTTTTTTTGAAGAATGTTATTGTTTTGACTCAAGGTTTAATTTTTTTAAATTCTTGGCTGGAGAGGTTTGGTTTGGAGCGCTACGGTCAACTTTTTGCTAGAGGAGGGCTAATTAGACCGGGACCTACAGTTTAAAGCCGATTCCGAACGGCTACAAACATCCATGCCAACAGTGGGACTCGAACCCACGGGATCTGAACCGAATGCCGGCACCCTAGCCATTCGGACATCACCTTGGCCATAGAGGAGAGGATGGGTTTGTTCCTACCTCGAAAACCGTAATAATTGAATTTTAATTTTTAATGAAAAGTTCTAAACTTCTTAACTTTAAAGTAATTAAAAATTGTGACTTGATCGTTGGTTTATATGGAGCACTATGCCATCTTAGGCTGCAGAAGTGTTAATGCAACTGGTTTTAGAAGTATTCTGTCTTTCATTCTGTGACCGAACTGCATGAAACAAAAATATTCTATTCTTGATTTGTCGATTACATTGCATTTAACATATTTGCGATGGAATATAGATTTTTCTAACTCCTTTGAATTATTCTTTGACGGGGGAGCGGAGAGGGACTCTGGCCACCGTACGCAAGGCTAAGGGACTGTTTACAATTATAACTATCAACGTTCACGTTACCGGCACCGAACATTTTTTAACTAATGACTGAGTTCAACACGACGATCCACAAAGTTGTTGAACTTAGTGAATGGTTATAAAAAAAAATTTCCGATGCGAGTAACCCCTGACGCTGACTTATGCAAAGTGAACAGCCCCCAAGTGACTGCCAAATACACGCGTCAAAACGGGTTGTGGAGTTACTTTCTGAGCCACTAATAAGGGAAAGTGATGCAACTTAAGAAAATTTTTTCTCAAATTTTTCTTAGAAATGGACCACGGTTTTACTAATGATATCAATGTTTGTACTGATAACATTTTTAAGCATGTTGAATTCAGTGAATGCTTGGCTGGTATTTCAGGGCTTGTCGAAATTTTCTCGGTGATTAGTAAGTAACGTTTACTTAGCCAAACGCTGCCAAGTTTCGGTTTTGAAGAAAGGATTGTATTCAGAAAAATAACAATGTTGCGATAAATCAAGTAAAAGAAACGCAGCTAATTGGATTTCCCATCGTAAACTATTCGGATCCTGTTTGCAGTACATTAAAGTTATTTTTAATAAGTTTTTATTATTATTTAGAGATTCTCGGTTATACTTTTTCTCTCCCTTCAAGCGTATAGTTTTTTTTTCTACCTATGTTTAAGAAAGAAATTGTAGATTATCAGTTGTAACCAGGATAAGCTTTTAAGGAAGATTATATTGTAGAAACAAAAAGAACCATTTGTGAATACCAAATTTTATTCCTCTATAGATTTTAAAAATAAACTGAGGGACAGTTTAATAACATATTTTCAAGCCAGATGTTTGTATTTTGTAATAAAGAGACAGAGGGCGAGAATTAAATTTTAATGCACTGTAAGCGTTAAAATCGACTGTAAGGGACAGATTTAATAAATTACGTAATTGTTTCTGTTACTTAATTATACGATAGTATTTATGATTTTCCCCCACAAACTTTGAGCACGTTTTCAGTCCTATAAGTTACACCTCAAAAGTGAAATGAAATTTACCTCACAGTAATCTACAATTATCTGTTCCCACAGAGAGATAAATTGTTCTCCAGTAACCCGAAAATGGATGAATCTTTTGAAAGGAGTCGTCGTGATTTATCTTCTTTTCAGATGTTTCTGTATCTTCCTCTAACTCAATGGACTGCTTTTTCTCTGCGGGTGAACACGAAGGATTTTGAGAGAATTCAATCCTTTATTTGCGAGCAAGATGGTGGTGTATGCCTTTCCTCCATTAAATATTTATTCGTGTAGACCATATGGAGTAGTTTGAATCTTGTAGGAAGGAAAAATTAGTTTGATAAAACGCAGGATGTGTATGAAATCCAATTTTGTCTTTTTAATATGCGCAAAATAAAAATGTTTAGTTTTAATAATCTTTTCCCCCCCCATATACGGAAAAACTACTTAACATGTTATTTATTGATATGTATGGAAAATTTTCTACCTTTTGTAGATTTTAACTATTAATGTTTGACAGTGGCGCAACCAGGATTTTTTTCTTGGGAGGGAGGGGGGGGGGCGAGATGAATGGATAAAATTATTTATAATGCAACATCAATATTTCTACTTCTTTTTTTTTGGGGGGGGGGCAGGGCCCCTTTCCCCCCCCCCCCCCTCGGTGCGTCACTGATGTTTGATATAGTCTCATAGTAACAGCAGTGCGTGTGCAAGTAGTTCTGCCTGGAGATAATTTTCGTCTTAAAATTTGTTCGTAATTAAGTATATGGAATTGTTTTTTTCGTTTATACAGTAGCCACATATTATCAGTTAATACGTTACATTTGTGCTCAGATTATGAAATGCGGTTTTTTTTTTAAATGTAGATATTTTATACTGGTATTAAGTCGATAAAAAAGCCTTATTTATTTAACTTTTCGTGATGAATGTATCTTTCTGCTGTTCATCAGTTAAAATTTTGTTTGTATGTACCACTTTACGATAAAATCATAATTTAGTCTTATTATTTTACATTTATTTGAATTTATATTCAGAGGTATTTTATTTATCTCAGAGAAACACGAAAACAATAGAATATTTGTTCAAGTAGAGTCTAACCAAACAATTGAATCACATTTACGATCACGACGCATATTAATAAAAATACTGTCAAAAACAGAATTCTTCCCAAAATATCGAGTATTTTCACCTGTTGTCTGTTACTACACTGTTTATTTAAACTATTCAAATATTTTAAATTTGGTTTATCAGTATGCGAAAGAAGTGATTTTATACTCGATAAAAATATTCTTTGTAAATTTACGTGTTAATACAAGAGCTTTTATAGCTAATTTATTTAAATATCATACTGTATATTTTCGCTTAGTACGTATCACTTTGCACGTATAAATAATAAATATTAGACATGAAAACACATAATTGCTGTAGCACCCTTTATAATTAAACTTTATAATTATTTTGTCGAATATTGTTGATCCTTAATTTTTTTCAAACTCTTGTCTCCATTTAAGTTTTATGTAATTTTTTAAATGAAAAATGTAAGTAGCCGGCTAAATTTTGCTTCTACTTTTTTTAACGAAAATAGCTGTATTAATATGTCATCGGTGTGCAAAATTTATTTCCCGAATTACATGTCGTTTCATTACGAAAATGCAGTGTTTTCACAACTGTACGTGAATGTTTTTTTTTTCTTTTTAGTTTTTTTAAACATAATTTTCCTCCCACCTTTGATCGCCTTGGACTCCTTTGGTCACTTGTTATCTGCAAAATCTGCGACGCTCCGAGGGGGTGGGAGTGGCAGGTTGGAAAAATCCTGTTGCTCTCCACTTAGCTGACTGATGCTGTCACTGACGATTTCTCAAGCGCATTTTTTCTCTACTCGTTGTAAAGCCTGGCGCCTGTGTCTCGAAGGGAGGTCCCGACCCCTTGTCTCTCCCTCCTGCTTTCTCCCTCCATGTGTCTGATTTCTTCACGCCCATAGAACATAACCCCCACTTTGCTCTGTTTAGGGGGCATATGCTTCGTTTCTGAACTTTTTTTACACCCAGATACTAAGAAATATTTACTCATTAAATAAAAAAGGAGGAAGGTTATACTTAAATTTCAAATACGTTTTAATAGTTGAGCCGCCGAAGCTGAAAAACAATATGTAGCACAGTGAATTTCTACGCGTGGTGACAAATTATTCTGGTTGTATATGTCCTAGGTTAATTTTCATTTGCATCCTCTTATTGCACTTGATATGTTTATTTAACTTTTTATAGAATAAACCCCTTTTTTGCGGAAATAAAAACAGGACAAGAGGAAAGGGGAGATTAAGTACTTCAACCTGTGGTCTCTCTCCCTTTTTTTTCTTCTTCTTTCAAGTATTGTATATATGTGTTGAAAAGGGAGTAAACGTGTTTTAAATTTAGGAGATATTCATGTATTGTACGCAATAGACTAAATTTTAAATTACTTAAATTATTTTAAGTATTTGCTCGACTGAATATTTGATAGTATTTAATCCACAAGGTTTATCCTTTAAAATGTATTTTTAATTTTTATATTAAATCTAATACTTTTGCATTCAAATGTAAAGACATTCAAGCCATCTAATTGAATGCTTCAGTGTAATTGGAAATTATAATCTTATACTCCTCTCAGTACGTCTCCACTTCTTCCCTTTTATCGACAATCTCTTCACGTAATTCTTCCTCCTTGGGGGAAACCACCGATCTTGTTAAATTCTTCCCAACTTTTTCGCTCCTGTCTTCACACCAGCGTCCTTTCCAAAGTTAAAAGCATATTCGTTAACATGGCCTTTACTGTCAATGACTGCAGAATTTTCGAAACCGCTTTATCCTTTGAAATTGTTACGGGTATACGGATTTTTTTTTTCTTTCTTAAGGCGGAGAGAAATACAGTCCCATTGGTAACCTGCAAGGTAAAATCATGTCCGTTCAGGGGTTCTAATCCTATGTAGTGATCTGTAAAACAAGCGTCCGTAACTGAGGGTATCAGCCTAGCAAGGTCTGAAAATACTTGGATGTTACTGCTTTTCTGACTGAGAATTTCAAGGTTTCTTAGAGAGGTTTAAGGAGGGATTTCTATTCACCAATTCAACCACCCCACCATTTGGTTGGATACTTTATTGTAGAAGCACCATATAGATTAACAGACGCTGAAACCTGAGGGTGACAGCACAGGCGCGTCCGTGCCGTATCCAGCATTCGAACCTGAGCCCACTATGTGGCGCTGTACTAAGGCAAGAATCGAAGAGCAAGGTTTAAAGCTCAAAGCCCCGTGTTCATAACTCGCCGTGCGTTTTTTGGATAGAGGAAAGGAGTTCCCTAAAAGCGCTCTAGGGCATTCGTTTAGCCTCTGAATCTAGGTTCGTAAACTGAAGAGCTATGAAGCGTGAAATTGGGAACTTTATCCAAACCTCGATGTAGTTTTATAGTTTCTTTATTTCGTAGAATCATGGCCTAATATTTAGACCTTAATTGTCATTTCGGACTCACCTACTAACAAATCGCCCAAGAGCCATTTACAATCTCCGTGTATGGTTATTTTCTTCTTATTATCATTTAAAAAAATTAAACTTAGCTATAAATCCGAGTTAAAATCACTTTCGCATTATGAAAACTTTGGTTTTTGCTATAATATATTGTTTTTATTATGTCGAGCAATCACATGGAGTTTGTCGAAGCAAAAAAGTTGTGATTAAATGAGTCTAGAAATCCACAATGAGGTATTCATTATATTGTGAAATTTAGTTGCGTTTATTCAAACGCTCCAGAGGAGTTGCAAATAAACCTCTAAGATTGAGAAAACGTAGAACATTGAGTCGCACACCCAGTAAGATGCTGTCATGAATCTTAGGAACTGTTCTATGAATAACGCATTTAAAGTGTTTAAACTGTAAAATAAAATATTCTTACTCAAATAATAGTAAAGAGCGCGTTTTTGGGAATCCATTGGTATAAAATACATCTTTCATGAGTTTTACTCACTACAGCATTTTACTAGGTGTTTGAGTTTCTCCATTTTTTCTTATGGCTTCATATTAAATACGTTTGTATCGCTTTTAAATTGTGTTTTATTATTTAAATTTTTAAAAAAAACTGTCGCCGCATTTTAATGCGAAAATTTGGTTTATCAATTCAGTTGCTTCAGTTCTTGCAGTGATAATGAAATTTTAAAATTTAGCTTTCAAATTGTTATTTTAATTGAAAAAAATTCTATTTTTATTGATATCGAGAGCGAATACGTTGGAGGACATATGCACCACTCTACTGCCAGATCATCCGTAGTCATATCGTTGGCAGATCGTCGTTAGAAAAAAGAAAAAAAAGAAGATTGCTATCGTTTTTACTAAAGCTAAAGAAATGATAAGGTTGGGGAGGGAGGAACATCCCTCTTATTTGTATCCCCTGCTGTTTGCGGCTAGCCAAGGGGGCGTTCTGTGTAAAGAATACGCTTCGCTGCATATATGCTGCCGGTGGATAGATAGTTTGCTTTCCCGAAACTAAGGTGATAGATGATACGTAATTGCCTGGTTTCTGGTGGTTTGTTTTGTCTTGTCTAGATAGGTGAGACTTTAACATGAATGAAAATCTTCACTTTTTAACTGAAAATCGGTCTGCGTAATCAACGGGGAATTTATCATTTTTTCTTAAAATTTTTTCCTTCGTTATTTGTTAGACCTGGGGAGAAAATCTCGCTTCCTCTCTTCTTTAGAAAAGTAAAGATAGCTTCTCTTGCGATTGCTTTTAATTCTGATACCTTTTTAGCTTTTTGAGAAAAATTGTTGAAACTGAATTTCAATGCCTTATATTATGATATAAGGCAGTACTGTTTATTTTCGAGGGTCTGAGTAGGGAAGAGGTCTATTTCAGAAACAGACCTCTACCCTACTCAGGCAGAAATAAAAAATTTAGACTAGGCTATGATCAATCTCGGCCCACAATGTTTAACCAAAGTAAAATTTTATTTTAGCAATCCATTCTCAGTATTTAAAAATAATCGTATTTTATCATTACCGTACTTTAAGAATAATTTTATTATATTATGCCTATTATTATTACGGTTAAGCAGGTTTTTTTAAATTATAGTCCTAAATGGTTTCATAATAAATAAAAAAGCGATAACACGTGTTAGTTTTAGCGTTGAATTTCGGCTGTATCAACGATTTATCACAAATCTAGAGAAATGTGTTTTTGAAATTAAACTTGATGTTTTATGTTTTCTGCTTAATGTGAATTTTGCTAAGTAGTTTGAATTAGCATTTTATATTCAAGAGCTCTGCCTGTTGCCTTTTGAGACAATCAAGATTTCGTTTTTCTCTAGCTTTTTACTGAATACCTATGTCGATAGTCATTATTATTATTATTTTTATCTTAAGATATCCGCACAGCAGGAATCTCCTAAATATGAGAAGGAGTAGGCCCAGATCAGCTCGAGGTCATAGTCATTAGAACGCAAAATAGGCCTGGTACAGGCTTTAGGCTTAGCCCTGGCCAATATAGGAACTGATTTTATCTATGAATTGCTCAATACATTTTGTTTCTCGTTTGTTCAAGGGATGAAAATCTATTATTTGTTTGTGAAGGATATTGTCGAAATAATTCTGATAGTCTACAGGGGTGAAAGTAAAAATGTCACGATCTCTATATATAATTTAATGTGTGGACCACCAAATTAAAAAGCATATTTTGTGTTGTAAAGATGTGACTTCTCACTCTTTTGCAGTCACATGGTTCTAGACATATTATTATATCTTGTACATATTATTTATGTTTGCTAAACCTGAAGGCCAGACTATACAAGGATAGTCTAACACTTTGTGTCTATATTAAGAATTGGTTTAAAATATTCGCAAATCCGATACAATATTCAGATCCTTGTTCGCTTTAAACTTTTCGAGGAGAATAAAGAAATGAATATATTTTTGACTTTTGAGACTATGTATGACTTGAGAATTCCGAAATAAAGTTTGAACGTCTTAACCTTTTTTGTTTTCCCTACTTTATAATATAGTTACTTTGAGACACGTCAGTTAGAAGTTTCATTTAGACCATTAAGCTAACACTATTTATATTGTGTTTTAGGGGGGGGGGGGGAGTCAAATCGTAACCACTAGACTCACTTTAATTTGTCTTCAGTATCTAACATTGTTTCAAATTACCAGTTAAAGATGTTTTGATTACAAAATAGGATGGGCTTCAATAACTAAGTTGGCAACCGAGCTAAACGAACTTCGTCGGGAGAAAGTGATTTTATTTATTTATTTTTTTTTATTTTATTTCATGCCCTTAATTCGTCTTTATAACAGTAACAATACTGACTTCTTGTTTATGTTCAAAATTTTTTTATCAGAGTACGTAGATGTAGATTTTTTTTTTATAAATATACGTCTATTCGTACAGAACTTTGTTTAGAAATTCCATATAGAAAGGTCGTTAATAATTACAGCTTTATGCTACAATGAAGAAACTCATATACATACAAATGGTAGAAAAAATACAACTTTCAAGTTTTTATTTACGGTATTTATTTCATAGCAACTAAACAAGCATATTGTACTTATTTTATATTAAAAAGAATTAAATCTTATGTTCAAAATTTTCATTCAGTTAACAGTTAATTTCAGCTCCATGTATTTCATTTGTTGAGACTCGTATTTATAATTTTTTCTCTTTAAACTTTCGTCACCAAGGTGCATGAGAACGAATACGAACTTCGATAGGTTTACCTGCATAGAATCCTTTGAACCCGTCCGCTTTGCAACGTGAGAGCTGGGAGAAGGCATAATGTTTTCTGTGATACATCCCCTTCAGATTTTGCTTTCTGGATGTATGTAATTCAGAAAAACGCTGACGTTTCCATCGGGATGTTTCTCGGAAGACTTTTTCTTTCCGTTTTCCAGGCATAATTTATTTCGCAAGACGCCGTTCTTTTCCCCCCTTTGTCGAGAAGAATGTGTGTCCCTTTCCATGTTAGCCACAGTGGCTGCATTATCCTTTCTTTCCCTTACGAGAAGGGGGTGGTCGGCATTTTTTTCTCCATTGTTAAGCCGCTCCTTGCACGAAAAGTGTGTTCAGAGCGGGACTCGTTCACCGCGATACGGCTATTTGTGGAAAAGTAAGGTAAGCGTGAAAATGTGCGAAGAAAAGGCATTGATTGCTCTGTGACAGGGAGAGTTGGTGGAGTGTTTATTTCTTATGTACATTCATTGCCTTCGCGGTTGTTATAAGGGTTTTTATCGGAGTTCTCGAAGATGCTAGCCGCATAGATACGCACTACTACTTAACGGCATGTAATAATTTTACGCTACTAGTCTAGTTTTAGATTTATTGCCTTATATTTGGAAGTACGGCAGATCAGATACGATATATTTCAATATCAGCCTCCGTTAGTCAACAATTTAAACAGCGTTACAGCAAAAGCGCTACATAGTCTCTTGGTATTACTGGTTCGTGACAAACGAAATATGCTCTGTCCATAGGCGTAGCGTCGGGGGGGGGGCGTCCCCCCCCGAACTTAACGTAAAATAAATTAAAACGTTAATAGAAGTTCAGTTAAAATCGGAAAATTGTAAAAAACTTTTTAAGAAAGTTGGGTCAAACTTTCTTAAAAGTTCAATTCTTTTTCAAACTGTGAAACTGAAGATTCCGATTATATCTTTAGCTATAACATAATTTTTAACAATGATATGATACATAGCAAAAATTCGACGCTATTTTTTTTCCCACATTTTATTTATATTATATTTATTTTTCTCATTGCATAACTTTTGAATACTACTCAAACATCAATTCTATTGTTATTCAATTTTTAAATAAAATCATAATATTTCATATTTTAAGGACCGTCCGGCAGTCAATGCGCTGAGGAAAGCCCTAACTGAATTCAATTCGTAACCCCCCCCCCCGAAAAAAAAAAAAAAAGTTAGAAGCCCGCTACGCCTATGGTTCTGTCAGTTGGTGCGTGTTTCGAGAGACACTAGGGAAGTAACTAAGTAATAGATAAGGCTCACAGACCTTTCACTGAAAAATCTGTTTTTAAATTCTTGTTTGATTAGGGAACAGAAACTACCCATCAAAAGACGCAGGTTTATACTTTACTATTGCCCGATTTATACTTTTCGCGTAATGCTGGTCTTGGCTAGATGGCGAATCTGAGGCACACAGGAGAATTTAGCTGGCACACAAGCTGTCGATTTTTTGACAAAAGAGGAATAAGGAGGACCTTGAAGTGCAATTAATAGGTTCCAATCCAATTCTGTATAAAACAAAAGCTTTTTGATTTTATAAATAATCTGAAAATTACTGAAACTGAGTGGTTATGAGATATAAGTAACAAAAATGTCGAAAATAAAATTATGAATAATTCAGTTTCAAACCGGAAAATTTCATATGCTTCTAAAAATGACTTATGGTTGTTTTGTAAATTTCCCACGAACGTATTCAATTCTTTTTATAGTCAGAAATGAGCTTTATAAAAAATAAAAATAAGAATTTCTTAAATCCCGTAATATCTTCCTCGAAATAGAAGGGAAGTACCAGAAATTGGAATTTAAAAGTGGAGTTCGTTATACCTCCGGAACATCTTCGTAAATGCCTCGAGGTTTGGGATCCCGGATCCAGTCGTCCCAGACGTACGTAACGCTTTTAATCACTTTACTAGACTTAAGAAGAATGTTCAGATTTTCTCCTTAACTCCCTTGATGCTTGCTCTTCAGAGAACGTTTCAAACTGATGTGGTTTTGCATATCTCCCTCGAACCATTATACGTGAGAAAAATCAAAATTTGGAGAATTTACGAAAGCTGGCGTATTCAATCATTTTAATAGTTGTATCTTTCTTAATTTTCTCTTTTACACCGTTGGAGGTAGAGACCGATTTTTGCTTGAACCTCAGATCTGAAGCAGGATTTTCTTGGTTAAGAGTATTGAGAAGTTGGTTCAAGAACTTCGGTACGCAATAATAGATGGTTTATTTCAAATCGTCTCATTTAAGCTTCTAAATTTATTTTAACGAATTATCAGTAGGGGTACGTAAATTTCGCGTAAGAAATATCAAAATTTCTCAAAAAAAGAAATTTCAATAAATAAAATTTCGCAGCTATTAAAACAATCACAATTTTACGTACTTGGTTAGGTGTAAGTATCAAAATTCTTAGTTAAAAGCTAACATTGTAGTAGTCTGCACATTCTCTTCCTAAAGTCTTAAGTAACAAGTAAATTTCGAGAGTGAGATCTCTCAGTTAAAGACCGTGGATGGTCTAGATAAGCAATTATGTTAATAAATTATTACTACTGTTACCTAATTTCGCTTAAAAAGCAGTTTATTATCGAGTTTTCTCCGAAAAGTGGCAAAAAAAATTTTCGCATTTATTCGCTCATATCGATAAATTTCGCATTTATTCGCTCATATTGATAAATTTCGCATTTATTCGCTCATATTGATAAATTTCGCATCTATTTCGTAAATACGAAAATTACGTATCCCGAATTATCAGTTATGTTCGGAAGGGTATGGCCTTTTCCCTTTACTTCAACTACTAGTCAGAAATTATTTTCCTCTAGACAAACTTACCGTTTGCTTGCTGCCTAGAACTGTCATAAGCGATAACGCCTACCGGTGGATGCTTCCAAATGATGCCCTTAAATTTCGCGCTTAATCTGTTCGACTGTGCGTTCGGAGAGACGCGTGTGCCTATAATTTCCTGGTTGCTCCCCACGATATCATCGGCGCCACCCTTCGAAATTTAGCGCTATAAGAATATCCCGGAAAACCCCGCTCTCGGCCTCACAGACAATTCAAAGCTTTGAACTGTCGCCAGAACGATTTACCGGGACGCCGCCGTCTTTTCTTAAAAATAAAACAAACTGGAATACTCGGGGGAAAAAAAGAAAAAAAAAAGGACGTGTGGAACAACAGTCGTAAAGCCAGTACCCTGGGCTCCTTAAACCGCGTACTGTTTACCTCTGCAACGATAAGTTGGAAATAAATAAATAAATAAAAGGGGGCCACCCCTCTTACGTCAGACTGACTTAATTTATCCGATAGGTTTCGGTCTTGGCACTCGGCCCGACACCGCTGGAGTGGTTTATTAACAGGTAAGGATTCTAACAAAAATCTGAGCCCCCTGTTTGCGCTCCGAATGCCAAAGCAGGATGATGACTGGCGACATTGATGAACACTCTCTCACGCAGAGAAAACGCGCTGCGAGTTTTTGAGGTCTTTGAGAACTGTGTGTATTAAAAAAAAAAAAAAAAGATGAAGAAGAAGAAGAAAAGTGCTCTAAGGACAGGGCCAGGCGTGTCATTTTGGAGAAGATGTATGCTAATTCTTCACGGCCACGTGTGGGTGAGTTCTCGCAGGCGAAAATCGGCCGTTAATTATTAGATTCAACATCAGAAGCATTTGGAGAGAAACGGGCGCCTAGGGGCAACGTACGTTGTGTCCTCTACAATTGTGGATGGATAAACTTTTGAGGATTTTAAAAAAAAATTAATGGTTTAGAGTATTATCCATGTATCTTGATTCCTGTTGGACTTGCGCCTGGCGACATATGTACTCCACCTCACGTAGCTACGCCCCTGCTTTGCATCTGGGTGTCGTGGAGAAGATAATTCGTCATTCCGAAGTCGAAGTGTTCGGAATCCTTCTCTCGGTTTGTTCTCTGCTGGAGCTTTATATTCTATTCAAGGAGTACCCAGCTTTGCTTTTCCATAACTAAAATTACAAGGTCAACTAAATGTATACTTTTTAGTGTTGTGTTGGAGGCATTTTTACAAAATTACGAGGTAAACTTTGCCGAATTTCTCTAATTAACTTGTATATATCTGGAATCAGATTAGATCCTTTATGTGCTCACTGAAAGAAAGAAAATAGTATAAGTGTCAAATCTTAACATGGTAGGACTAACAAAGCAAAACCTATGTTCACGATTTAAATATTTTCAACGGTAAAGTTGAGCACATTCGTTTAAATGCCTGTAGCCCCCGAAAACTAATGAGCAATTAAGATATTTCATTAATACACACAGCGTAAATTTAGTGATGTATAATATAACTCGAGAATGATTGAAATTCCAGGACTGAAAATTTAATAATAGTTCATCAGATTCATACCACACACACGCTATCACTTTGAGCAGTTATTTGGAGAGTTTATCACTAGTAGTATCTAACGTTAAAAAATAGCTCCCAAAGCGGCGCAGAAGATTAAGGAACTTTCTTATAGTTAAATCATACTGTTATATACTTATTTTAGTTATGCAGTAAACATTTCTCCATTGGGTTAATTAATGTTTGTAGTGCGTAATTTGGGGTCCTTCTATACAAAGTTCGTTGTTAGTTTTCCATATTTTATGAAATAAGAGATTTTATTGTGACGGACATCAAATGCTGTTGAACTGAATGGGTTTTAAAAAAATTAATAAAAAAGCGTGACGTTTCTTTCTATCTCATCAATTTCTTGAGGATTTTTTTTCTTGGAATGATCACATTGGTATGGTGTGAAATTAATAACCCGATTAATTTCACATCCTACCGATACTGGCAATTTTAAAGAATTAGCTTCATTTAACAACATTAAAATTTTTAACTGTGTGCATTCAATGCACACCGTAATTCTGTTTTCGAGCATTTTTCAACATGAACTTTCTATTAAGGCGAATCGAGGTTTTTCGTTTTTGTATTGTGTATAACTAATATTATGTTTTATGTTTTGTTCTTTTCTTCAACAGATTTTGCTTGTAAATAATTTTTATTCGATTCTTCGCATTAGTAATGTTTTAAGTTATAAACAACTGTTGATTATCGTTAATTTCTGTGGTTGTAAAAAAAACATGAAATATTTCATGATATAGTTTTACTGATAGATTATTGAAATAAAAGTATATATTCCCTTCGTCCTTAGAATTATTTTTGTTGTTTAAAAAAAAAATTTTAAGCCCTATGCCATAAACATATTGAATGAACACCAGAATATGGAGTTTCGGTGGCTCCATGCGACCCCTTTTTTAAGTCGTATGACATGGCTCGGCCCTCAACGTGTGAAGTTTCGACCATAAATAACACTAATTGTGTTAAAAGTCAACTCGTTATACGTTACACGTAGTTTCTTTTTTAGAATTCCATCGTTTCCTTTTACCAAATAGAATGTTAATAGAGTTGGGGGGAAAAGATCCTATTAATGATTTATATTCTACAATTTTTACCGCAGAACGTGTGATAAATAAACCTACGTGTTTGTAAAGATAACATAAGAAGGAAAAAAGGGCAAAAATTTTCTACCCGTATTTTATTTTTCTTCTAAACTGAATACTGTAATCGATCTTGTATATCGAGGCAGCTAAAAGTGTCGCGTATCTTCGTTCATCTACTCACTGATAACTATCGACAAACATTTTATCGCCGCGAACATCTGTAAAACTATTGCCAAAAGAAGCGCCCGTTTCTTGGAAGCCGTCTTCTTCGCTCACTCATGTCATGAAATGCTCAGTAATTCAGTTATTTATTCTAGGAAGGAAAACATGCCATTGTGCTTTCTTTTAACTGCCTAATTAATAGATTGGTTTTTATATCGCGCTCGTCCTTCGTTTTCTTGTTAAACTCCATAAGGCTTTATGAACAGATGTACTTTCATTCAGTCTTTTAACCATTCATGTATCCAATTGTAAATGAACAGCAATAAGCATTCCGTTCGTCGGAGATGTCTCTAATTTTAAAGTTGTATTTTGTATATTTATATTGCTCATAACAACGTAGTTACTCCGGCAGAGGGAAAGGGTGGGGGTGGGGGTGGGGGGCAAATTTTTGGAACCTGATGTGACGAGTTTTACTTTTTCGCTGAGTTCGCTTATGTAGGGAATAGGTGTTCTGCTGTCCAGAGAAGTCGCATTTTTTTCAAGGACTTTACCGTAAATAACCACGTATGAAACCTCTCTTTTTTTAAAAAACTTGTATTGCTAAAGAATTTAACAGGAGTTTTATATCTAGGTTTTCAGTTTTTTGGCAACACGTGTGCTGAATACATTCGTCAGTATTTGCCGGCGATTGGATAAGTGGAGACGGAAGGATATTTCAAAATTTAAACGCGGTAAAAGAAATATCTTAACTCTGAAATCTTATGATAATTAAAGTATATTTCCATCAAAACGTTAAACTGTGTTCGATTAAGATTTCTTGTATTGCAAAACGGTCTGGGAGATTTATTATTAAAAAGTTGGAGAAAAACTGATAATGTATGGGACAGTTTCCAAAAAATGTGTAGGAAACTAAGACTGGATCTATAACAAAACGAGGAATGTTTTTTCATCAATAAACCAATTCTCACACTGAAAATAATTATCCCCCCCCCCTTGTTTACTGAAGATGCTAAATACAAAAATGATGTACATTTTCAGTGTGTTTAGTAGCAGTCGTGAATCTCGGATCCCCTTTATTATTTATGAACTCAATGCAATTCTAATATAGACGACTAAGTTGTGCAGAGAAACTAATAATAGGAGGAAACCTAGGTCGAACACTTCTATTGAAAAATGTGTTATGCCGTCGTGGAGCTAAAGATGACCGAGAAGCTCTCAAAAACAAATCACCATTGGCTATATTGAACTAGTTGAAGATACACTTATAACCTTGCAATTTTAGTCACTCAGTTCAGAAATAAGTAAATCGTCTTCTGGAGGAGACCACTGCCAGCGAAAGCTGTCGTTGAAACCGCAGAGAGAGGACCAAAGGGTTGGCTCTGAAACCAGTCTCATCGATAGAGCTAATAACGCCGCTATCCAGCACGCGGCAGCTGCGGCAGCAACACGGAATGAATGATAAATCGGCCAGAACCAGTTATGTGCCGATGATGTCGACGTGAAAGTGATGGCTGATTTGTAATGGGTGTTAATTTTGTGGCCAGCTTTCTTGTGGGGGTTTTGTGAGACTAATGCTTCTTTTCTGAGATTGGTCTAATCATTTTAATCGGTAACTAGCCAGCTATTGCGAAAGATTCATGCGGCATGCCAGCGTTTCCGAAATTACGTTAGGTTGTCAAGTAAACTTTTAATTGGATCGCAAATTCTGGAGACTTTATTTGTTACAATTTATACCTAATTTACTATAATTTTTATAATTGTAATGCTTTTGTGGATTGAAGTATAATATCTGTAGTGTAATCGTTTTTCTCACAGCTTTATGCAACTGAATTTATTAGGGATTTAATGAAATTATTAATAATTTCAGTTGCATAAACTGAAATTATTAATAATTTCCCTGAATCCCTATTATACTCATATAACTGATAAGAAAGTTCGTGCAGAAAGTATTGCATTCATCGTTATTTTTCATTCCTTCTAAAGGAATTGTGTGATTTTAAAGTTCCACTACTGCTTTATAAGCAGCATCTTAATAGTATTTATTGGTTTTGTTGCAGAATCTTAAGTGGTATTACTTGGTATTGACGGTTAAACTAAATGGTTTGAAAAATCTAAATTTTTATTCGAAATAAATGCAACTTGAAATACATGTTTTTAAAATAAATAATTTTTTTATGCAGTTTTAAATTAATTTATCGAGTGGAATGACTTTATAATTATGTTCATCTCTCTATATATCTCTTTAAGAACTTAATATACCTAACATCTTTCTTCAATTAATGTTTAAAACATCTTCGAGATGAGGAATTCTGAATGAATCCATGTAAAATTTTAGTTTCAAAATTTTAATCAAATTAAGATTATTTTCGTGGTAACAAAATTATGTTACTATGAACTGAAATATAATGAAGTGTGGAATAGACCACATTCGTTTTAAAATTAATGATATACTAAGTTGTGAAGAATGAAAAAAAATTATTTGTGTGTATGTGTATGTAGGATATCCTTAGACAACTTTTATTATAAGCTATCTTATTTGTCCTAATAAAAGAACATCTTTCATGGAAAAAAATCATCCATCATTTAAAGGCTGTTTTCAACAAGAACGATTATGGACCTATGGGAGTTTTCTAAATTTATACACTACAGGGTCTTAAACAGTAAAATCGTTGATTGTCGTTGAGGCTTATACATATGCTTAAGAACATTTCCAACTCATTTATATTCTGTTCTCGTTTTTTCTTCTGCTAGAGACATTAAGAATAAAAGACACATCATTTTATGTTCTGTGTGTACGATTAGGGAAACAAAAGCTAATGCATCAAATCGATAGGCCTATTCAATTTCAGATAAGACTCTCTCTCTCCTTTTTTTATATACTTAGTTTTTGTTTGTGATCGTGTTCTGCAAATAAAATTATGGTGTTTTTTTTTTCTGTAAAGGCGTAACTCAGACCGTAAACAATTACTATCATTTACGCGATATAATTCAGAGAACTGTTTATATGAGTCGTAAATTTTATATTTTTATGATCCTAACATTCCTTGACTGCTTGAGAGCCCATGTTAAGTCTGAATTAAAGGGGCATCGTTTCTATTTCAGCGAAAGACAATTTATTTGTTGCATTTAATTTTTTTTTATATTCTTGGCATTTAATATTAAATCAGAAGATAACAATCAAATACTTTTGAGAAAATAAATATAGTCATTAATGTGGGGGAAAAGATAACTTTTACTCTACAAGACCATAATAAGTTGAGTTTTAACTTGCATCTCATAAATTAACGGCCTGTTCACACTGGATCAGGGACGTTACGTAGTGTCAGGTTTATAAATTTTAACCAATCACAGAGTTCAATTCATTGACTACGTGGTACGTCAGACCAATCGCAGGTCACGTCAACAATCTCGAGGCCAACGTATTAACCGTAACGCCTCGCTCATGATGCAGTGCGAATAGGCCTTCAAATACTTAAAACGACGAGTCTTCGTTGGTCATTCTTGAAAGACGAAAAATATTGGTGAAATTAAAATAGGTGAATTCTGGACGAGGTATAAATCTGAATACAAACTCTGCGATGCAAATGTGATTAAATGTATTAAAACCAGTTGCATGAGATGTGATAGACATTTTAGTAATATGGACCCTGATTTCTCAACAAGTTTTTAAATATAAACCCACTGGTTCAAGAAAAAGATCTTGACTGGAATAGGCAGATAGTATCTATCAACAGTGGATTTTAAAAAAACATTATCAATCCACAATTTTACCCCCAAAAAAAGGACTGAATAGAAAAATGCTCAAATGAAGGTCTTGGACCACCCAGGGTTGTGCCAGTCATGATAATGCATACATAAAGAGTTTAAATTCTATGCAAAATTACAAAAGCTCATAATAGTTCAGTGTTTAATAATGGCGCAATATTATGTTTCCGTTCTCTCTATTTGAAACCGATTGTCTGTGTTATGCGTATTTCCTGTACACCACAATAGCAAAGAGAGTGTTTTATAATCTTAATTACTATTTTATATTTTTTTGTATATATATATATATTTTTTTTTATTTTATACTTTTCCTTAAGCATTTTGTTGCAGCGGTACGGTGGCGCAACTAGAATCAATATCTGAGGGCGAAATCTTCATTTCTGGAAGGAGGGGGGGGGGGGATGATTGAATTCTACCTTGGAATTCTTTTCAATAACCTTTTTTTTCCGTGGGGGTGGGGGGGGGGACAAATCCATTTTGACTGCGTCCCTTGCATGGGCGACTTAGATCCAGCACCTGTCATATTTAGATATCTCTGTCGTAATAAATCAAACGAGTATCTCATACTTAAAAGATATTTGAGCTTATCGGGAAAAATAAAGAAAGCATAATGCGAAATTATTCTTTAAACTGTATGGTCCGAATTCACTAAAAGGGCCCTTTGAAAAATGGTCGAAATTTTCTTTTATTTAATTTCAATTCTTATGTTCATTTACGACTTTTCTCTAATGAACAGTAAAATGCCAAATTAAAATTATTGTTTGACTCTCCCGTGTACTCCGCACTAATTAGTTTTAATTCTGTATTAATCTTTTTAAGTATTTTCTCTGCAGGGAACTCGTTTCTATTTTGTTTGAGTTTGTAAAAATTTTGCTCGAATCACTTAATTTTTAAATGCCACAACTCGTGATCGAAAATATTAAACCGTTTATTTTTAGCATTCTCGAATTATTTTCTTGTTGAATATTTGGATTGCCGAAGCTTGCAGTTTCTAATTTGATAAGAAATTCTCTCGAGGTTGATAAACTTGGAAATCGCTAATTGGGATGGCGCTTAACGGAAGCTATTTATCATCGTATCATCGCCGTTCGTATAATCTGAGATTCTGGATTTTAGTCAATTCATTCACGTGCCTTTGATTTACTAAAGAAGTAATAATAATAATTTTTTTCAACCATAATGTATGATTCAGCAAGAATCGAAGATGTAGGATTTTAATAAATAAAAGTGTCATTATGAACTGTTCCCCTTTGTTCTTTGTTTTGAAGAAATCATAAAAGATTTTTCAGCGAGTGTTTGGGTTTCGTCTGTATTATATTCTGTTAAAAGTTGTCTTCCTTCCTATTTTGAACTTTTTTCTTTTATTCTAACGGGTTAACTTGATGTCAAAAAGATTCATCTGAGCAAGAGTAAGCTATAGCTGTTAAATTACCCCTGATTATGGAAATTAATCAAAAAGTTTTTAAAAATACGGTGATATAGTTTTTGAAAGTGATTGCATACTAATTTCCATTTCAGTCTCTGTGATACTTTTGAGCAACCTATCTACAGTAAATGAGAAGTAAGTTAATGCAGCATTATACGAATGACAAATACGTACGACAGAATACACACTTATCAGTTCTTGGAATTTATGTTTTAGAGGCGCAAGATTATTCTAAATTAGTGTTGAAACAGATCACGAATGATGGTGCTGCACCTTGCACTGTAAAGAATTTTTTCTCATTCGTAACAAAATTCTTAAATGATTCTTTAATTCTATGTTAAGGAAACAAAAAATTATGATAAAACCATTTTTTTTACATTAATTCCCCAATTTTTTTTGTTAATGTTTTATGATTAACCCATTTTTCTTCAGATTCAACTGTAATTGTAATCTTTGAGAGCTTACTTTAAGCCATAAAGATTTTTTGTTTCATAAAAATATTTAATCATATGAAAAGTTTTTGAAAATTTCGGAATAGCGAAAAATGCATAGAGTTTCTCTATCTTCGCATAGGAGAAATCACTATCAGAAATAACCAACATCTGTATCGAGTTTTAAGGCAAACTTGAACGTGGTCTTTCTTTTACTAAAATCCTCTGCGGAACTTCGCTGATGCATAATTCAGTGGAGATATCGAGAAATTGCATGCATGAAATTTCTCGATATTTTCACCGGCCGTGGAATTTAACCCTGTGATTAATGAGCTTGAATTGGACATAATTAAATAATCCCTGATTTGTGGTGGGAAGAAGTATACATTTCTTAACGCTGAGAAGTCGCGCCTTGCTGAAAACCAAATCATATATATCAGCCTTTTTTTCTTCTGGCTATAAGTGCAAATAACACATTCAAGATAAATATGTGATGTTTCCAGTTTAAAGGAAAGAATGCATCTTTTTTCTCGCTCTTTTCTTTTGCTTAATCCTCTCGAATTAACCTGTGTGTTTTCACTCTCTCTTCTAGCCTTGTCTGCGCTCCCACCCACCCCGCCACCCCATTCAATCTAAAGAACTGAAAACGGATCCCACCTCGTACTAAAGGGGTGGTGTTGCCCGCAACCATGCATGTCGTCTACACCTGTAATTTGCACTCCGAGACCATGATATCAATTTCTCTTCTTTTTTTTTTATTTATCATTCTTCCCCTTTAAGTGGTTTCCTTTTTTCTTTTCTTCTTATTTTTTTTCTTCGCGCTCTCTTCCTTCCCCCCGCTTTCTTCGGCGTTTTGTCTCGCTCTGTGACTGTCCACTTTTTCCTATTCTGATTTTTGAAAACGTACAAGTGTGCTAAGGCTGAGAATTTTCGCTCTTAGAAATTATATATTCCTCCGTTATGTATACCTGAAACATAATGCTTAGTGTACGTTGATTTTTTAGGATCTGTGGAATGCATCGGTGCCTCCCTTTTTTCCACGTTTTTTATATTTTAAAGACGTCAGGTATTTGTGAAAATTTTACAGTTTGCTCTTGACATTCCGCTGCATTATTTTATTTTGATGTAGAATATGTTATATACGTCTGCATATGTGTAAAAGATTTACCATATTGAGCCTCAAATTAGGAAAGGCATATTTTTCGTTTGTCAGCTCTAAGATTACATGAAGGCAAGTGGTTGTTATTAAAACTACATTTTTAATCGAATCATCTATATATTTAAGTTGCTAAGCCGACATTTTGGGCAGTCCGTGAGAGAAAACTACTGCATCAATTTACTTCATTTTGGTCTTAAACGAAAGATTGTAATCTGTAGGTTTGTCAAATTTGGTTTTTGTAACCGCAATTTCTCCTAATTATCAATAATTTGCAATTAAAAATTGATTTCTGCGCATGCTTAGTGGCATGTTTAAATCTGTCTTTAGAAACTCACTGTTTCTGCGCATGCTCAGTCACGTTTTAATGATAAACACGTTTATTCCGAGGAGTCTCTCTAGAGCTCTCTCTGCCATTTTTATTTTTATCATAATTATGTTAGTGAAATATAAGATTAAACCTCATGGAAATTGTTTATCTCGCGCTGTTTAATTAGCGATAATCTCTATATATAAAACAGTTCCGTAACTGACTCACTGACTGACATACAACGCACAAACCACTGGACCTAAAGGGCTGAAATTTTGCATGACGATTCTTCTTATAGTGTAGGGGTGCACTAAAAGAGATTTTTGAAAAATGTTTCATAGATTTTTTTAAATTAAATTTTTAAGCTGTTTTAGTAACTTTTTTTAAGTTTGCATTTAAAATAATAATTTGAGGGTTATAAAATTTATATCACAAGAAAGATCTTAAAAATTCCTTTAAAATGAAATCTTTTTCGAACCTTTACCTCTATTTTCTGATTTTTGGTGAATTTTTAAAGATTCATTTTTAGAATTTAATTTATTAAATGCTGATCACGGGATTTCTTTTTCTGGTACTTTAAATAAATTTATCGTCACGTGCATAACAACTGAATAGACAAAAAAAAAATTTTTTTCTTGCTAATGCTGCAAACGATTGGACATTATTTTGTCTATAAAAATATCCCTTACGATTTCTTTATAAATATATATATTTTTTTCTACATCAATTGTATATATTGATTGTCGTATTTATTATGAATATATACATATACTAGCTGAAGTACTCGGCGTTGCCCAGGATTTTAAGTATGTATGTTATCAAAATCAATTTAAAAACTAAACACAGTATAAATAACATAGAAAAAAAAAACACACGAAATGTTACACTCATCTCAGAATTTTGGTAGATTCAGCATTTCATAATTGTTCGACTAAAAGCTGAAAAGTAAAAATGTCAAAATATTGTCAATTTTGTTAATCTCAATTTTGTTACAGCACACCTTACTAATAAATTAATTCATACAGTACAACACTTCAATAGCATGCAATTTCATACAGTATACTTAAAAATAAAAAAAAATTCAAAATTACCATCATTACATGAATGCAAACCACTAAATACATTAGTTATACTCCTTTCGCTAACAACATAACATAACATGTATATTTTATCTTTATATTTTTACATTTAGACATTTACCAAGTATTTTATAATTGCAATGCATTTCATAAGTTAACTAATGAAATGCATTGCATTTCATTAGTTAACTTATGAAACAAACTGCATTACAGTTTGTTGTACCAGATACGGCTTTTCGCTTTACGGTAAACTTTTCCGGAACGCATCTAGGCCGTAAAGCGAGGTATTTAACCCGGTTTTTTACATATGAAGGAATATGTGAAAAACACGTTTTGCCCCCCTTCACCCTTGGGGGGCGAATTTTGAAAAATTCTGAAACTGATTTTAGGTAATCAAGTTCCTTACATTTTAAAGCAAGAATCTTAAGGATATCTGTTTTTTTTTTCTTTCAGATATGAGGGAATATGGGAAAAATGCGTTTTGCCCCCTCCCCCCCTTTTGGGCCAAATTTTGAAAAATCCTGAAATTGGTTTTTAGGTATTCATGTTCCTTACATTTTAAAGCAAGGATCTTTAACATATCAATTTCCTTCTTTGAGATATGAAGGAAAACACGTTTTGCCCCTCCCCTCCCCCCTTGGGGGGGGCCGAATTTTGAAAAATCCTGGAACTGATTTTTAGGTATTCGGCTTCCTTTTATTTTAAGGTAAGAATCTTATAGATATCCGTTTCATGTGAAAAACACGTAAAATCACGTTTAGCCCCCCCTTCCCCCCTTGGGGCCGAATTTTGAAAAAAATCCTGAAACTGATTTTAGGTAATCAAGTTCCTTACATTTTAGAGCAAGAATCTTTTGGATATCAATTTCCTTCTTTGAGATATGAGGGAATATGGGAAAATACGTTTTGCCCCCCCCCCCCCATGGGGGCCGAATTTCGAAAAATCCTGAAATTGGTTTTTAGGTATTTATGTTCCTTACATTTTAAAGCAAGAATCTTATGGATATCTGTTTTCTTCTTTGAGATATGAAGGAAAATGTGATAAAACACGTAAAAACACGTTTTTCCCCCCTCCCCCCCTTGGGGGACTAATTTTGAAAAATCCTGAAATTGGTTTTTAGGTAATCATGTTACTTACATTTTAAAGCAAGAATGTTATGGATATCAATATCCTTCTTTGAGATATGAAGGAATATGTAAAAAACACGTTTTGCCCCCTCCCCCCCTCGGGGGGCGAATTTTGAAAAATCGCTTCTTAAATGACGCCTTCAGCACAAAAGTAATAAGCTCCTAAAATTTGATATCTGTATCTCCAATAGTTTTTGCTGGGCGTTGATACGTGTAGGTATATATGTATATATAAGTCAGGACTTCTTCCTTTATAGATATAGATATATATTTATTTATTTATTTTTGGCATTAATTGCATACATTGACCGTTGTATTTAATTTGAATGTACTCCGTAGCGAAGTGCGGGTTTTCAGCTAGTTTACAATAAAAAAAAAATTGCTTTCTGCGCATGCTCAGTGACATTTTAAAATCTGACTTTAGATACTCACCAAGCACGAGGCCGCTTAAACACATTAATTTGTTTCAGCGCATTATTATGATTATCAACATTTGGCAATGATATGTTGAGTATAACTTGTGTATTAATACATTTATTTACTATCTAGCCGTCATGTTTTGATGGGTATCAACTAGTAGTTTGTATTTCTCAAAATCAATAGTTAGTGTATATATATATATATATATATATATATATATATATATATATATATATATATATATATATATATATATATATACAGTGATTTTCGCTGACTATAATCGGTGGTTACTGTTTAAAGAGTGATAAGATGGGATGGAATACAATCGTAAAATGCATCCCTTTCTTTGTTAGGCATAACATAATAGTTTTAGCTAAACACTGTCCTATTAGCTTGACCCAGGGGCAACTCTACCCGTCCAGGTCCGATTTCACTTTTCTCCACTGACAAACAAAGACAGGGACTCTTTTTTCCCACCTCCCACATCCTTGTTGCGGCTTCCTGGATCCCGAAACACATAAATCTTCGGCGAAGTGTCCACTATCACTTAAGCAAACGTGACATTAGTAGATTCAGCACGTTATCAAACCGTGAAACGTAAGCTAGAAGGTGAATCTTCGTCTGAGACTATTGGTATTGAAAGAGGTATAAACAGCCTTCTGAAAACTTCATTACGTCAAACTACCATAGAAAACTTTTTCTTGTACCCTTCCTGTAGTTGAAATGTTAAACTGTTAAGCAGCTATGTTGTAGCAAATATTGGATTTTTTTCTTCTCTTATAATAATCATGTGTATCTACTTATAGGTCTAGAAATTAAGTTGCATTTTTAAAATTATAAACAATAATTTTAATAAAAGATAATTAACGTAAACTAAAGAGTATTTTATGGTAAATTATCTCATATATGTATATATAGGTGTGTTTGTGCCTGTCCAAAAACCTAAATTTCGGCTATAAGAATCAACCGCTTATAAGAGTCAAAAACAGTAATAACAAACGTGATTCTTATAAGCGGAAATCACTGTATGTATGTGTATATATATATATATATATATATATATATATATATATATATATATATATATATATATATATATCCCTTTTGCGGCAGGCATTTGTCTCTCACGGTTGGTGCTTCTTTGACATTGGCCCATAAAGACCCGCCATAGTTGGCTATTTTAATATTTATTTATATATATATATATATATATATATATATATATATATATATATATATATATATATATATATATATATATATATATATATAACAGATCACTGTAAATTATTAAAATTTTACATCTTTACCAAAAACGTGAACCGCAGGTTATTTGTTGGGAATAGGTCTCATTGCCTTATGGACCGTATAAGCATGCTTCGAAGCAAACTAATCCGACTGAAAAATCAATTACTCTGTTGTGACTGAAATTTTTGTTGTTTAAAAGTAATGCGTTCAGGAGGGAAAAAAAGTTATCGAAAAAATGTATGTTTGATCTAAAATTGAAAACAAAAATGTTTAAAAAATGCCTCATAGTTCATTTCGAGAGAAGCTCTAAAATGTCGTGTATCTCTTTTCGTGTCAATCATAGGCCGATTATATGTGTATAGTAGTCATCGGTGTGTCAGATATCTGCTTTGCAAATATAGAAATTTTGTGCAAGCGTTTATTATGAACTCTTAACTAAAATTTAGTTATTAAAGATGCGTACAAAAGGAGAAGGAAGGATTTTGCTTGACTTCAAATACTTAAAGGTAAAAAGGACTGAGGCATCTCCAGGGGTTTTATTTCTTTTTTTTTTCCACTTAGCAGGGAATTTGCACCTGTTATAAACGTTGAGAAATGTAAAGATTGCGGGTTTTTTTTTCAGGGGTGGGGGTGGGGTAGATGTTTGCGTCTTAGGCCAAACCATTAATTTTCCGCTCTTTAAACGTCTCTAATTTAGTCTTTCCATTAGGTTATTCTATTTTTAGCCGTGAATTTCGGAGAACAGTGCTTTTCACATCTTACGAATCAACGAATTAAGTTCTCTCGTCTACCGCGTTTTGTCGTCATTTAGTTGGGGATTCCTTCTTAATGGATATTGTTTTCTTATATTGAAGCTAATGGGCAAAATAGACTTTACATGTATTCCCATTCCTTAACGATAAGTAAAGATGTAGAAGTTGCGAGTATTAAATATTTTTGTAAGTTTTGTTAAATTTTTCTTGTCGTTTGTTTGTTTGTTTGTTCAGGGCTGTAAGGATTTTTCTGTAGATTTTTTTTAGAATAAAATAAAATTGAAAACCTCATTTATACCCATTAATCCTTCAAGTTGTGTGCGCTTCTAAAGAAAAAGAAAGAAGAAATTTCATCAAGTTATCTATCCAGTGGCGGATTTACAGATTTGCCGCCCGTAGGCTATTCAATTTTTGCCGCCTCTAAATTTTGATATCTTAGTCCACAATCATATCAATTTTTTTTCTATCAATAAAATTCCAACTTTATGATTTGTGCTCCATCATCCTCGTTACATCAACTTTTCCCGTATGGTTAGTATTATTGAGAACTATGGTACCGTGTTAGATCCTTGATTATTTTTACAGCAAAGAATTATCAAAAAACATTATTTTAAGCAAAAAATATCTCACTCATGAACCACTTTTAAAGTAAGGTAAGGTATGTCTTAAAAAATTTATGAACTAAATTTGCCGCCCCTTAAAATTTGCCGCCCTAGGCTCCAGCCTACTCAGGCTGCTGGTAAATCCGCAACTGTATCTATCCCTTTGAAATTATTTAGACAAAATCGTGAAGTTAACAAGAGCAGCACACTTTCCAATGAATAATTCTAATATATCGAATTCTTGCGTTTCGGATTGGGAATCTCTCCTGCCGTGTGTTGAAATGCATCCACATCGATTTCCCCCCCAATGCCACCTTTTATTGTCCAATTTCCGTGAATAAATTTGCTGCATGGCTTGAATGTCGCCTTCGCGTGCCGACAGTGCTAAGGCGTGGCGGTACCAACTGTGTCAACGTACACAGTGAATTTAGAATTGTAATGAAGATGTATTGCGTGATATGCAAATTTTTTTGCGCCGGTGCCAAGCATGCCCCTCCAAAAACCATGTTGCGAATTTTATCTTTGTATGTGTGTGTATTTACCAACGCATTAAATAGGTGTTTGACCTTCCTCCATTTTCGAGTAAAAATTTTTTTTTTTTTTTTTTTTTTTTTTTTTTTAAATAAAGCCTCTTGGGATTTGCTAGCACTAAATAATTGTTTCAATCGTAGTATGGTTTCAGAATTACTTAGGCAAAAGCGCGTGAGAGTTATCACAACCTCTAAAGCGATGTTACTAACCTTAATTGTGCGGGCAAGCCAAATCGTTTAGGGCCAAGAGAAAATCCCATGTGAACCAAGACAATGAAGAAACTGCCAGTTATAGAACAGGGAATAAATACTTAGATATAAAAACAGTATGTAGTATTGTGCGTTGGAATTTATCTTTCTTATTTTGCCGTTCACTAAATCATGTACTTTGAGCGTCCAGAAAATTTTCCAAGTTCTTTCCAGCACAAATGCAATAAGATCCATGCTGATATTATTATACTATAATTACTATAAATCTTGTGGTTTATCTTATATGAAACCCATACTTATAAACCGCAAACCGCGCCGCCATTCTCAAGCATAAAAAATAGTAATAGTGTATTTTGTTTTTTAAACGAATAGAATGTGAAGAATGAGGTATCACAATGACGTACCAGGAAAAATATATGGATCTCCAGTGCATTTAGGATTATTGAACCTGGGATTTATCACCATTATAAGTCTTCCAGCATGGCATACCCAGCGAGTAAACCGAAAATGACGGTATTCCCTGTTTGGAATGGTTAGTTTTTACTATTAACTGGATATGTTATTTCCACACAAAAATGAGTGAATTTGCTATTGTTCATAGTGTTAAAAACTTAACTTCTTTTATGATGGTGCTAAGTTTAGGTTAATTGAAGAAAACACTTAAAATGCATAAACCACTGTTTGTTGGTTGGAAGATGGAATGCTTTTATAAAAACATGTCTAATAAGTCTGATGTGAAAATTTTCAGGAAAAATTTTAGGGTTTCCCACAAATCATCGACTGTTTGGTTCAGTTCAGCTTCTGATGAGAAAGATTGTGCACCATTTGAAATAAGCATTTTACCCTGCATTAGTATAAATCAAATGTAATTTTTTTTTGGGGGGGGGCTTTTATTATTAAAGTGTACCTTCCCCCATTTTTTAACGTTATGGGGTGGACCTTAATTATTACATATCTGGAATTTAATGCGAAGGTATTACATTGCATAATCGGGAATTTTAAGAAATGACATATATAACCCGTGCCACATATGATACTAGTACTCAGTTTTTTCCTATTTAACGTAACTGTGTAGTCTGTTCGAAAAGCTGTATACCATTATCAAGACTCGAAGATGAACACTCATTTCTATTTAGTTTACTTTGCAGAATTTTGTTTCTGGCTTGATTTTTAACCAAAGTTTTATTTTGTATAATCATGGTTCCTTAGGTTATTATTTTTTTTTCGGTTTGTCATTATAAAAATTCATTGAATTTTGTAATTTTGTCAACTTTTTTGAGACTTCTTAAAGATGAAGGGGGAAATTCTGTATGTTTGCAACTTTTTCTGCTGGTCGTCATTGCTTTCTCTTTTTATTTATTATGCTGGTTGTCGAGAATATTGGCATTGAGATATTAACATTAAAGCTGCCTTTAAAGCATTATCAATAAGATTTGCTCGCTAGATTCAATTTTTTGTTGTTATATCAAATATTGTTTGGCTGTCAAAATGTAACTGCACCGTTGGAACCCTGTCATTAAGTTCTTCCCCTTACTTTGTCTTCCCCTTTACTCCAATTATGTGAGCCCAGGTAATGAATGGATCGAGCAATTTAATAGCTCCAATAACGAAATAAAAAGGCTTTTGTACTCGTTTGTTTTTCTCCCCTGTCTGTTTAATCGCCATTTATCAAGACTTGAGCTGATAGACCGTCGTGAATAGGCGTGTCAGAACAACCACGTTTAAGTATTAGTAAACAGATCTCATTGAAAAGTCGCGTTAAGGGGCTCAATCGTTTGATTAGGCATTGTTATTGCGAGGTTCAAAGGGTTAGGTGTATAATTACAGCCGCCGTGTGTGTAATGTGAGACGCATGTAAGAACAGCCAGATGAACCTCAAGATGAATCTAAAGTAGTTTTCTGTTGTCGCCCAAATTTTGTCTGTTGAACAGCTGTTTTCATGTTGATAATGGACTTTTTAGCGTTATGTTGAGTATCGAATTATCCAGGTATTCATCCAGGCAGCATATTTCGGAGGAGATGTAAGTTTGTGGTACTGTACGGTAAGTTTAGGGGAAAGTTTCATTGGATGACACCTTCAAATCTGTAGTTTTTTAGCATAAAAACAGAAGTCTAAAGAACGCCTCTTGAAGCGCCAGTTATCTAGACTGGATAGACGTGAGTGCAAAGACCTAATCAGTATGCATTTATAAAATGTAATTTTCTCGCTAATAACTGTAAATGCATAATTTCTATGATGAAATGCTATTTTGATCTATAAGTCACACAAATGAAAATTTTATAATATCTTTTGGTATTAACCTCGGTAAAATTCTTTTGCACCGATGGACAAAGACATCTTTGTATTTGAATATATCTTATTAACCTTTTGCGGTCTAATTCTTTTGGCAACAAAATTAATTTCATTACCTGTACGATCAATTTATATACACTAGCTGAGTGGCAACCCGATGTGTTGCTTTTTCGATTTAAAATGAAATGGTTTTATTTCTTAAAGATTAAAAACTGTTTAATCACTTTTAAAAATATATTAAAATTTTTAAAAAACGAAATAATTATATAAAATTATCTTTTTCAAATTTTAGTTCTTGGCTTTTGAAATAATTCTTTCAAATTTCCGTTTTCAAATTTTGCTTTTTAAACAAAAAAGAAATTCATTCAATTAGAAAAAATTCTAAAGGTTTTAACTTCTTATTTCCTAAAACTAAAATTATTTCTGGTACTTTAAAATTATTTCTGGATTTCAATTGTTAAATGACTTGTCCTCAACTGATAATTTTTCCTTTTGGCAACATGGCCGAATGTAAATATTAAATCTCATGGAGGAAAAAGTGCTTAAAAAATAGAAAGACAGTTCTGATGAATTCAAAATTGTTGGCGGAAGAATCCTCATCAGTTGCTTATTAAGTAGAAAAAAATTTCACGAACTTGCTGGAATTATTAGCGAGTAAAATAATAAGTCGAAAAATTACGAACTCGGCATTCAGTTACATTAAGATACTATGGCGATCAGCGGGGAAATTTCAAAAGTGAGTTTTGTAAGTACACTTTTTTAGAATGATAAAATTTTTTTTATTAAATGTGTTTGGTATGTTTTGGAAGCTGAACATCTAGCAAATGCCGATAAATCGTAAAATTGACATTAATAGGTGCAGAAAACCGAAATATTTGTCCATCAAAATTGTCTATTTCGTGAAATTCGGAAAACTGCTTTGGGGAAAAAGGCTTCGCTTCCAATGAAAAACATTTTTAACTTGGGCCGTGGCGGCCTTGTGGTACAGCGCGCTGGTTTTCGGTGCTGAGGGTGCTCACAACGAATCCAGGCGAAGCGCCACTAAAATGCCTCCGTTTATGTCGTCCCTTCATAGGAGGCAATGCTAGTCCGCCTATATGGCGTCCCCATAATAAAGTGGCCAGCAAAACTGCGGTGAATTATAGGTGAATGTTTTCGTGACAAGTGCCTCCGCATTGGAAAAAAAAAAAAATTTAACTTTATAAAAATGTGTATATCCTTAAATATGAAGAGTTGTAGAACACATGGAAATAAAAAAATTGTCGACTGGTAGACGGAAAAGTTGAATTTTGCATGCATGAAAATAGTGGAAATTTGCGAAACGGAAAGGAGCTGGCCCACCCGGAATGTCAGCTTTTTCTGTTGTCCGCTTCTTTTGAGTTAGGCGGTTTTAATTTAATAATTAAAAAAGTTTAAAGTTTTAAAAGTTGAGGATAGCATCAGTGCACGCGTCTTGTCCGTCCGTGTCCATCGGTACCAGTCGCGATATCCTGCTATGCTCAGTTCGCGAGATTAGCCCGTCCCCGTGTCTGCTCACTAACAAACCTACGTTTGTTTACCTTCAGCTGTTAATAGTAAGACTAGCTGAGTGGCAACCCGATGTGTTGCTTTTTTTGATTTAAAATGAAATGGCTTTATATCTTAAAGATTAAAAACTGTTTATTCCCTTTTAAAAATATATTAGATTTAAAAAAAAAATAATTATTTAAAATTTCCTTTTTCAAATTTTGCATTTTAAACAAAAAAGCTCATTCAATTACAAAAAAAATTCTAAAGGCTTTAACTTCTCCTTTCCTAAAACTAAAATTATTTCTGGTACTTCAAATTTATTTCAATTATGTTCTTGTGGATTTCAATTATGTTCTTCTAATATGTTCTTGCACCCGACGGCGGCTGGTTTCGAACCCGGGACCTTAGGATTAGACGTCAGGAGCGATACCTCTGAGCCACCGCTACTTCGGTGAACGGAACTTAGAGAAACGGAAAGGAGCTGGCCCACCCGGAATGTCAACTTTTTCTGCTGTCCTCTTCTATTGAGTTCGGCAGTTTTAATTGAATAATTATAAAAGTTTAAATTTTTGAAAGTTGAGGATAGCATCAGTGCACGCGTCTCGGCCGTCCGCGTATATCGGTACCAGTCGCGATATCCTGCTATGCTCGGTTCGCGAGATTAGCCCGTCCCCGTGTCTGCTAACTAACAAACTAACATTTGTTTACCTTCAGCTGTTAATAGTAAGATTACAAATTAACTTTAATTTGTAATTTCTTTAGAAGAGTATAAAAAGTATACTGTATTGGTATTCATTATTTTCAAATAAAGTCAGTAAAATTTGCATTATACACGACTTTTTTTTCCATTAACACTGTTTACATAACCGTGTTTCATACAAAAATTATTTTCGTCTTACATGTAATTATGCTTTAAAAAATTCTCGTTTGCAGAGGTGTAAAATACCTGTCTATGGAAAATGTTTTTTTACTTTTTAGCCAAGACATCCGTTTCGCCTCATTCACAGAATTATTCCAATTTCCGTCTGTGAACATGTGGATCAGTTGCCCTTTCAATGGAAGTGGTCTCTTTATGACAGATTTTCTCCCTAATGAACTCGTTAAGGTGAAATGTCCCTTTCTGTGCTAACACGTGTTATCAAGAGGGGCAGAGAACGAAGAAAGTTGTGATGCAGTCACATCTGGAAAGCACGTGAAAAGCTCCGCTTGCTCAAGATCATTAAAAGGGATACTCCGGAACTTCCTTTACCACTTTCAAACTGTGTCTGCGAATGCTTTATTTCCATCTTTTCCTTAATTGTGGACCGTGACTGCTGGGAGAGAAAACGGAAGCATGCAGCTTTAAATATCATTTATCTTCTGATAAATGGTCATTGCACATTTCATTGTATGCCATCATCATTATAGCTTCACTTAGAGAAGAAACCTCGATAACCGAGTCCAAGAGCAAGCAGCAACTAAATTGACTCATGACTTTGATTGAAGTTTATGGTTATGTGATAAAGATTGACAGGCTCCAAATTTTCCTATTTTAATGACACTTATTTTTGCTTTGTAGGCAAAGAAGCATAGAATGTCGGTCCTGGACAGAAAATCATCCTCTTTATTGCATATCCTCTAACTACAAAAAGAAAAATGAACTTATTGCAAAAGGCAAGACTTTATGATATGGCTTTATAAATGAGCCTAAACTCGTAAAGCTTGGTTCGATTGTAAACTAAGTCAACAGAGATTTTTTTAAAACTATCTCTTGTTCTGGATATCAGAAAAATAGCCCTATGTTATAATTTATGTTTACATTTCAGTACAATTTGGATCTATTTTAATAAATATCTTTAGAACGTTTGAGAATGTAATGCACGAAGTGTTTTCTTACCTTCGTAACAGTTATGTCAGAAAAATCCCTAAACTTTCAAATTCAGCCTTAATATTTTGAATGAGATGAAATTTATAAACCTGTGGCAATTCCATTCATTTTCAAATTTTTTGAAAAGCTTAAAACGAACGCGGTTTTCCTGAAAAGTGTTTGTAAAGCGTGTGAATCTGCGATTTTACGTTTCCCATACGTGTTGTTTAAGCATGTTGGATGAGAAATGAGTTTTGAGCTCCCGTGGTCTTTTTGCGAAAGTTACCGACACCGAAGAAAAGCGCGACCAGAGAGAAAATTCTCTTTACCGCTGATCCTAATGGTAAAGGGGGAAAGCGTAAACCGATTGGAGAGGAAAAGTTAACTTTACGAATATATATGGTTATAACATTGAATGGTATAATAGTATTGTATAAGTAGATTTGTTTAAGTAGTTTTAGTAGAATCTCACAGATTCTGTAGTTTAAGTAGAATCTCAGGGAATCAAAAATATCAAAAATAGATAAACAGTTTATGAGAGGGGGGGAAGGGGAGTTTTTGCCTTCTCTCTGTTTAGTGCATTAAATTCTTCTAATTAATGCATTATCTGCATTTAATTATTGATCGTTTGCATTCTATCAGTTGCTCGCCGGAAAAACTCAATAATTATAGCAGTTTAAGTGTTTTGAAAAATAGTCTTTACGATTTATGTTTTGTTTTTAACTCTTGGATGAATTTTAAATCTACTACCTCCCATAAAAATACAAGAGATAGTTTATACGCAAAATGAAAAATTAATTTGTCCCTAAAAAGTACAAATGCTAAATGCACAGTTGAGACTAATAGATATGCAATGATACTGGTGTGCACGGTTAGTCTAAAAATGCTATTTATTATATTGTAAATAATGCGTACATTTCAGAAGATTCTGTTTAAAGTGATTTAAATAGGGTTTACCTTAAAGAATATTTAAACTTTTTAGGATTTTTCCGTGGTAAAAATCTTTTCTATTCTTTTGTTAACGTGTGTTACTTTCCTTTGGACAATTCATATTTTATTTTTATCCTTTTTCTTTTGTAATGCACAATAATCTGCAAATGAATAAATGGGAATCTAGTGTAGTAGGTTAATTTGGTTTTAAAACTTGAATTCTGTGCCAAAATTCAATTTTTTCCGAATTGACTTGTCGCTGGTGGTCGGTGCTCTGAACAGGCATTATTCGTTCGACATCAACGTTGCCTCAGCAGTTACGAGGTGGCGCATTGTTCTTTATGTATTGGAGTTTTCCTAGTTTATTATAGTTAATTCAAAACATTTTCTCATAGGAAGAACAACTTATTAAACACTGCTCCCGCAGATGTGTGAACCCGTTACGTAATTTCCTGCTAGAAAAGTATTATAATTTACAAATGGCCTCTGAAACTCCATTCCAGTTGTTCCTCACCACTTAACTAATCTTGGTTTCTTCTTTTTGTGGACTTGTTTGACATAAGCTTTAAACAACAGACTTGCAGTTTTTGTAGAGATGTCCGTGTTGCTTATTTAGTTTCTGGTGCCCTTTAATTAGCCCGATACTGTTTATATGAATTTTATTTCCTTCGTTGTCTTTTGGCACCAGATTCCACTCTTTTAAGTTAGTTTCCGCAGATAACTCCAATTTATTTTATTCTTCTGTCTGTTGCTTCTGATGGAAAAATTAATTTGGGCCGCACCTGAGACATTTTGCCTTTTTACGAAACGTGTATCATTTAAAGGATAAATGCTCATTCTTTCTGAACGAATTCTTCGAGCGCAGCATAAATGTAGCTTTGTTAAGTCTGCTATTGAGTAGGTTCTGGAAACGTCTGTAGAACATGTTCAACTAATGCATGAGCAGTCTTGTATTTCTCCTGTTTCCTTCACGCAACATTCTTATGTGTTATGTTACGGCTTAGATTTACTCAGAATAATATCGTAATCTTATATAATATTGGTATCATTAATTACGTCTTGTTATTTTTTAGTCTCAATCTTGATATTTATCTTTGAGCTTGTGGGTTTTCATTAGGGTATTATGGTGTTCGTGTACGGTTTGTAAGAAATTTATGTGTCGCCTTGTTTTTAGATCATGTTGTTCATTCACCTTAGTTCAATATCATTTGTTTATGAGCGTTCATAAATATGATTTACTTGAATTTGAATGTAAATAGGGCTGTTTTTATAATGTAAATTTGTGAAGGAAAAAAATCAATTTAGTTTCAGACGTATTGTTTCAGAATATCGTGTTTTTTCAGCTGTTTAATATTTTAATTCTTTGATATAGAGATAGCATAGTAAATCAATTTCTTTATACTCCTCGTGTACTAGCAACTCAATTGCACTAAATATGATTTGTGCAGTATGTTAAAATGATATGTATAGGACAGGAAGATTCTATGTATAGTTATACGATTTTTCTAAGGATATTTTGTCAGTATTCCCTTTCAATCCAACTTTTATAGGATTTGGATTAAATTGCGTTGATATCGCCATTTCTCCAGTAGAATTCTGTGTTCAGATGGCAAAATGTTGTAAGAAACTTTTCTTAAAAAAATGGGTTTTTTACATGACAGATTCTCGTTCGCCGATATTTACTGTAACTACTGTAAGTAATAGCCAACTATTTTTCTGAAACATTGGTACCATGTTTGTTCATGTAAAACAAATTACTGATTTTTCATGACATCTTGAATCTTAGAATTGCTATCACGTAAATTTCTTATATCATTTTGCCAACTGAGCACAGAATGTATGTCCAGGATCATCAGCTAGCATCAATGCACCTATTAATGAACTAAAATGTTGACCACTTCCCATCATTAAACGGGAAACAATATATTGTATTATATTATATTATATACTTATATCTACACATATATATGCATACTCTATATTTTAAAAACTATTATCCTCAATTTTATTTTATCCAACAGTTAGCTCAATCTCAGGGGAAAAGTCCCTCTCCTTTACTCTATTCCCCTCCCACTTCTCTGTTTCGCTGACCGAAGTGCGTGTACGGTCTCTTAAAACTGAATATAACTAATCATGAAACAATAGGAAGCTCATTTTTTTCCCATGTGAGCCGATATGGCTGTAAAATGATTTTTATATACAAGTACATAAGCTTTATTTTTATTTATATTAAAATTTTATTTAATTCATCGAAATCGTCATTCATTAAAAGGGACGACTTAGTTCGATAACTGAATACAGCTATTTATAAAACTATAGATTCAAATGTTTCGGCTAATAGCATACATTAACGAGTAAGAGATAATCTCCGCCGTTGGCTCGCTTAACATTTATTTGAACAAAATAATTCTCAGTCGTGTGGTTTCGTAGCATTTTGCCTGTGTACTGTCTATGATTTTTCTCGATGAGCGTGTAAGAGGACCAGTAGTGTTTCGACCTTGTGCATCCAGGAGTAAATCTCCTTGTTAGTGACTCCAGCTACTCAATGGAACCAATCTCCCTGGCAAGAGTTCCTGCTGCTTGGCCCTTCTTCGTCGTCAACTTCTGTTTAAAAGCCGTAAATTAGTGGCCCGTCGTCATTCTCCCTGCGAAAAAAACAAAGGGGTACGAATAGCGAGATTGGCACTTCCTTGAGACTAATTGCTCTTGCTAGAGAGAGGAGAACAATTACCCGTCAAAACCCAGCTCCTTACAGAGATACTGAATCCTATAACTTTTTTCATCCTCTCTGACGTCTTTTTTTTCTTTCTTCTAAGTCACTCGCGGGCCGCTGTTTTGAATATTTGCTCTATACGATGCTAATTGGTGTTAGCTTGTTCGGCGGGATTTGTCAGTCTAAACGTGTTTACGCGCATTAATCCAGGTCTCGAGCTGCACGCTCTTTTGACGTTTTAACAATAACCTTTTGCTCTCAACATGTAACTGGAGTTATTTGTTTCACTAAGTGTCGGAAATCTGATCTGTCTTCAGCTGTTGTGACTTTGGCGACGATACCTCTTTATTTGAAAACTTTGCTAATCAAGCCCTATTGTTTAGGTTTCCTTTGCAGAACTATTTTAGAAGTACATTATCTTAATACCTCGTGATGTACTTTTAAAATGTTTTCAGCTCATTTTGCTTTCTTGGAACTGTGAATAATTTACAAAACATCGTTTTATGTTTCGTCAGTTATTCATTATGTGATGTTTTAGAAGCTGCAGGCAGTTTTAATTCAAGAAATAAATTATTACCTCACCTTCGTGATTGACAGCCCTCGTTGGCTGTTCTTTTTTTCGGTTGTGTGTGCCGCTGCATCTGAAAATTACAATATTACACATGTACAGTTTTGTGTACTCCGTCTTCATATAAGTGTTTACAACCGTTCGAGTCAGGTTTTTTCTTAATTTTGAAAAGGATTGGTTGGTAGGTGTCTGGTTGAAATCGCTATCTTGACTGTCTAAAATGGGGAAAAGATGTTTATCGGTAAACGAAATACTAACACTTGTTAAAAGATTATCCATTAATACTTGTTCCATTTTTTTTACCTTTTAGCAGCCTATTACGAAGCTTCTAATTGCCTCGAGCCATCTCTGTAAAACCGAATTTATTAGACGAAAAATATGGTTTAAAATGTAATCTACACCCGGAGATTTTATAGAACCTTGAAAATAAGCATCAATTAAAATATCCAGCCAGTATTTAAATTCATATCCAATTGTGAAAAAAAAAGTCCTTTCAGAAACAATTCAAATGTATTTAGGCAACAATAAGCTGGTAAAACTGCTTTGATCAGTTAAAGCTGGTTATGTGTCGGAAATTATAATGAAAGGTGCAACTTTTCCCCGTTCAGTTTCTAATCTAGGGATGATGAAACTCTTTAAGAATTTGAATATCGAGAAACATTGACGCTTGCGTTTCATGAGAGGACTCTAATACGTCAGTACATGTTTATTTATTTATTTTCCGATATTCTAGATCTTGTGAGACAAATTATGCTGAAAACCCGCATCTATCAGATATAACTGCATTGGAATTATCTTTTGATTGCATTTTCCCTAAACTTTTTTTTCCCTTGTAGTTTTCTACTCCGTTAACAAAATGTATGACGAGCGTATATGTCATACTTTACTCGTGTTCTTTTCTTACGCGTAACCATACAAGATACAATACGATATACGCTTTCATTCATGCTCTCTGTGAATGGTGTCGAATTTTATGTGGGAAAAAAAGGGGGGAGGTGGGGAGAGGGCATACATTTTTAAACGGAGGAAAACTAAGGTGTGTCTGCGCCACGGGATACTTTTACCTGGCCCTCTTTGTACGACCCCACCTTTACCACGTGTACTTTGACGCATGTATCGGTACATATCAGCGTGTATTCTATATTCTCTTCTCTTGTGATTGTTAGATGTCGTCTTTTATATTTCTTATTTTGGGAATTCGTGTATTATTTTAATCTAGAATCTGTATAACGTCAACGTAACAAAAATACTTAATGTATTTATTTTACCTACAAGTGTGCAACTTAACATTTTGTTAAATATAATGCGCATTTCTATCTCTCACAACTGTGCTGTTTTAAAAAATCATAGAGCTTTCAGTAAAACTTTTCTATTCATTTAGTGTCCTAATAAATGAAACTGATTCTTGTTATGTATTTGAAATTCATTTCTATATTTATTTTAAATGACGCCCACGTGATGTAGTGGCTAGCACGCAAGCTTTCGCCACGTAGGCTCAGTTTTTAACCCTGCCTAAGGCATGGATATATCTGAGTTGTCCCTTCAAAGGGAGCAATATTTGTTCTCCAATAATAAAGAATCCATGTAAAAACCACTGTGTAGACTAGTGCTTCCCAACATTTTTCTAGTTGCGACCCCTGTCAATGGATTTCACGCATCCTGCGAGCCCCCCACCACATACACACACACTCTCTTTCCCACCTTGCTTATTTTCATTTAAAGGCCTTTTAAGACATGAAAAAAAAAAGCTAAAATGTATTTTTCATAATTTTAATTTCAACTGAATGATTAATTTAACAAAAATGAAATTTTAAGAAGTTGTGAACGTTGAGAAACATTAATCTCTTAGCCAAGGGTATGCTAAAGCAAGGACAGAACAGAAGAGAACCTCAAGAAAAATAATGCACTTGCCGAATGGATTCTGAATTATATAACAATAAAAATAGAAAAACTCTAACGTAAATAAAATTGGTTTAAACCTAAATAAACTGCAATAGTAATGCCAAAAGCGACAACAGTGATTGATGATAGACAAACAGACGTTTAGACTTAGTGCACTGTAGGTAGTGGGTAAACGCGAATTTTATTTACCGCCAAATGAAGGCAATAGAATTCTAACAAACTGGGTTTGTTGAAAGAGACATTTCCCTTTTAAAAATATCACTGCCTTACAATCTTATGGTCATTAAATGGTGACAAATTTTCCTGTGAATTTCGCTAAAAATTTATTGTTAAACCCATGGCGACCCCTTAGAAAACACTTCCCAACCCCCTTGGACCAGGGTTGTGAAATAAAAACACCGAAAATAAGGGACGGCTTTTGATAAGTATACTACCGGTAGGTCTAGGGGGTATTCCATACTCCCATAGAAAGGGGGCCCGGGGGTACTCCTCCGGAAATTTTCAAATTTTAACATTTCAAATAGCCATTCTCAATGCATTTTTCTTTCGTCCTTGTTCCCACAGTCCATTGAATTGTATGACATATTATGTTTTAGAGTGTGAAATACAGTAACTAACTCTACTATAGCGATTTTGTCACTTTCAATGGGAACTTTAGAGGGGAAAAACTTTGACAGATTACTATAGGCCATACTATGGAATGAGTCAGGCACCAAAATAAAAATAGTAATTAAACTTTTTTCAGATTTTTTTTTCAAACTGCGAGTGCATACAGACGAATCGTCAACAATTGTAGGCGCCCGACTCGTATACAATAAATTTCTCATTTCGGCGAAAAACGAGACTTTTGCTGTCTCGTATCCCCAAGACGCAAGTTCCCCGGGACGCGGGACAAAACTTACAAATAAGGGATTTTTCCTTAAAATCCGGGACATTTGGGAACCCTGGTTGTGACCTACAAGTTGGGAACCCCTGGCGTAGACGAATAAAATGTCTTTCGTTAAGTGCCGCATTTGAAAAAGGATAATTTCAAATTAATGTTGCTAAATTAAATTTTAATATAAACATATTACCAGCTTCCCCTCCCCCCCAATCTCTCTTACCTATCATGATGTTGTCCCTATCAGATTAGACCTTGAGTAGCAAAAGATGACCATGTTCTCAACTAACCATTCTCGACCCGATTCAGCGATGGAGGAACTGAGAATTCGGTTTTCTTCAATCGTACCACCTTTTACCTTTAATCTCAAAGACGTGAAAGATAATTTTCTTTTATAATTATTCTTAAACCTTTTAAAAATTATAAACTCGTTCTTATTAACTAAAGCTAACACTCAATTCTGACATCTGTTAACCGGAATTAATTATTTTCTTATTTCATATTACCAAGTTAGTTATTGTGATACTTATTGTCTCGCGAATTCTGTGGTACTTATTTTCTTGCAGGTATTCTTGATGTAACGCAATGTCTGACCACAGCTACTATATACACTGATCAAAAAAATTAGGGGAGCAAGCAAAAAACTTAAGAAAACCGTGCGAGACAGCCACGTATTGGCATAAAATGGATAGTACACGTGTATCAATGCGCAATACAGAAAAAAAGACGTAAAAATTTTTGTAATTAAGCTTTAATTCTTTGAAAACATGGAAAAAGCATGAAAAGATGATTTAGGGCAACAATTTGGTTACACGTAAACGATAAAAAAAAAGTATTGTTACGAAATGATGCAAGATTTTTAATATGGCATGTGGTCTCCTCGAACAGCTAAGACTGCTGCACACCTGTTTTCCATGGATGCGATGATGTTATCGATAAGACTTTGGGGAATACTGTTCCACTCCTCAAGAAGTGCAATCTCCAAGTCTCGGAGAGTAAAAGGAGGCCTTGGTCTCACAGGAATGCGTCGTCCGAGCATGTCCCAAACATGCTCGATTGGATTCAGGTCAGGAAAGCATGCTGGCCATTCCATACGCTGTATTGTTTCAGCTTCAAGCATGTTCTCCACAAGACGAGCTGTCTGCGGTCTGGCATTATCATGCTGGAAAACAAAGGAATCTCCAATGGCTGCAGCGTAAGGTATGACATGAGGTCTCAGTATCTCGTCTGCATACCTTCGGGCCGTCAAAGTACCATTCCGAATGATATGCAGGTCCGCACGTCCACCTATGCTGATTCCACCCCATACCATAAAACCAGCTCGTCTGTATTGTGACCTTTCACGAACGAATGTGAGGTTATTTCGAGTGCCCCTTTCCCTCCATACCAAAACACGTCGGGTGTCACACTCAAGACTGAATCGGGACTCGTCTGTAAACAGCACTTGGCTCCAATCATGTTGCTCCCAATCTCGATGCTCAGCAGCCCATCTTCTTCGGGCCTCACGGTGGCGTGAGGTCAACGGAATGCAGACCATTGGCCTACGTGCATAGAGACCTCCCTAATGAAGCCTATTACGTACTGTTTCGTTGCACAACCTTCGTCCTGTTGCCAAGAGCAACTGTCTTTGCAGCTGAGTAGCATTGTCTGTTGTGTTTCGACGAGCTGTTAACAGTATATACCGGTCATAAGTTGCTGTAGTGGCGCGTGGCCGATCTTGCCCTGGTCGACGTCTAATATTCCCTGTTTCTTGGAATCGATTCCACAGCCTTGCAACGACACTTCTGGCGACTCCAACAGCGTCCGCGACACTACGTTGTGTTTGCCCGGATTCAAGTCTGCCCATAATACGCCATGCCATGGATTCCGGTAAATCACGTTGTTGAGACATTTTCAAGTCACCTTTTCCCAAAAAGAGTAACTGAGCAATCGAATTTCACAGTTAAGGCAGTGAAACAGACATTTCTGCAACATCCCGATTTCCGCCCTTATGTTCTTTTTCTGGTTTTTTGACGTCAGGAACTTTGATTTGCATATGAAGTTTTCTTCTTCTGTTTCCTGCTAGGCTTTAAATTATGGATGATTTATTTTATGTTACTTATCGGTGTAAGTATTTGCGTAATTTCGTTAAAACCATGTGCTCCCCTAATTGTTTTGAGCAGTGTAGATTGAAAAAAACTAAACCTATTGATCCTTTTTTTTTTCTTCTTTTGGACGTCAGATAAGGTAAACATAACTCTTGCGTAACTTCTTTAGTTACTTCGTATTACTGGAAGGTTTAAACCATATGAATAACACTGACAGGGGAAAATTAAGGTATTGGGATGTTTAATCATTAGAAACGCTGTTTCCATTATTATTAAATGAAATCTTATTTTTTAAATTTTTTTTACTATATTCGTATTATATTGTTATATTTCGGTTTGTTCTTTTTAATTTTGACGAAACCAATATGTGGAAACCTCTGCAAACAGTATGCCTCTTTTTTTTTTCCCCATAAAGGTAACAAAAGGGGACCACACACAGTTTCTGTTGTCATAAACATCCATCAAACTATGTGCTTTAGGAAATCATCCTCGAAAGTGACAGTGTCACTTTTGTGCTGTAGTACTTCTTTCCGTTTTACGACACTTCATTCATTTGTGTGCGGCTAGGGGATTAAATGTTGACAATAAAGTCATCCTTCCTGTGAAAGTAATCTGAAAGTAGACGGCTTGTCCCCCGCTGGTTTAACGACCAAGTAGAGCATCATTTATAAGGCTTTTGATTTCAGGAATTTGAAACGTGTCCACTGTAGAACTGTTTGCTCTTGAGGCAACTTTAAGACAATCAATCTCCGGGAAGCATTTTTCGAAAGGGAAGCCGAATAACTTTCGATCCTTCATGTCGATGAGAAAAGTCTGGGAAGAGGGAATACTGTCTTTTTACGTGGGAAAACTCCCCTATCTACGGGTTTGGTTCCCCCCCCCCTCCTCCCCGACCCGAGAAACTGATGCTTCTGGCTAATATTTGTACAAAGGCATTCGTTGTGGTATTTTGTATCTAATTATTACATAGTGGTCTCCTGCTTGTCTTTGAATGCTGGTGATAGACAAAGTTTCAGGCTATTCCAGTCATTGAAGGAGTTGCGAGATTTTCCTCTAACAGATTTATTTTTATAGCATAAATTGCGAAACTTAAATTTGCTTGAAGGCAACAAAATGCTCAAAACACCCCTTAGTAAAGGTAGGGTCATTTGTGTAAAGATTGGCATTCCCCGGTTACTCCCAGCCATGGACTTAGGTTTTGCCTTTATTATGGCCTTCTTAACTTGACAAGAGTAGACTGTTAAGGTGTGGGGGGGGGGGGGGGGAATCAGAATATCTCACAATTTTCTGTGGGAGATCATGATTAAATTTTATTACCTTCAAGCGGTCTAAATTTCGTACTATAATTCATGGAACTTTGATTCTTTTCGTTGTGGGCCAAACCGGTTGCAACTTGTCAGTCATCAGTAAAAATTTAGTGTAATTCCGTATTTAATTTTTTTCCAATGCAGCATTCTACTCGGCTTTGCTATCCTGAGATGTCCATTACAAACATGAAACCCAGGTCCATGCCTGATGGATGTGCGGGTGATGCCTATCTCTACATAAGCAACCCATATTACTAGAGTGTGTTCCATGCCATTTTATCTCTTCTTTTGTGCGTTGCACTTTAAGCTGTGATGTGTGTATCTTATTACATTCACCCGCTTGCTTTTCGGTATTGCATTGTAATAATTCTCATCATTTAGTTCCAGGCTGTCAAAATAGTGAAATGAATATTAAGTTGCGTCTAATTTTAATAGCTATGAAATTATAAACTTGAAGAGTGGGGGCATGTTTATTAACGAGTGATAAGTGAAATATTCAGGAAAAGGCTTAAAATGCCTTTTCTGTGATCCGTATAGTCTTCTGGAGATGCAGTAAAAGGAGTCCAGAGGTTGAAATCGAAAGCTTGTTAAGACATTTGCCGAGAGAAGTGTTATTTATTTGTTTTTAATCTTTACTGTTTCATTCTTGATGAATAGCTCACAATCTCCGATATTTGAAATCTTTATCATCCCATTCTTGCTCATCTAATCTCGTGCAAGAAAACTCCTTGATAGATAACAGTGTCTTTTTGTCTCTCTTGAATGCTGTTGTCTTCCTTAATTCTATTGATGTCCGCCCATCTGTGTGAATGTCATTGTCGCCAATCTGTAAATATGTGGAACTGTGTCTTGCCATGGGTGGGTAGTCGAGTAATTCATCCGCGATTACTCTTTGCTGTTTTTTTTATGTAAATCTTATTTGTTAACGGAATTTTATTTTAATAAATTCTGCTATAATATTTTCATGTTAAATGATGAGTAGTATACATCTTGAACTATTTATCTGTAATCTTGTTACCGACTCTTTATTGTCTATCTTTGTGTATATTAATATACAGACACACATATGGAAATTGATTTAAACACCTATTTAATTTGAATTTATTTTTAATTAAATTACTAAAAACCTTTGTTGCTTTATATAATAATCTGTAATATTTCTTACTTTTAAAAAGTGAATAATTGTGTTTCCCTTCTCTGGCTGCTAAAAATGATGAATTCTTTTCAAAGTATCAATGACGAAAAAACTGTATTTTTCATTATAGCAGCTAAAGAAATAGGAATGCAACAGATCTGCTAGATCTTACTATTCGGTTTGTTTGAATAATGTAGTAAGACCATAACAAAGATTTGCCATGTTCTAAAATGCTTTTGTATGTATGTATATATATCCATCGATGGGATAGCATAGATTTTCATTTGCACTGGTTATTCGTTCGTATCGATCACCAGCGTACACTATCGATCTCCATTCATTCAGTAAATAATCCACTTCACCTTTCTGCGATAACCATTCCATTATATTATGATGTCCTTTAACATATATTTTTTTGAGGAAAAGTCACCTGCTAATTTATTATCTATGATCATTTATTTAACATTTGCATCTTAATTTGAGTTCTTATTGATTTTTTAAATTTATACTTTTTAACAAAATAATGGTAATATAAATGGCAAAGTTCTGCTGGGTCTTTTCTTTCTATCAGCATTAGGCTGTAGCTCATTGTTCATTCTCCGTTATAATATGATTTTCCGCCCCTGCTTTTTTCTTTTTAAGTGCGTTTATGTACGCTCCAAATAATATTCTCTTTCTGCATGAATTACGCTTACTCCCCTGCTTTCTCGGATGAAGTGCACGTTCTCCGGAGATACCTTATGTATAGGAATACGTAATTTTCGTATTTACGAAATAGATGCGAATAAATCCGAAATATGCCGATATGAGCAAATAAGTGCGAAAATTATTTTTTTATTACTTTTCGGCGAAAACTCGGTGATAAACGGCTTTTTAAGCGAAATTAGGTAATGATAGTAATAATTTATTAACATAATTGCTTATCTAAGAAAATCCCCGGTCTTTAACTGAGGATCTCGCTCTCGAAATTTGCTAATTACTCATTGCTAAAGACTTAAGGAAGAGAATGTGGAGACTACTACAATGTTAGCTTTTAACTAAGAATTTTGATACTTAACTAACCAAACAAGTAAAATTGTGATTTCTTATAATAAATGCGAAATTTTTTAATTACTATATATATATATATATATATACAGTCGAACCTCCCTATATCGAAATTTTCTATATATCGAATTCTTAGCAAATCTCCATGTTCATTACATAGAAAAACTGTTTCTATATATCGAAAAAATCTGTATATATCGAAATTTTTTTCACGACATATTGGGAGATTTTATTCCACTTTAGAATAAAATCTCCCAAATTTTTGGCGTTTGAAACAATATTTCGTGTACTTCAATTCGTGGAAAATGTCCCTGATGAAGTTTTTAATAGACTGAATAAATGCGAGCATTTCTTTGATTGACTTTCCGCAAAACTGGCTGTTCAGCAAGATATTCGTAGTTTTTTTTTTTAAAGAATGTAACTGTGATCACTGTAACCACTGTCTAGATTGTTTTTTTAAAGATATATAGTACGCAATAAATCTTTCACATTAATTCATTTTTTTAGTTATTAACTGTCATTTAATGTGATTCACATATAAATTGGAATTGGAGTTTCGTATAAGAAAATTAGCTTTAATTTCAATGTTTTAGGAGAATTATTATAAAACTAAGATCAATTCTATATATCGAAATTTCTATATATCGAATTTTTTCCCGGCATTTTGCTACTTCGATATATGGATGTTCGACTGTATATATATTCCGAATAAATGCGAAATTTTATATATTGTATTTTTTTTAAATATTATTAATTTTTAATTTTTTTTGCGAAATTTCGTTATTTTTAATGTGAAATTTACGTATCTCTATTTATGTATAAATTTTGGGATCGGTTAAAGTGATGTAACGGTAATTTCTTCGTGTTAATGTTTAATGCTTTTTGTCTGTATTTATGGTTATACCTTTGGCTTTATAATTTTGAAAATATATTTTTTGTGGTGTAATTTTTTATGATTAATTATTATAAATAAAATTCTTAATGGCACTAAAGATCTGTTCACATAGCATCCGTCAGCGTTACTCGTATTGACATATATTTAACCAATTACAAACCTCCGAACGATTAGCCACGAAACTTTTAAGGCCTGTGATTGGTTTAAAATATGTCAATACGACTAACGCTAACGCTAACGGATTCTAAGTGAACAGGCCCTAAATGTATCAAAAAACTTTTGCTTCTTGCAAAAGCGAAGATCAGTCGGAATAAACTTGGCGTTGTTTTGCTTTTCTCAAGTTTTTTTAAAGGATATCATATCAAATATACACTTTTCTGCATTTTATTTTAATAAAGATGATTTATTATTAAATGATTTGTTATTAATGATTATTTGTGATTAAATTGTACTTCTCATTTTTAGGTAAGTCTTTTCTTATTTGGATATTATCTGTCCATTAGTGGAATGCTCTTGAAGACGTTGGATTTTAAGTTTTGTAAGTGCTTATGTACTATTTTCTAATCAAGTTTCTAATACAGCGTTTCGATTTGAATTGGCAGAAAAACCGATATTCGCAGTTTTTTTCTGTTCCTGTCATGTAACGGCAGTATGGAGCTCTTTGGGGATTCAGACCTTTGACAACAAAACTGTAAAATCTAATTTTACATTTACTGTGAAAAAAAAGCAATAGTTTCCAATAGATAAGGAAATCGACTGTTACCAAATATCTAATAACATTTTTTTTTCTCCAGCTGGGCCTAAATTTGAGGAAAATAATGCAATGTTAGTTCCCCATCATATTAGAATGTATTATTCGGTAAAATTAACATAACGTTGAAATTCAGTACCATATATCTTAAAGTTTGACACCTTAATATTAGGAGTTCCTAAAATAGTCTTAAAATTATTAGATTTAGTATTTACGAAAATATGTTCACTATTCGCCTTATAATTGTTTTTTTTTTCTCTCATTCATCAAAACTTATATTTTGTCTCGTGCCTATATGTTGACTAGCTGAATACCCGTGCTTCGGTACGGAGTACATTCAAATTAAATACAATGGTCAATGTATGCAATTCATGCCATATATATATATATTTATATATATATATATATATATATATATATATATATATATTTATATATATATATATATATATATATATATTTATATATATATATATATATATTTATATATATATATATATATATATATATTTATATATATACATATATATATTATATGATAAATACGACGATCAATGTATACAATTGATGTAAAATTTATATATATATATATTTATAAGAAAATCGTAAAGGATAATTTTATAGATAAAATAATGTAGAAGAAAATATTCAAATTAAATCTAATATAAAGAATACTAAAGAATATAGTACAGTTTGTAGAACATTTCTTTTACTGTATTTTAATATTTTTTTGGATAATGTCCAATCGTCTGCCGCATTAGCAAGGAAAAAAATATTTTTTGTTTATTTAGTTGTTATGCACGTGACGATAAATTTATTTAAAGTACCAGAAAAAGAAATCACGTGATCAGCATTTAAGAAATTAAATTCTAAAAATAAATCTTTAAAAATTCACTTAAAATTTAAATAAATCAGAAAATGGAGGTAAAGATTCGAAAAAAATTTCATTTTAAAGGAATTTTTATGATCTTTCTCGTCATATAAATTTTATAACCCTCAAGGTATTATTTTAAATGCAAACGTAAAAAAAGTTAAAAAAACAGCTTAAAAATCTTTCTTAGTGCACCCCTACACTATAAGAAGAATCGCCATGCAAAATTTCAGCCCTTTAGGTCCAGCGGTTTGGTCTGTGCGTTGTATGTCAGTCAGTGAATGAGTCAGTTACGGAACTGTTTTAAATATATAGATAGATATGTACGTATATCTGGGTGTGAGAAAGAAAATGATTGAGACTGTGAGTGAGTGATGCTTTTAACATTCACGGTAGCTTTTTAAAATATATTTAACCTATCTAGCTGTCAAACATTAAACAATAAATCTAATTGCGTAGTTAGCATTTTCGTGATAAGAGATTTGACCTGAAAGTAAAACGTGATAACTACGTCCTAAGAAAATCGCTGGACTTGTGCAACACCTTAGTTAATCAGTTTTCATAACAAGTATATACGGAAGTGGGTGATGTCATCCTTTTTTTTTAAACGTACCTTAATACGCAGATAACCGTCTTCACTGTTTCTGCGCCAAATTGTTCATATATGTGTTTTTATAATCTAGATTTATCCAGTTTGCCTGAACTGTGTTTATCGGGAGCAAACGATGAATGGATGAGGGCACAAACTATGGGACTGTGGGGACTTAAAGTCAGAGGGGGGGGGGGATGTATCAGTGGCGTAGCGAGCATAACTGACGCCTGGGGCACGATACCTTTGTTGCGCCCCCCCCCGCAAAACATATAGTAATATAATATATAGACCTTATATTGGCACCCCCACCCCGAAAAACATATAGTAATGTAATATATAGACCTTATATTGGCGCCTCTCTGCAAGTGGCGCCCGGGGCATGATAGACCCCCTTGCGCCCCCCTCGCTACGCCACTGGGATGTATATGTTCTTAACGTGAAGAAATTCAAAGATGACGGACAAAATTTTCCGGCGCTTCTGATAGTTTTCTCGCAACAAAAACCCTGAGCAATCCGACGAGAACCACGATTCCGCTCCAACCTTTTTTGTAACACTAAAAGTAGGGATTTGCTTGTTCAGTTGCGACAAAGTAGGATGCTGATTGGTGATTAAACTACTACACGTAAAAAGAAGTAATTTGCTTAATTGACGTAAGAGAGCAACATATTAACTGCGAGGTTGAAAGGATGCGTCTTAGATGAGCCGTCTATCAGGAGTAGAAGACGTAGATAAGAGTGCAGTTCTAATTAGATGAGTTCAATTCTAACAGAACTACCTTATTTTTCGGATTATAAGACGCACCTCAGATTCATGGGAGGATTTTTAGAAAAGAATATTTTATATTTTGTTAGGTATATAAGGATATTTTTAATTCCCTACTTAATAAAGATAAAAAAATATATATTATATATACATATAATAAAATATTCATTTTATTTTAATGTTTCCTTCGTACCATACGATAGCGTATAGAAATACGCACCCCAATTTTAAGTCGATTTTTTTATGTAAAAAGGTGCGGTGCGTCTTATGGTCCGAAAAATACGATAATTCTTTTTTAAAATACATCTTCAGCCCTTTTTAAAAAAATTCGACGTTTCACGCCACACTCTCATACAAATATACACACATAGATGTGTAAAAGCTTTTAATCTAACATAAGATGGGAGAAAGAAAAATAAAGAATAAGTCAATTAACTTTGGTTTGTCACACTCACGAACAAGCAAAATAAATGTAGATTTGTGTATAAGTAGGTTTTGGCCTTTGGAGACGATTTTATGGAGTGAATGGTAGCTACTTCTCCCAGAAAGCAGCCATTTGCTCGTCCCTGCACTGCGGTATCGAAATTCAAATAATTTTTTTTTTTAAAGGTAAAGGTCCTATTAAAAATTTCCGGCGAACATTGAGAAGGGACGTAGGTGAATTCTTATTGCTGAAGCTTTTAACAAAGATACCAGTTCCACTGTTTATTTGGGATACAAATGGAAAAGTTGGGGTTTCACTCATAAATAATTAAATCCTGTCAATTCTTTCCCCAGTATCGGCAGATGTCGCGAATCATTGATATCGCGTTTTATGAGAGGGCCCAATCGGATTACCGTCGGATCCGATGGAGAGAGAGAGCGATCTAACACAATAAACATTAACAGCGGGCTTGCCTTGTTAATGAATCGTGAATTAATCACGGACGTATTTAAACTTGATCGGCTTTGCAGCTGCGGAGGAATATGTAAGCAGATTGGCGTATACGGCGGAGACGAGTTTCGGTTTCCTTCAGTTTCGATTTCTGCATCATCCGTGATCAAGTTCCTGTTTCATGTTTTCGGAGACATTGAATAACCGAAGTCTATGAAATATTATGATTGAGGGCTTTCTGTCTATCTTTTGAGCATCGGCATCTTGTATTTCCAGTTTTTTACTAATACTTTTATCTATAATATTATAGCGTATAGAAAGATCACTGGCAAGGCCTGTATAAAAAGACCGAAATTGTTGATATTATTTTTTTTACTGTTGTAATAACTCGTTTATTTACTATTGCATGAACCCCTTTTGATCAAATTGAGTTTTCGAACGGTAGATTTGAAACGTTTTTCATACAGTGGATACGAGCTGTTGTACGTTTCTGAGAAAACTTAAACTCTATAAGATGATTTATTATTGTTGTTATTATTATTATTTATTTAGTTAAATTTTTTGGGCTTTGGTTAATATAATTTTGCCAGGGGAAGTGAGCGATTGGTGCTCAGATTTTATTTAAAAACCTTTTAAGGGTTTTCATTCCGATTTCTGTAAAATATTTCCATAGACTGTTTCTATATGAACTCGTCTGTGTTTGCTATTAAAACAAACACAGAAGTAAACTCATTTAATTTAGAAGGCGATCTCTTACAATTACTTTGAAGTTCGAAACTGAAGTTTGACACAAAGTGACCCAGGGGAAAATAAGGTCGAATATAACATTAATTTCAGTTACCAGGACTATTGTTTGAGTACTAAAATGTTGGATTAAAGTTTTCATTATTAGATGAAAAGCATGTGCTTCTATTTTTTTTCCCATTTTTTAAAAATAAGCTTCTCGTTTGTTTCATTTTTAAATTTTAAAATATGGAATTCAAAAACTTTACAATCCCCCTGAGACATTCTCGCGCACCAGTGAAGTCGTGATTCCTATTTTTGTTTTAACTATAATTTAATTCTTCTTAAACCGAGTTCTTCATATTTTATGGTTCGTTTCTCATAGAGATGAGTTTGAATTCGCTCTTTACTCGAAATGATATTGAGTAGTTCGGTAGCTGTGTGGGCGAAGGTAATCCAACGGTACATAATACAAGGAGGAAAAAATAAGATAATCCAGACTCAAAATCCAAGGGAATTTACTTTGATTTTATTAGATAGAGTGCTTTTGTTTTGTTTTTCTTGAATGTGTTGCAGACATTAAGTATCAAAAATAGATCTTGAGCGTGACGAAAATTTCTTGTCAGATTTCCCTATTGTGAATATTTCAAGTTTTGCATTTCAGTAAGTATATCATACATGGAGTTTCAGGCGCTTTATATCCACTGTGGCTGGTTGAAACTCACAATACTGTGTATTAGTCTATTCAACAGGGAGAAATAATCAGGCAACTTATTATTAAAAGTATTAAATCCTTTGTTGTTACTTGTGATCTTTTAAGCTCTTATCGTCGACATCAGGGTAGGATAGTGCATAATAATTACGTGCACTCTGTTGCTCTCTAACTTCTAGTAGCTATAACTGAAACTCGCGGTTTTTCACCCCCGCGAATTTGCATGTGAATGATTTGTATTCCTTACGTATGTTAAGAACTGATAAGGAAAAAGAAGACGTTACTTTTACTGCACAGTTAAGGAAAGGGGGGTAAAACTGAAAACGAAATTTAAAATGGAGAATTTCTTAAAACACTGAGTAAAACTAATCATTCTCCCTTTATTTTTTGTTTAATATTATTTCGTTGAAGATAAGAAAATGTCGATAGTGTTTAGAAATAAATGAATGTCTTTCATCTGTAGTCAATTGTTATAGTTATTGTGAGTAAGCAGAAATTGATTAGATTCTTGGGTCGTGTCCTCAATTACTTTTCTCTCTGTGTATGCCATGTACAAATGTAAATTAATGTTTGATTGCCATTATATCTTGATTAATGTATGGGATTATTATGCATTGTCTATCTGTGGCCATATCATTCCATTACATATACATTACATCGTCTCGCATGTTCTTAAAAACCGTTTCTTTGTGCACGCAGACACACCTTAAGCATCCATTCCTCCCGGGGAGATGATTTTCCATGCTCCACGATAATCTCTGCTCCTTCCGAGAACGAGCTATTTAAGTCTGCTTAACGTTTAATTTGCTTTCATCAGCATCGTATATATCTTGCGCGGTGTGTATCACTTCTGTTACAGGATTTCTTTATGCATTATTAATAGAGCACGCCCGTTCGAATACAATTGATTCCTTCGCAGTCATTTGTGAAATTTTGCGTAATTAATCATTCATTTTTCTTCGTAAAATGGAGAATGCCGAGTTAAGAGTTTCAAGTTTTACAAAAATTTACTGCTTTTTTAATTACCTTTTTATATTTTCGCCCGGTTTTTTTTTTGGTAGCGAGTCTTAAAATTTCGTATTTGTTATATTATTTAAAATCGTATGTAAAATTTTGCGATTGCATTTTTTTTGTCATTTTTTTCTTTGACATTTAATCAACAATAGTTAATATTTTAAAATTTTTATGCATAAGCAGAAGCTTAAATATGCATTTCTTAACTCCCCAAAAATTTTTTTTAATGAAAAAAAATAAGTGATTGATTGCGATTATTAAAAAAAAATCCAGTAAGATTAAAATAATATGTTAATCATCATACGGTTTGGGAAAATGTTCTCTACCATTTCCACCCACCCCAGTCTTAGTGGTGAAAACGAGATAGCATATATGAAACAAATTAATTTATCAAAGGAAACATAATTTTTACCATACATTTTTTGTGGAATACGGTCCATATCCTTAATGAATGTGGGTGGCCCACGCTAAAAATCTCAATCGCCGCGGCTTCTAGTTCTCCTTGACCATGTTAGTGCTTCGTTGGACCGGACATCATGCTCAGTTTCTTTTCTTTTCTTTTTTTTAAATGTTTGTGGGTGTTCTAATTTCAGTTATCGTTAAGTCCTTTTCAACGTACGCATCCTTCACTGGACGTTCGGGATTTAAATTTTACAAGACCGGTTTCTTCTCTTTCGTTTTACAACTTGAATAAAGGAAGAAGGTTTCTAGGAGTTCATTCAGATAGTGAAGTATACTGAAATAAAAACTGATTAGGGGCTAAAACACCCTAGAAAGTTTTGGACTCGAAATTTGCGTATTAAAAGAATGTCTGGTTTTTTAAATACTAATTCTAAGAAAATGTTTGACGTCTGAATAAAATTTTCAAGATTCCAATACATCGACCATTTTTCGTTAAGAATTTTATACGTAAGGAAAGCAGTTAAGGCTGCTATGTACCAACCCCATTGGATTCGCTCATCTCAATGTTAACCTATGGAGAAAATTTGTCCACGGATTGCCGACTTGGATTCAAAGATTTTTAAAAAAAATTGTACCCCCTCTTAGAGAAAGAAATTTTGCATTTGTGTACATTTTTCTTTTTTTTAAAATGCAATTAATATTTTTAAATTGAAATTATTCGGGAAAATATCTGGTATAGTGTGTTTTAAACGCTCATAAATTCCTTCGGTGGACGAAATTTATAAAATGAATCTTGTAGCGCTTTGCAGAAAAGTTCAGGCTATCTGACAATACCAATTTTATTTCATTATCAGCTTTTATGTACCTGTAAATAGTTGAAAAAAATATATTTTAAATAAACAATTTGGGGACAGTGTTTACCCCCCCCCCATAGAGAGAGAGCCATTACAATCCCTCAAAATGTCAATCCTAAGGGGGGGGGTGGAATTATCGAATTGTCAACTGGACTCCTCCCACCACAAGAGTCTGCAACAAGAGGAAAAGGGAAATCCGATTTTGTTTCTTAGTACATAGCAGCTTTAAGGGGCAATTCAGTTATAACGAAAGCATCTTTTAAGTCATTTTAGACCCCCTTCCCTCCTCTTATAAGCAAAAATAAGCTGATGTCCGACCTCCCCCTCCTTTTGCGTATGTGATGCAGTAATCAGGATCAGCTCATAATTTTATGTTTTAATAGTGAATAAAATATGGAGAAAAATAAAAAGCCATAAAGAGAAGTGATGTCAGGCATTGGCCGTTTTATTATAACGTTGACAGATGTCAGGCCCTTAAACTCTTTTAGATTTGATATCACGTCCGAGGTAGCCTAGTGGTAGCGCGTCGACTTTCGGTGCTGTAGGTGCCTGGTTCAAGTACCGACAAGCGCCATTAAATACCTCCGTATCTATGCCGAATAAGGGCAAGTTAAATCCTTAGGCCGGAACGTCCCTCTGTGAGGTCAGAGAGGGGGGGAGAGAGTGCGATTCCCCCTGATGTCGCCGCTTGGGGTGCTTGATACTAGGTTAAATCGGACTGTGACACTTGTGGTGCCATTATAAATCGGAGCTGCAGCCCTCAGCCCGCTAGTCTATATGGACTTAGTCTGGAATACTTCTGGCCAGGGGCATTAGAAACTACAAGAGCAGGTTTGATGTCAGTTTTCATTTTACGCTCTTACTTTCTGTCCTAGAATTATACCTAAGCATGTATAATATGATAACAAATCGAATCTTCCATGCAAAATCTAATTAAAATCAGACTTTTATTTGCTATCCAAATAGGACTGCAAAATGCAAATAATTTACCAAATGGGCTTTTGTCATCGATCATGTTTAACAAATAGGCAATAAATCGTATTTCACTCCCCACTCCTCTAAATTTCTCCTGTAGCTAAACTAATAATTCTTATTTTTAAACTCTTAAATTCTAGCTTCGCATTCATCATAATTATCTTGACTGTCCAATTGACTTAATTTTAATCACTGCAGTTAGTCCTTCACTTTCCCTATTACAATTTCGATATTTATCGATGTTCAAATCAAACGATGTTTCGACTGAATTTTTTCGGACCCTTCCTGACATTTATTATAAGTTTACACAATGTATTAAAATTTATATCATATGATTTTGTTTTATTTGTGTCCAATCGTCTAAAAAGTTTTATTGCTTTAAGGCCCGATATTTCCCGCTGTTTCGAGAAACCTAACATAAAATAAATATTTATTAAAATATGTAAATTAAGTAATATAAAATATTATTCGAGAATATATATATATATATATATATATATATATATATATATATATATATATATATATATATATATATATATATATATATAAAGATTGAAACTAGATTAATTATTTCGCTTTTGCAATTGTTGTTCTAATAGGCGAAAGGTAAGAGTCTGAATAACTGGTAACAAGTCTGTCATCGAAACCGTGTCTTCTAACTTAGAGACCGGTATTCGATTCTCTATACTATTCTGGCGATGTGAGAAACTTTTATTTCTCAAGAAATGTTCTTTTTTGTGTAGCCAACGACATAAGGCCAGTAAAATTTTTAATTATTTTTTCCTTCTTGAATTTTTTTGAAAATGTGTTGGATAACAATTCATAACCGTACTTTTCCAACCTCAGGCACCACTGTAACGATCATCTGTCAGAACCAAGGACGCGTGTGTAAGAGACATAAGACTATATATTTTGTTCGATATGAACTACTATTTGAAGAAAATCGTATTGAAAAGTTGCTTCGTAATTATTCTCCACCAATTCATCGTAGAGTTATATTTATATATATATAAAACAGTTCCGTGACTGACTGACTGACTGACATACAACGCACAGACCAAACCGCTGGACCTAGGGCTGAAATTTTGCATGGAGATTCTACTTATAGTGTAGGGATGCACAAAGAAAGATTTTTTAAAAATTCGTATATTTTTTTAAACTTGAATTTTTAAGCTGTTTTAGTAACTTTTTTTAAGTTTGCATTTAAAATAATTATTTGAGTGTTATAAAATTTATGTCACGAGAAAGATCATAAAAATTCCTTTAAAATGAAATCTTTTTCGAATCTCTACCTCCATTTTCTGATTTTTGGTGAATTTTTAAAGATTAATTTTTAGAATTTAATTTATTAAATGCTGATCGCGTGATTTCTTTTTCTGGTACTTTAAATAAATTTATCGTCACATGCATAACAACGAAATAGACAAAAAAAATTTTTTTTTTTGCCCTTGCTACGATTGGACCCCCTGGCAGACGATTGGACATTATCCAAAAAAATATTAATATACAGTAAAAGATATGTTCCTCAAACTGTACTTATTAACTGTACTATATTCTTTAGTATGTCCTATTAGATTTAATTTGAATATTTTCTTCTACATTATTTTGTGTATAAAAAATATCCCTTACGATATTTATATATAAATATATATATATATATATATATATATATATATATATATATATATATATGTGTGTGTATGTGTATATATATATATATATATATATATATATACACACATTTATTTATTTATTGGCATTAATTGCATACATTGACCGTTGTATTTAATTTAAATGTACTCCGTAGCGAAGTGCGGGTTTTCAGCTAGTATTAAGATAAGTTGAAAGGTTGCATAGAGGAAGAGTTCAAACCACTCACTTTTTTTCAGTTGCAATCGGGATTTTTTTCCCGATGGTTTCTGAGCTTGGAAGTCGAATACGCCCCCCCCCCTCTTTTTTTTAATTAACACATAGAAGACAATTTTAAAAAATTGTCTCTTTAGCATGCCAGACTTCCCATGAAGATGTAAGGTTAAAATGCTATTGCAATTCATAAAATTCCAAGATTTTCTCTTCAAAAGTTAACTGCCATTCCAATTCTGTCGTGATTTCAATTTTTCGCTTAACTGATTTAAAATTATTGTAGGTACGAAATTATAGCCGTATCTTTATATATTTTGAGAGAATTTTAACAATTTTTCAGTATATTTATTTCCTCCATTTATTTCTGTTATTTTATAATTTGTTTGTCATTATCTCAAATTCTCATTTATTTTATTTAAATGAAACTTTATTTCTCACGCTCTCTTTCAAACGGAAAACATATAATCTTGAATGTACTCATTACACATAGAATGATTAATCTGAACAGGTTCTCTACTGTTTTATATATCTCTCTATTTCTCTGTCTTCTTTTTTTCTTTCTTTCTTTCTTTATTGGTATAATATATCCATCACATTTACAATATGACAAAATGATTATTTAGGGCTGTCGTTTCAGAAATTTGAAACCCTTCACGTTTTCACTTTACAGTGATTGCTAAGGTGTGTCGTTTAAATTACGTTACCCTGTATGTGAGGTAAACGTGGGAAAGTGTTACATTTTCGAGCGTAAAAATGGAATCGACTTGATATCTTAATTTTGTGCGAACACCAGGTATGTGCACCGTGAGCCTCGCTGCAGAGAATTGGATCCACCCTTAATTATAGTCTGTAACCTCTCGACACGATCGAATAATTAGCCGCGACTTGCAAGTTATTGAACTTCAGTGGGCGAAGTCGTGCTAAACGCATTGACATTTGCATCTTTAATACTTCTTTTTCTTTCGAATTAATATTCAAATATGATTACATTAATAAGCAGTTTATTGCTTCACTTCTGAGATGAGCTTTAGGATAAAGTTGGGGTCAGCAACACTTTTTGACAGACCGTGTGAGTAACGAAGGTATATATTTGGTTGTATGTACGTATGTGTTGTGTGTATGTACACACACACATAATTTATATATATATATATATATATATATATATATATATATATATATATATATATATACATATATATATATATATATATATATATATATATATATATATATATATATATATATATATATACACATACATACATATATATATATATATATATATATATATATATATATATATATATATATATACAGGGTGTCCAGAATTAAACGTCCCTACTTTAAAGTTGTCTACAGTCGAAACTATTGTTCAGAAAGTTATGAAATTTTGTGTAGGACATATTGAAGGGATGAGAATTTGTTTCAGCGAATAAAAAAAAACTTCTGACGCCTGGTGGCATAGTGGTTAAAAGCGTCAAGCTGCCATCCCACTGGTCCAGGGTTCAACCCTGTGACTGGGCAAGGTCGACTCAGCCTTTCATCCCTTCAGTGGGTCGATAAAATGAGGACCAAGCATGCTTGGGAACTAAACTCTCGGGGTCCCACGTCAGGTTGACCACCTGACTGAGACATATGATGTATGGCACCCCAAGCCCACGGTCACGAAAGCGGAGATGGGTACCGCCTGTCCTGGTCCACATCGGACTGTTGCGCCGTGAGTTTAAGTTTAAGAATTAAAAAAAATAGTTCAAAATTTCACCACCAGTGGGCGTTTTTTGATGCCCTCGAAAACGATCTGCCTAACCACAGCAGTTGTCATTGCTTTCTAGGCGGGGGGGGGGGGGGGGGGTGTAACTCCCAGAGTAAATCGTTTATTCGGCCTGTAGCTGGAGCAGTAGTTACTTATAAAAATAGTGCCTATGTATTTATTAAAGCCTACGAACCATAGCTAAGTATATAACTCGTGGTTACCTACCTGGAGACTGGCTACCTCAGATTCAGGTCCCGGATACGCTTGGGTGAAAGATTTGCATATCTCCTTTTTTTTTAAGTTCTCTAAAATTTCCAATAAAACAGTTAATATTGTAATGCCTTGGCGACGGTGAGCAAAGGAAGAAAAATGATGAATTTTATCATTCTCACCTTGTTGCTTATTTAAAATAACGAATCGAGTTTTTACTAAATTTGACTTTCGCGAATTTTTATTGCCATTATTAACTAGTATTACTATTATTACTCTGGCTGCGACCATTCTTCTTCGTGTTTGGACCGAGTTGCACAACTTAAATTTTGCGCCATGTAGATTTACCAAACTAATCCTGGCAAGAGAAGATGACCGTGCCCCTCTCAAGCAAATTGCGTTCCTAACGTTATAGCATCATAATCCCAGAGTTCAGACGTGGCGATTATATTTCTCTCTCCGACGTTGCCGAGCATGGTAAGGATTTCCTACGACCACCACCAAAATCAAGGCAGTTAGTCAACCAGCTGCCTTGATTACTTCACCCTTTTCTGAATAGGTGATACTTTTCAGAGATATCCGACGTCAATTTAGTTGGTTTGGGGGTCGTTACGGTTACGGTTTTTATTTTATTTATTTTTAAAATTTTGTTTTACATTTAAGAGCCAATTCTAACAGCAAATATATATATACCAACTGCGGGAGTGGTGCTAAATATCATAACTTTCTATGCCGCTCCGTTATCATCTGGCTAACCAGGAGCGTTACGTTCCTTAATCGCAATTTAACGAAATAAAACCTGAACTGGAGAGCTTTTTATTCGGTCTTTCAGTTTCACACTGTTCTTGATATTATTTATAAGCTACTTGAAGAGGCACAGTTTTTAGGATTCTAAATCTTTTGTTGTGATAGCTAGCAAAGTATGAATAGGTTAAGGTGGTCTGATTGACATTCTTTGTCTCAGTTTCAGCTAAACAATCCACCGGCTGGTGACCCAGCGACAAGCGGACTGACGTTCAATACTAGTACCGAAGTAGACGTCTGTGGCTAATCAAAATCCTCTTGAAATTGTAGGCCCCAATCTGTATATTCCTCTGGTTGCAAAATGTGCCCGTGGAGAGCCCCCCAAACCATCAGATCAGCCAACTTCTGGTTACATAAAGTTAAAAATCTTCTTTAATTTTTAGCAATTTGTAGCTATTCTTGTATATTTTAGCGTTGCGAACATTTAAATACCTACTATTGTTTATGTGTTTCCGTTTCCGAGCCTTGACAGTCACTGTCAGTGACCCTAATTTTTAACACTCATTAAACGTTAGCCATAACTTTTATGTAAGTGATGGATTGTATGAAAGTTTTCATATACATTTCAAAGTTTTACGCATATGTAGTTTTTTTTTATGTATTTCTTTCCACGTTGTTTTTTAAAACTGAGTTTCTAGGTTGTACATAATTGCATACATTTTCTGCTTATAAAAATATAATTGAAAATGTTTGTTATTGTATAGAAAAAGGTTCATGCTTTCCATGATACTCTTTACGCTATTATGAGTTTATTTATTTATTTATTTATTTTTTTTAAAGTTCGATATTTCTTTTGTTAATGTTCATGCCAATGATTTTCTCTCTAAATAAATAATGATAGTAATAATAAAGATAAACAGTGAAATTAGGTCGCTCCCTAGTATGACGAAATTTCAGGTCGACTGAAATTAGTTAACAAACAGTTATGAAATTTCAGGTAATAATCTGGAGAAGTTTTTAGTTGCATATTATTTTAAGATCTGTTATTTGGTAAAGTATTCTCTCGTTACCTTACCTCCTGAGTTAATAATTTCATCGAGTTCAGTTCTGGAGAATGTTGCAAATTTGCCAGCAATTTTGCTGCAAATTTGTTGCATATTATTTTAAGATTTGTTATTTCGTAAAGTATTCTCGCGTTACCTTACCTTCTGCGTTAATAATTTCTTCGGGTTCAGTTCTGGAGAATGCTGCAAATTTCAGTTTTACTGGCCTCATAGTACAGAGTCATCGAAAAAATACTTACTGCCCATGCACTTATTTCGATATGTTGATTTACAAATTTCAATAATTTTTTTTGCAACTCACAAAATACCCCAGAAATATACTTGGTGTAAAATTTGATTGATTAATCGAAGTCTTTTAAAGAGAAAATGACTTTTACTTATTAGTATTCCTTTTTTTTAAATCAAAGGATTATATTTAAATGTAGATAATTCATGGTGGGACTTCGCTAATTCAGCATGGTACTTATCCAGCAAATTACTCGAATATTGAATTTAAAAAGTAGATTGTTTTATAATAATCTAATATCAATAGTTTTGATGAATGTTGAAAATAGTTAATTCAAGTTATTTGATAGTCACTCAGGGTTGATGAACTGATTTCCTGTGCTTGATAATCGTAATATGTATGAAAGATGATAAATGCCAGTAAGTTAATCAGTGTGTCATTTGGATTTCCAGCGTGACAACTACTATTGAACACATATCGTGCATAATATTAGATCATCCAATCGCTATTAATCATCTCCTTTAGGGATCTTTTTTTCTATTTCTCTCTTAGAAAGAACATTCTGTGCTCCTAGATATTTGAAGACGCGATCAACTTACTCTGGTCGTTAGTTAATTGCATTGGCTATCAGCTTCATCAGCTTTTCTGAACGAATTGCGCAAGCGAAAAAAGCTTTGGCTCAGGTGTGGCCAACATCTGTTCCATCTACTTTCTTAAGGATATAATCATTGAAAACTGGCAACGACCCCCCCCCCCCCCGCCTTTTTCTCTGTGTTCAAATGGCGTTGCAGCGTATATTTTTCATGCATGGTGAAAGTGATAATATGCGTGCATCCTTTCGAAGTACAAATTAGGCTGTGTTTGAGGTATGAGGATTTCGTTCGGCAATTTTGGTTTTCATTAATATTTCATGTTGAGTAAATTGGGGTGATTTGCAAATTAATTTTGTTGATTAAGTTAAAACGTACTACAGTGACTGTGCCGATGTATTATTTTATTGGTATTTGAAGTTAACTCTAGTGGATCGTGACGTTTTATTAGTTGGATTAATAATCAATCTCAGTTTCGTGTTTTCCGAAAAGAGAAAAAAAAAAATCATCCTATTTGTAAAATATTTGTGCATTGACGGTTTTTCTATCCAGGAACTCATTTGCAAGTGATTGTAGGTATTCATAGGATCACTGCAGTGTAGTAAACAATCAAATGTTTTCAACTTAGTTTCTGAGAAAGTCATCCAAATCATTAAAGTCTCAGTGCCGATGTTTTTGTTCTTTGGAAAAGAGCGATTGTGTGTTTCGATTGCTGGGGATGGTATAGGAGTTGTTTACAACCATGTTAAGATTTTGCAGTCATTGTGTAACAGAGAAGTCAAAAAGTTCTCCCGCGGTAATAATGAGAAATTTTGAGTGAGCTTGGCATGCGTTTTAACACAGGTGGAGTTGCTAAATTTGCGAGGGTTCGACCCCTGCGGCGCATCTAGCATATTTATACTGCGCATCTTTGCAGAGGAGGCCAGACCCCCCCCCCCTCTCGCCTGTTTGACCACTAAACCTTAACACTTACTGTTTTTGATATGATGTAAAGTAAAGGACACAGCATTGCTACAGTGTATCTTAAAAATGACTGCACTTATATATTATTGGCCTACTTGCTGCAAAAAGTTGCGAGAATTGTGGGATGCATTACAAACTGAGTGACAAATCTCAAGAGCTAGTATCGAGGAAAAAAAAATTAACATATATAGAGTGCATATCTGCAGTTCATCAGCGCTTAGTTTAAGTTTGTTTTACATCTTCAAATTTACGTGTGTTGTCAAGCAATTTTTATTTTATTTATTTTGGGGGCGGGGGGATACTTATTTATGACAAACTTATGAATATTCAAATCTTTGAGGGTCAGGTTTCAACTGTACTGTCATGGTAGAGTAATTGTGTTGAATGTATAAAATGCGATTATTCCGATCAGTTCCAATAAATTTTAACTTCTCAATTTTCACAGAATAGATATTTCGCAGAAACTATACTTTATTATTTACGTTTCATGGACATTCACAGTATATAAAGTGATGGGGAATATGTTCGCTGGAATGAAAGAGAAAATATAAAAAGAGTACTTTCTGTTTTTTTTTTTTGTTTTTTTTTTGTCAGAGTGAGAACTCCGTTGAAAGTTTGTTAATTTTTTAGCATTTATCAACCAAAATGCCTTCAACCTGCCTTGCTTATTCGCTATTGAAGCATTAGACTCTAATGATGGGAGCTTGAGAATCGATCAAAAGAACACATGCACACACATACTGTGCAAGATGGTCTTGTTTTATTTTTCGTTCTCTGTTTGTATTTTGATTTGCGCTTAGTCCCTTGTGAATACGTACAATTTACGGTAAAAAATATTAAATCTGACCCCTTGACTTTTTTTCTTTTCTTTTTTTTACTTTTTTTGCGTGCTCGGGGAGGGAGGGGACTGCTTGCGCGAACTGGCATAAGGTGTCATTACATCGAGCTGTGCGTGTTTCGAATAGTGTATCATTTGGAGCTTTTCGCGTGACCTTGACTGGAAGAAAGCGATCAGGGTGGGGCAAGCACAGGTATTCTGATATCCGTGTATCTTCTCCCCCTCGCTCTTTTACGCGGTTTTTACTTATTTATTTTGCAGAGGTCATCATTTCTCCCCTCTGCTACTTAGCACTAATTCGCACTTGCCGCATTATCGACTTCGACGTGTGAGCTGTCATTCTCGGCTACTGGAGAGGGTCATATTTTGGAGGAGTGACATGACTAAAGCCTGGAAAAGCATCATTGCTCATTAGGTTTCAATAATTTTATACGCCTTTCTAGGGTCCGAGATAATTATAGACAAGACCTATGTTTCTTTATTTTTTTAATTAATATATATATATATATATATATATATATAAACTTCTATAGCCGGCCACCCCTCTAAACAGCCATATTTTGTTCTTAACCAATTAAAGACTGCGTAGAGCCAATGTTATGGGAGAAACCTCTTTACGGCGGCTACTTTTTTTCGGAGCCTTTACTGGCCGCCATAGAGAAGTTTCACTGTGTGTGTGTTTCACTGTGTGTGTGTATATATTTAACTTTCAGTTCAAAATTTTTTTTAAAATTTTATGTGAAGCATTACAGCCGAGAACTTTGCAATTTTACAGGATAAGGTTTTAAAAAAAGAATGCCCAAAATTACTTTTTTCTTTTATTACTCGTTTGCCTGACTATCCCTGAAGGCAAGCAAGGAGTGGAAAATACGCGTCCGCTTTTGTGATGCTCTAAACATAATGACACGGGGATTTACAAGACAGGTCGGAGTTTTATTGTTCGACTTAACAACCTGACGTCTTGGATGTAGAGTCATAAATAACTTGGAAGAAATGGGAGAGGAGAAAGTGTAGTTAAAGGATAATTACTTACACACTCGCGATTAAAATTCTCTTTGCGTTGGGTGGTATGTGTAAACACTTTGTATGCGGCTGGATGCCACTCGAGTACTTTTGAAACTGTGACAAATTTAATAGTCAAATTTATGGGTTGTAGCAGTGCAGTTATTCTACCAATGTATTTCATGCATTTTTTCATGGCTTTTTTTTCTGGAAATTTTAATTTTGCTGCAAAGACAGATTTATAAAATTGTCTTTAAAGAGAAATGAATTTAATGGCAATTTAAATATCTCGAAGCTCGACTTTCTTCACTATTCGGTTGATTACTGTACTATCATAGTATATATATATATATATATATATATATATATATATATATATATATGTGCATACACACACATAATGTGTGTGCGGTGAACAATTGGACCGCAACTCTGATTATATGACTGAAGCCATTAAAATTAATTTGATTATGTTAACTACTTTTTTCCACCTCAACTTTTTAATACGAGTGGGATAAGGTTTTATATTATGTGTATGTTAAATATGTTTTGCACGAGTTGAATTTCACGTTAATCGTAATTCATCTACTAATACTGATGAATCGATTTGTTGAAAAAATTATACTTGATGTGCTACATGTTTTTATAAGTATGTTATGTATTGTAGGTAATTAAGATCACATATTAATTTTAATATATTGTGAAGTATTACAATAAATTGTCATTTTTTAAACTTCATATTTTTACAGTGTGTTTGAAAAATTCTGTTAGTTGTATGACTTCTAACACACCCTTGTTTGGTACATTAAAGAGCATTCGTGCTTAATATGCGCTGTTTGTAGTAATCCGTTTTGATCGTGCGTAAATTTACATACTCAGTGTTATTTATTCGTGTTTGTATTGTTTTATTTTCATCTGGTTAGATTATGGCGAAATTACATCCACATTAGTGAATGGAATTTGCAGAAAGAAACGAACGGGATTAGAGAGAAATAAGTAAATAAAAAAAATTGAACGCACTTTACATTCGGAAATCTGTCGCACTAATGGAATCCAAATGCTTCCGTTCCAGGAATATACCAGCACCCAGTGGAAGAGGGGTATTGTTCGGAGCACCTCGCAATGTAATGAACGTCGATTTTGCCGTTCAAGAAAGGAAGATGAGTGAAGAACTGGGAAATAAGTAGTAACACCCGGTAGGTCCGGTTCGCGTTGAAGCGGGTGATTGGGCTGTCTGACGCCTGTGGAAAGTGGGGGGCGGATGGTGGGGGATACTAACAATCGCGTCGACCACCCACCGCCTATTTCTCGGAGACCGTGCGCGAGTTACATTCTATGTTCTGGTTGGCATGTAAATAGATTGAAGGAAATTGGGGGCGAGAATCCATCGTATAATTTTCTTAATGCAATAACACTGGCTATTCCAATCTGCGGAATTGGATCTTAGGCGAGGATCGTTAAGAGCCTGCGTTACTGAACCTTTTGGGATTATTTATGACTTATGCGTTAATTTATGATCTAACATCGCTAGTGATTGAAATGAATTATTAAATTTTTAAATATATATATTATATCTAACGTAGAATAGTGATTAACAAAACTTCGATAGTTTAATATTTCTTATTGATTACTTTACCTTTTATTTTCGAACGATTAGCTGTCAGACCGATTTTGTCCGATCCTCTTTTACTTAGCATAAAACTGTTCCCCCAATTTCGGATTTATCATTTTGTTTTTATGTAACCAGAACCCGCGTTATAGGAAGGAGTCAATTATTTCTCCCGCAAAAATGTGAGCAAACTAAATCAGCCGAAAACGAACTTGTAAGGTGTTTGACCAAGCGTTTTGCAGCTATTGCTCCGATTCGTTTTACTTGCTTGATGGTGGCAGCCTTTTGTACATATCCGATACTTCCGGCGATTGGAAAAGGTCTAGGGGACATAAGGAAAAAGTGGCAACGTCTCAAAGACTGTTATGGTAAACATTTGTCACTATTCTCTGTGGGCTTTTTCAGTAAAACTTGGTTAGACCCCGTTCGTCTGACTTACATGTCTTATGTTCCAAGTACTAGATTTTTAAAAAAATTATTTAGCATTTCATTGAAGGCGGTTTACTCTACTAATTCGTGAACTCAAACAATATATATCCAAGCCGATGAGTGTATATAGATTTTTGGGAGAAACTTGAATTCCAAAACTGTATAGCAAATTTTTCTTGAAAATCATGAGATTATTCAAAATGATTATCCTTTTTCATGTGTGTATATATAAATTTCTATGCAATTAAATTATAGTATTATTGACCTTAATTCATTTTCCTTATCAAATATGAATTTGGTAGCTATTACTGGGTTTTTATTTCTTATCTTGTGGTTTCTCTGTTTTATGTCATGCTCTGTCATCATGTATATTTTTGTTCAGTGGTAAATTACGTAAAATTTTATATCAGGCTTTGCTGTATTGTTACTCCCTTCATTCAAGTTTCATCTCATCTTCATATTTTTGGAAAAATACTTATGCAATAAGCAAGATCTTATATTAATATATATTCATTCTAAAATATTGATAACTGCTTTTAAAGAATAAGTAAAAAGAAGGATTTTTTTCTTCTTTCCTTTCAAACTCACAAATTAAAACTACATTGGTTTGACATTTCATGTATGAGAAAAGATATGAAAAAACTTGCTTATTTGTTTCTATATTAAATATATTTGGTAAGTGGATACATGGTAAATTCCAGTGTGTTGTAAACGTTGATATTAAATGCAATTAGCTTCATCGTTACCATAACAATATTTCTTATACTGCAACATGCTATACCGCTTCTACAAATTACCATTCCTAGTTACTCTTGTATTTAACTGGACCCTTGTTGACTAAAATGTGATAAGATAATTTAAAAACATAATCATTCCTTTGTAGTACCTCATCCGTAAAACCGCCAGTTTCTGCTTTATCTCTCTCTGTCTAATTTTTCCTTTTTACAAGTTAACACTCCAAGTCAGCAAAGCCACAAAATTCCATTTCGCTGCTACTCAACCCCCCGCCCGAGACATCTAGACCCCCCTCGCTTGATTTCTCATTTCGAAGAAGATTAATGGTGGTAAAATCGTCCTAGCCACTGGCAAAACTAGCACCATGGTGCGAAGAACCTGTTGCTGCAAGATTTCTTAGCTCCCTGATACGGCTCCCAAGCCGTCAATCACGGTTTGTGCTGGAAATTCTCCTTTGGCGTCGTTATTCGGATGTTCTTTTTAAAAAACCCGGAATTTCTCGCTCCGGTTAAATATTTGCATGAGAAAATTTGTAAACAAATCTGAACGAAAACGCATCAGTATGAATATGATTTGATATCACCTTGTACATTTTCGCGTCATAATAATATGTTTTATATGATTTCTGATTATATAATTTCTTTGGATTCTTTGCAATTGATACGCTTAAATTTGGTTAGTTTTCCGTTTTCCTTTGCAAACTACCTGATTTATTTATTTATTTATTTTTAACCCAAAATAATTAAATTCAAGATAGTTATTATTTCACATGTAAATAGTTTTTTTTAGCAGTAGTTTGTGAAAATATTCTTAGTAACTTGCTATATTATGCCATTGCAAGGTTCGCACTCATTTTGAGAAATCAAATGTAAGGGTTTCTTAGAGACTTTTTATATGGACCCGCAATAACATTTTTAAGGACTTGATAAAGGATTTAAAGTGTTTCATTTCGAAAGTTTAGACTGTTAAAAATATTAGATAATAAGGATCATAACTTCTGATAATTTATTCTGGAATATCACCTTTAAATTCATTATTAGTAATATTATTTAGAAAATTAATTTCATAGATTGCAAATTTTGGCTTTCTCTGCTTATAACTCTGTTAATATCTGTCGTTAAGCAGCTTCCAAGTGAGTAATTTGAGGAAACCAGTAGAATTTCCCCCCCCCCCCCTAATATTTTTTATTATTAGTGGGGTGGTGAGAGTGATTAATTAAAAAAATATATCTGCATTTTTGAAAAACTAACAGTAATCGAAAACTTTTATATATCAATTTCAATATAAGTACTTGCTTATTTGAGAACCTTTAAAAACATAAATTAAAAATCAGGAAGACGTCTATACCTGGCATACATTTAATACGGAAAAATTCCCCCTTTCGAACCTGTGCTGTTTTATATTAGAGGGGCGAGTGCTGTCGAGAGGTCAAGAATGAAATTCTCCCCCTCTATATCCTCACTTTCTTCTATGCGATCCATAATTCATGTTGGTGGCGGTAAATAAGTTTCTATTGACTGGGAATGCGCGTCAGTGTGTGCCGGGGATTATTGTGGGATCTTTTTGTACGTTGCCCTGCATAGGGTGAGGGATTTAATAGGGTGCTTAAAGCATGTCTATAACACGGGTGTTATAGGGTTCAAAAAAAAAAAAAAAAGTCTGTAGGGAAAAATAGATGGTTTCATATTGATGGATTCATTCATCAGCAGGTGGTTCCTGTATTCTTGGTTTGAGGTATGGAGAAAGTAAATTTCAAAGTTAAGCGCACGTGTGGTACACCCTCACCCATCCCTTTTTTTTTTTTTTTTCCTTTTTTTTTTCAAAACTCGTATTCGAGATTTCTTTGGTAATTTTAAGTGGATTCTGTCTGTAGTGAATATCAAAGAGATAAAATTGGAACAGTCATCTTGTATTTATTTTCATTTTTATTTCGTGACAGCGGTCTTTATGTGGAACAACCTGTAGTTTAACCATTGTTTGTCTCTTAGAAAAAAGTAGTTCCCATCTCGCAAATTAATAGCATGTTTCCGTGGTCACGATATCTATTTAGCACCTAGAATACGAAAAGCAATTCCAGGCTCAGGCTTACCTCATACAAACAACAGTTTATATATATATATATATATATATATATATATATATATATATATATATATATATATATATATATATATATATATATATATATATATATATATATATATATATATATATATATTATACATATATATTATATACATATTATATACATTATATATATATATATATATATATATTCTATAATAGAATTTAAAATTTTTTAAAAAATGTATTTCCATATTTATGTCATTAAAAAAAAACTGATTGTTGCACGTCGGTTTTCGATTTTCTTCATTCGTTTGCATTAAAATGGGAGCGGGGAGGAGTTTTATTTGGTTTGATATTCCTTCAGTTCTCAAGTATAAGATTTCTGGTTTACCATCTCATATACACGTCTTACCTCTTACCCTTTCATATATTACCAGTAAGCTTAAACCAATTTTTAATTCTCCTTGTCGGTGCCTGAGCCTGTGGATTCAAGTCTCACTGTTGGCATGGTCATTTGTAACCGTAAGAAATCGGTTTTAAACTTTCAGTCCCGGTCTAATTAACAGAAGATGACATTGGTGCTCCCAACAAGCGAGACAAGCCACACACAATTCACCTCAAACGTGTCTGTGTTTACTTATTGACAAAATGCTTCAGTGACAAATTTTAGTGTTCCCAAAAGAGCTTTAGAGCTTAAATAAACGATAAGCTGTAAATAAACGATATTTTGGAATGCTGTTCGATACTTTCGAGAACAAAGTGAGACGAAGTGCAAGTTATATGCTATTCATAGTGTCGAAAATATTTTTGGGGGATATATTAAAACTATAGATATTTTTATTAGTTTTGAATTTTTAAATCAAAATTTCATCCCCTTTCAAAGTAATTTATCACCTTGCGGAAGATTCTGCTTTCTGATTCGATTCTATCGAAATTTAGGAACAAATAGTCAAGACGAGATAAATTGCCTGTCAGTATAGGCACACGGTTCTTCAATTTGGTGTAAAGCGGGAACTATTTCAATCTTTATGAGCTCATATGCGATAGAATTCTTCTGCTGATTCTGATTTAAGTACCTTATAAAATTTTCGTTTGTTCTACTATTTTGTAGAAGATATTGAAACTGAAAATTTTATGTACGTGTTCTGGACAATAACTAAACAGTTTTCCTCTTCTTATCTTTACACAAGTTACCCATATGATTGATGGAGACTGTTTATTGATCTAAAATATTTTCAGGTTACACCTGGGAGTTGCAGAAAGTACAAATGGTTACTGGGGAATTTTTCTCAGGTCGCTAGCCGTGTATAAACATGTTTACAGGTTCTTTGTGCTTAAGCTCTAACACTGTAAAAAAAAAAAAAGATATTTTTTAAAAAATAAGTATAAATGAAAGAGCTAACACAGCTTGCACGAGTAAAGGTAGAAAAAAATGTTAAATCTTAGTCCAATATGGCTTAAATATGAATTGGTACAGTTAATCTTTTGCATATAACTGTGTAGTTTTAGAAGAAAAATTATGTTGTTTGTGTGACTTTACTCTTTGACTGTATTGCTATCATAATATATTTGTAATAATTCATCCAATATTGTAATTGTTACTCTAGTGCTTAAGTGATGTTAGCTAAATTAAACTACTTTTATGCGATTTATATATATTTATAAAATGTTGTGAAAGGTCCTATATACCACAAAAGCTTCTTGTGCGGTGCGCATCCTTTAATAATAATAATAATTTTTTTTTTCTTTGTAGATAGATATCCCTAGATTTATTCATTTGAAGATAAACTATAGTCAGACCGTGAAATTAAAAAATAAAGAAAAGAAAAAAAAGTTTGTCTCTTGTCCAAGTAATTCCTATGATGTTTTTGTTCCTTAGTACTTAAGCGCTTCATACCAGCTCGTTAAAAATTTATGTAGCGACAAGCAGAGAGAGAGGTGTATAGTGAGAATACTGTGACTCAATATGTGCCCGCGTAGGCTTGCCGTGAGTTATGCTCGTGGTCTGCCTCCTCCTGTTGATTTCTTGTAATACAACACAGCCAGTTTCTTTTGGTAATGGGTAATTTTAAAATTTTTAGGGGGCGTAAACTTTCAATTAAACATTTCAGAAACACATTTCATTTAATTGATGTCGGTACTCTAGGGTCAGAAACATCACTAATAAATTTGTATATCTTTATCCCAAATTTTTTGTTATGTTACCATTTCTATGTGTGTGTTGTGAATTAAGCAAAAGATTCATACAACATAGCCAGTTTCTTCCTTTTGGGAAAGAGGGGGGGGGGGGAATTCACCGCTGTTGAGGAAAAAGTATGAAATGGTGGCCAGCAAGAAAGGTAGGTGTTTGCCTCCATAAAGAGATCAACGGTAAAGCGAAAATATGTCTCTACAGCTTACTAAACGGTTTTCTTGACCACTTTGTTGTTGTTGCTTATGCCCCTTGACCGACAGCAACATCAGATCAAGTTCCGAAGGCTATGGGCGATAAAGGTGCGACTCCTGTTTTGAATTAGCACCACAAGGATCGGAGTCCGACTTGGCTAAATGACTGGTCCCGTAATTTTGAACCGAGTCAAGTGACGAGACCGGAACACTTGACCCCGCACCTCCAGGGATAAATTTGAGAATGTGGAGGACATTGTAGCCACGCCCTATTTTACGTGCCCCGGCCACCATTAGTGAACACGGCGGTAGATTATAATGAATCTGAGCCAATGAAGGTGTTACATGCGAAAATAAAGTATCGGTAATAGATGACTTTTCACTCTGCTTTTGATGATATTACAAAAATTAAAAAATACTCACTGAAAAATTGTTATGATGAATCACTTGGAAATCATCTGTTTATGAGTCCCGAAGATGTAAAACCGTTATTTAAGTGTGACCGTTTTCGCAGAATTAAGATTTTCTTCAACGGTAGCATTTTCCGCGAACAGCGTCCTTGAACTTCTGTAGTTCCTGCTGCTGGCTTTTAACTGGGATGCCGTCAAAATCTCGTGAGATTTGAACCATACACCATAAAAACCTGGAGTGATGTTCGTTTTGAATAGGGATATATAGGTAGGCGTGATGAGGGGTGAAAAAGTAGGATTCTCCCTTGCTTTTTTCTGCCAGATATTTTCGATTCTCTTTCAGCTAATTAAAGTATAATTTATAGTGTTCTGGTGAGCGCATAAATGCGGACGAGGAAGGAAAGAAAACACTGGATGTAGTCAGAGCAGAGGGGCGTCTCACCTCGTCGCCAGAGTAGTAATTTTTAGGTTCGTTGTTTATAGCTTTTAGTTTTTGAGTTTGTGTGAAACGGAGTATAATGGTCATGAGATTTTATCTATCATATTTAAATTGGCAAGGATGTCTAAATCCTCCTATTAGGAGGCATTTTATTTATTTTGTTAGTTTTTTTTAAAAATAGTATGCAGTGAAGAAGAGAAAAAATAAATAAAAATGTAAGTTGAACTGAAAATTATGGAAATGGGGAAAGAAACGTAAATTAAACTTTCTTGTAGAAAAATGATGTCGAAGGATCTTTTTTCATATTAATTAAGTTCAATTTTATTTTTTACCCACTAGTATTCTTTAAAATTAAATTTTAAAAAATACATTTGAATTCAATATTGCTTACAGCTATAATAATTATTTACTTTTAGATTTACTTTTTCACATATTTATTTACTCTTATAATGTTTTCCGGTGAATAGTTTTTAAATTCATTGAAATAACCAAAATTTGGCGCCATGATTCTCACGATGTTTTTCTCATAATTATGTAATTCTTTAATTTGATCAAATAATATCAATAAACTGTTTGTTGATACTTTTCAAATTTATTGGTAACGAAGCCTTATGTGTTAACAAGATTGTCACAAGAACCAGTGTAGTAAAACCAGACTGTGAAACTTACCACAAATACTCGTAAATGTTTCACTAAGTCTTAGTTTGTGAAAGTCATCGTGTTGAATTCTTAATTAGTACTTTTCACTCTTGCAAATTATCCACGGACGTCATTTTTTTATGTATTTACAATCAAATGCATTTTACTGCTTAACTGTTGAAACTTATGCAGGATTTATAATGTGTTTTATTCAACCAGAGTAAAAAAAATGTGGGTTCGCAATAACCTTATTGTGATGTTAGTGAGGTTACCAATACAGTCGAACCCCGTTATAACGAACTTCAAGGGACCAAAGGTTTTGTTCGCTATATCCGAACCATTAAGAAAAATGTTAGAGTTCACAAAATGTATAACTCATTAGTTGCTATGTATATTTAATAATGATGTATTGAAAGAATGATAAAATCTATTAAAAATAATAATTAATGAATTAAATTGACTAAAATCGATTACATTAAACTGGCAAATACTAATTAAATTAACTAAAAATGAAGGCAAATGGAAATAAATTGATTTTATCTTTAATAGTTGCTCACTGTTTTGATACAGAAATAATCAGTAATCTTCTGCTGACGTGATGCCGATTTCAAAAACATTTTGCGAATAATACATCAATGACTCCAACTCTTTCTTCCACTGTTTGTGTTGACAAAAACTTATTAACTACACTCATCTCTGCTGTAGCGTCTGAGATGGTTAAGATTTCGTTATTTATGTGCTCCTCTTCATCAGCATCAGAAGCAGAATCTTCGATTTCAGAATGATTCCTTTTAATTTCTTCCACAATACCTTCATCAGTCGGATTTTCACATTTAATGACTTCATCATCACATATTTCGGACAATTGCACATCACAATCTGAGAATGATGAAATTTTGTGCTTTTCTATCCACATCGTGATAGGTAATTCTTCATCATCTTCAACATTCTTTGCTTCTTCAACATTCGTTGTATCTTCAACATTCTTAAAAAGTTTAAAAATTCAAAAAAAATCAGTTGTTGACTGAAAAAAATGTTCGTTATAGCCGAATCTTTTAAATGCTCAAGGCTCCTCATATTCAGCACATTAAGAAGTTTAGCTAATTATAAAACAATCCATATTACTGCCCCCCGAGTGTATATGACCCCTCCGAGGCAGAATTTGACATATATTCCTAATCAAATAAATGACCGTTACGTTGAATCGTTTTCATCTAGGAGTCAAACATGGCCCATGCCGTATATCCCTTCTTCATATGACCTCCTAATTATTTAAATTTTAGAATGGTAGTGTGGAGAGATTTTGTTCTTATTATATTAATATGAACGTGAGAGAAAATAAATTTGTCGCAATTGAAATTTTTATTGTTTGATGTTCTCCCCCCCCCCTTTATTGATGGAATACAGTCGATTCAGGTTAATCGGACCACATCGGGACGCGATCATTTTGGTCCTAATAGCCGGCTGGTTCGATTAAACGAACATGCCCTATGTTACAAGACGGAATTCGTTCCGAAGGATATATTCTGAATAAGCGGCTGGTCCGGTTAACCGGAATCGACTGTATATATGTATTTGGTGTCTTATAAAACTCTTCAACTTAATCACCTTTTGATATGTTCCTTTTCTGTACATTCGAATATGCGATTTTGTAACGTTTACTACAATTACCATAAAAGTATTATATATATATATATATATATATATATATATATATATATTATTTGTGTGTGTGTGTGCAGCTATAATTCATTGACGTACCTGCGATCATATATATATATATATTATTTGTGTGTGTGTGTGCAGCTATAATTCATTGACGTACCTGCGATCATCCAAAAGCAAATGTTTTCCTCCCATCGAGAGTGATGTGTATTCGGACATCCTCAGTTTGGAAACAGCCCCCCGATTTTCGAAAAAACGTTAACGTTCTATCCTACGGAAAATTGATGACTTCCCATTTATATCTTAGACACGACTCCACCTTTAAAGAGGGGAGGGGGTGCTTGCGTCACTCCCTCTACGCTTCCACTGCGGAAAAAATTACAATAAAAACTATTTAAATAAAAGGTTTGAAAGAAAAGTTCTGACTTCACTAGTACCACAGGCTGAATTGTCCTATCCCATTAGTTTGTGTGGCGAGACCTCCCGATTTCACTTGTTAATTAACGCTGCTATTTGTCATGATCGTAACGTATAGACAAAAGCCTGAAGCTAAAGGAAACGTCGTATTAGAATAGGGTAAATAAAAAAGTAAGATTTGGTTAGGACTCAATCTGCGCACACGTCAGAGAAAGCATAAAAACTTGGCAATTATGTAAATAATTCTATTAAAAAAAAACGAGAGAAAGTTTTGAATTTACGTCCACGTAAATATTGTAAATAATTCTGACGATTTAATGTACTGGAATGATAATTATCTCCAAAAATTATTTTTCCTGAAAAAGTATGTAAACATCAACATTTGAGAGCAGGTGGGACGAGCGAATGATTTTATTTTTTCTCTGCTGGAAGTTCCACAGCAAGAAAGAAGTCATTCTGTGTAAAGAAAATTTGAGATATGGCTCCTGTGAACTATATTTGCTTAAATGTTCTATTATTTTGCTTGCTGGTTAAATAAAAACTATAGAATCGCCCCCTTCCCTCTCTACCGCTACCATCAACAACAAAAAATTAAATAAACAAATGAAAAATTTTGAATATTTATAATAAATAAGAGAGCATGCTAGAAGTCTTTATCGCTCTGATTTATCTAAATTAATACGAGTCGTCTTCCAGTGCTTTTTTTTTTCCCGATTCAATAGCCTTGGTAACCCCGCTAATAAATATTATATTAAAAACATATCATTGTAATGGAAATAGATAATGAAAGGGTCTAGGAATAGTTAGTTAATGAATAGCTAAGAAAAACATCAGAAATGATAACTGGCTAGTTTAAAACAGATAATTAAAAAAAATTGCTTGTGGCACTTACAACAAAAAAGCACATAGGAGAGAATACTGCTTCAATAATAAAAAGTGAGCGAACGAATCTGGCCAATTCCTAATATTATTTCTGAAGATCGCCGGTAAGAGTTTGTTGAGTTGTAATGGTTATGATTTGGACTTAGCATCTCTTACTACTCGTCACACTCAATTGGTTGTTGGATATTGTCATAGGTTTATGAGGACAAAGAAAATGAGAAAGAAAAGCGCTATGAGTAAAATACTAGTTGGGGCATTTTTTTTTATTTATTTATTCTATAGGGATGTTTACTGAGAATCTTGATTATATCTATCAGTGAAGTGAATAGAATGTTTCCGGTAATTATACTTAACTTTCTTTCGAATCGAAATCCTGTTCATCGGCTGAATTGTCTTAGTGACAACACTTCGGAATATTCAGTTGTTAGTATTAGGAATCGAACTATGCAGATGTGAAGATGTGCTTGGCAGATTTTTCAAACACATGTAACAAAGAAGATACACTTTTCCTTGGGCATTTAACAAATGAGGTACACTTCTCTTTATAAACAGCATGTAACAACTTCTCCGTACTCCGTATACAGATCTTCGCTCTCTCCACTCCTTGGAGGATCTCAGTAATGCCCGTATAGGAATCTCTTGGAACGGATTTTACTTCAATCGTAAGGGGTATGGATCATTATACCTATCTCTATTGTCTATCATATTGCCATAAATAGTATTTTGTTTTACTCCCTCAGTTGTATAATATTTGCTGATATAGGCAACTTTTCATTCGTTAATGAAAAAAAGAGAGAGAGAGAGAGAGCTTGCATTTCTTCGTGTGCAAGGGAATGCACCTTTTCGTACGTTTCTGCATTTTCTCCTCGGTCCCTCTCTCTCGATGTGTGTATGTGCATATTTGAGTGAGAGTTATTACCGCTGCTTGCTTATATTAATGCCTGTTTCTATTCCTCCCCCCATCTTCAGCCTCTAAATTCACCTTCGTGCGTAAAGGTCGTCAGCGCCATTCAGCGGGGATTTAGCACGCTGATCTTTGGGTACTTAAGCATCTCGAAAATGCGCTTTATTGGGCAAAGTAATTTTTTTTTGTGGTTGATGTTCGGACGATGCCGTCGGTCGTATCCAGCACGATTTATTGGCTCGTACTGCCGTTCGCTCGCATCCATAGACGCGCTCATATGCGGACGGCATTGGGTGTGAATCGTTGGGCTTCAGTTGGGAAAGTATGGGTTGCTTTTATGCTTTATATTTTCGTTTACTATCTCAAGATTCTAATTTTTTGATACAGCCTTTGTCCTTTAGATAAATTTGAGTTTTTTTTCCGGACTTTTGGAACGGAATTTTCATAAACGGGGAAAGTCTATAGTTTTTCATTTTAATGCTTCACAATCCTTAAAAAATTGTATACACCGTTTCCCATGTTACTTTTAATTTAAGCCGAGAGTTTTAAAAATAGTTTTGTGCACCTACTCCACATATTTACACGATTTTTATCTAGTTATTGATAGCAAATATATATAAATGTTATAAAGTTATTAATACCACCCTTCAGTGAACCCTAGCAGAAATTTCTCGTAGACTGGTGTGTTTGCCTGCTTTTGTATCATCTAATGAAACGAAAACTTCTATTATTTAATAGTGAGAGTTGAATACTCATTTGTGTGCGGTCATTGCTATATTTTACTAATCTTAAAGAGCTGAAAATTTTTATAAAGTTATGAAGCGCTGCTTTCCCCCTTTTTTTAGTAGGAACATAGTACTGGACAATTAAAAATTAAAGTTGCAGTTCTTTGTTTTTGTCTGGAAAATGTAGCGCACTTTCTTTATCCTTAAAAGATTCGCCGCGAGAGAAAGTTCTTCATTTCATTCTGTACTGTACGTATCATATACAGGTAGCCCTCCTACAGCACGGTTTCGTTCTAACACGATAGGATAAATTGCGAGAACCCTCGTATAACACTGCAACCTGTAATACGGTTTCGCTCTAACACTATAAATAAATTGCGAAAACCTTTTTGTACAACACTGTACTTCTATAGCACTATATAGCATGATTTTTGTTTAACACATTTAAAAACTAAATTACCTTAAAATAATGACGGGAAGGAATAATGAACTATAGCGGCTTTACTTGAAAATGTATAAACAAATTATAATTTATTCATTTATAACTCTATAAAATTACAAGAAGGCCTAAGCTTAGCTGGAAATCTTGAATCATTTTTCCTGAATGCAGACCCTTCCGCTGAAAGAAGTCGAAAATTCAAAAGATAGCTGCAAAATTGTCTATCTCCATACCGTGAAATCTACAATGACCTTGTAAGATCTAGCAAATAAACCAAAATTATAGATTTTTTAAAGAGGATAGAAGGTGCAAAAAAATCTAAATGAAGAAAAAGGTTTTGAAAGTAAAGGTGATATCGTTCAATCGAAAAAACGTTTTCGTTTGATCTTAGTGAGCAGTGATAAGGAAGAAATTTATTAAATTAAGGTCGTATTAAATGAAAATAATAATTTTTTGGTTTCTTTTCGTTTTATGTTATACATACATTTATATTTTTAATAAAAATTAAGTTGATTATATGGAATTTTAAAAAAATGTTTGTTTTAATAAGTTTTCGGAACGTAACCCCCTTTTTTTAACTGTCTCATATAACACGGTTTCACACAACGCGGCAGTTTCTAGGAACCTATCTACCATGTTATAGGAGGGTTACCTGTACTTGGAACCATGAATGATAATAGTGAATCCATAAAAACTTTAAATTGTTGGGGATCGTTCTTCATACAAGAAATACTCTTTAAAGTGTGCCCGATAATTTGTAGGAAGTTGTTTCGTAATCCGTGGAATACTAGTGACCACGAACTTAGTCAAGGGGTTTGAGACACTTTTTTCAGTGGAAAGATAATCGTCAAATCCACCTCGGCTCCCTCTGCTAGTGCGTATCAGCCATGATTAACCTGAAGGCCAGAAGCTGCGTAGCAATACCTACAAACTCAGCCGAGGGTTGATTTCCCCTGTTCAGTTATGCTTCAGATGGGCCTGGGCGCCGGACGGCCCATCGGACGTCGGATGGGCCTGGGCCCCTCAGTGGAAAGATAAGAAAGAAAAAAAAGTTAATATATTAATCAATTTAATGCATGGGACCAAAAGAATAATATATGTAGAGCACGTAAGATTATGACTTGTAGGGAAATTTATGTTTAGAAATATATTTAAATTGACTATATGAGAGTAAAAAAATTCAGAGCAAGACTTTCGCCCCTCCTTTTTTTTTTGTTATTGTTATTTCCCTAAACGGTCGTGTAATTAATTTTGCCACCACGGAGAAAGTTGTGTTTTAGCAGAGAGGCAAAATTTAATCTTTTCTTATAAAAGTAATTAATTATTTATTAATCGGGAAAAAATTTTAAGGGGATAATTTTATGTAGACTCAGTTGAAAAGGTCGCTTGAAAAAAATCTTTTTAATGTACGAGATGTACGAAACCATAACAATACAATGAAAACACTGTTGTATTGCACTAAGAAGAAAGCATTACTTCATCTTGTTTATTTTAAGTGTGCATTTGGGATATTGGTAATAATACTTCCAATGGAATGCATTTTTTTTTTTTTTTTGTACCTAGAGCTGAGTATGATGTAACTCTTGCTGTATCAAAATTAGTATTTTGTTTCTGCCTGCGTAAGATCAGCAACAGAGAAAAAATTTATTCTTCCTTCTTAACAGTTTAGATATAATTGTATAGATGAAATAACATCTCATGTTTTTTATGTGTCGTTGTTTAAAGAAGCTTGTTCTTGTTTACTGTGAATATAAATAGAACTTTTCCGGTTGGTTATGAAGGAATTTGCCTAAAATTGAGTTGACATTTTTAAAAATTTCTTTATCTACCAATTGCTCAATTATTTTTTTCTCTCTACATTACACGCACAAGTGCATCTAAATTTATAAAAATATTTAATATTGTTTTATTCTGATCCGGAGTGCGTTATTTGCGTATACAATAGGAACTCAAACCCTATTCATCTTCCGTGAAGCTTACATTGTGCTATCAGATAAGTCTTAGATTTTAAAATTCTGGGAGGAAGCCTATTACAATATCAAATCAATCACGCATAGCATCTTCTGTCGCATATTAAGCAGGTTAACAGCCCGAACTTGAGGCAGCAACAGCTAACTTTCCAGACGGAGCGTTGGCGACCATAAATCAGTAGCAACGCTAGACTTAAAACGGACAGTCAAAACAGACCCATACTCACTCATCACTTCGATGCATGCGTGCTAATGAGGGTTTGAAAAATAAAACTGCATCTCGGAAGTTCTTGTGGTGCGGTTGATTGGGTATATGTGAAGGAATGAACTTGCTGCAGAAGCTTGTACTGCAGCAGTTTTTGTGATATGCCTCAGTTAGCATTTTTGAAAGTGCAAAAATAGTTTTTGTTAAAATATTTGATCAGGCGGTTGTTTACTTAAACTAGCTTAAGTTATAGTATCTCTCTCTCTCTGTGTATATATATATATATATATATATATATATATATATATATATATATATATATATATATATTCACTTCTGAAAACTCAAGGGAAAAAAGTTAGAAAGGATTCAGGGCCCTATGTTGTGATATTTTTTCTGCTTAAAAATCATGAAACGAACGATTCCCTGTGGTTCTTTATATTTTGGTTTTTAATAATTTAAATAAATGGCCTCGGATTGCAGTTTCATCAGAACCCTGTCAGGGGTCGGGTTCTGGCTCGAAGTAATTTAGTTGCATCCAATACTATAAAGATACACAAAGAGTCGCCTGCGTCTAACTAGAGAACATCATGGGTTATATTGCTGATCTACTAGTATGACGAAACATATTACGAACAAAATACTTGGCATCTCTACCAGCCATTGCCAGGCGTGGGGTAAGGATTCTCTCTGTTTGTTTGTTTTTTAAATTAATAAAGCACATTAGGTTCTGTTCGGGTCGGGAAACTTACCTCCTTCTCCTTATCACCCACTATCGTTCCCGTCAGACCTGACGTCTGCTAGATATGATAACTTATAAAAGCAGTAAATATCTATACAAAATTCATGGAAATGAGATGGCGGAGCACATGTAGATACCGCAGTTTGTTGGATGTTTAATGAAGATTTGATAACCAAATTATCGGAATACTTGCCATTTTACGTTGGACCGTACGATGTCTCCTCAGGGATATTTTCTCAGCGGGGGGATGAAGGAGATCACGTGCAGTGCTCTTAATGCAGTTACTCAGAAAACCTCTTCAACCTAAGATTATCCGAAGAGGTTGTTACTTTAATTTATATGTGTGCGTGTGTGTGTGTGTTTGTTTGTTTGTTTTCTTTCTGAAAAGCGTTAAGTATGTCGTTGTAGAGGAAATATGCTGCTTATGTCATTATTATTGCTGGTGCTTTCAGAAAGTGGTAATTCAAAAGCTTAAATAATATTTATTACTAGCCGGGCTTCGCCAGTCTAGCCGGTTGATTTAGGGACAAGCTCCCTTCAGCAATCATTGTTAGAGAATGAAAACACTAAAAAACAACGAATAAAGGTATTTAAATTTTGTGGTGCAACAATAAATAGAGCACAGACTGTCATACAGCGCATACTGTATCAGTCTCGTGGCGCCATCTAGCGGACCTTAGCGCAAATAGAATCATATATTGCATAAAAAATTGAATCAATTAATTTTAAGTGTGTATAATGTTTTTAAACCATCTTAATATTATTAAGAGAAGTAATAAGATTTTAATAAAATTTAATTCTTTTATAATAGAAATGTATTTTTCGGTTTTTTAAATTGCATAATCACGCTGTGAATGATTCACGCTTTGTTTACATCGTATGATCTCAAGAGTAGAATCCAAATAATTCTAAAACTTTTGAAGTAACAGATTAAGTGTACGCAGAAAAAATTATCAGTTTTTTAAGCTCTTTCCAAATATGTAACATTTATGTACTTTCATGAAAAAAAAATACATCGATTTTGACATTTTCAAATATGGCCGAATTTGAAAGGGAGGCTCTTCAATTTCTGGATTCACCCTTCAAAAATTGTTGGTTTTTTATTAATTAAAAATTAACGGTAATAAAATTTAAAAGTCGCGCTTCGAGGTGCACATGTTCAGACTCTTCACTACCCGTGTGCCAAATTTCATAGTTGTAAGTTTCGTAGATTCGTCTAGAGGCAGCACACAAACACTTTCTTTTATTAGTATAGCTGGGAAGCTCACATTCACATGCAGACATTAAATTTCGTACTCTTGTTTCGGTATTTCTTTAGATACTCTCTACCCAGCATATAATGCAATATCAGATTTTTAAAAAATCTGATGATTATCTGAGACCATTGCTAGTTTTTGTTTCACTTATTTTCTTATTTTTTAAAACAACTTGGCCGACTCGAGGATCGAACCCACACCCTCGTTTCCAAATAACAGATTATGTGTTACTCAACTTCTGCCAAAGCGTATTGACTGGCTAACCCAATATCATAAATGATCATTCCGATAAGTAGTATCATGGATAACAAGACACCTGTACGCCGTCGGGAGGGGGGCGTCCCCCAACTTAACTTGAAATAAATTGAAACGTTAATAGAAGTTCAGTTAAAATCATAAAATTGTAGAAAACTTTTAAGAAAGTTGGTTTTTTTTTTTCCGCCTTTTCAAACTGTGAAACTGAAGATTCCGATTATGTCTTTAGCCTTAACACAGTTTTTAACAATAATATGATCCATAACAAAAATTTGATGCTATATTTTTCCCCCTTTTATGTATATTATATTTATTTTTCTCATTGTATAACTCTTGAATACTACTCAAACAACAATTCTATTGTTATTCAATTTCAAAAAATCATAATATTTCATATTTTAAGGACCATCCGGTAGTCAATGCGCTGAAGATGACCCTAACTGAATTCAATTTCTGCCTCCCCCCTCCCCCCCCCAAAAAAAAGAAAGAAAAAGTTAGAAGCACGTTACGCCTATGCGTATATGTGTATGTGTAAATGTACGAGTATCAAATTTTTGTTATACACCACGAAAGCAATCTGCTTAAAATCTATTTGCGTCAAATTTAGACAACTCTCTTTGTAAACAAACTGTAACTATTTAGTAGATTTAAGGTTTCTTATGAGACCTCTTTTCCATGCGAATAAATTTAATGAACCTATCCTATTCAGTTATATTATGCCTACTTTCTCAATCGTATTATATATTTTCTGTGCAATTTATGCAGTGTGTATATGCGTGTATGCTACCGATTGAAGTGAAGAGAAATAAACGGAACGGGTTCTTCTTTATTCCAGTTCTAAGGCTTGTGTGATACTAGAAGTACGAAAATGCGTTTATACGTTGGAAATACGTGTCTGACTAAACCTGGGTCGTTATTTATTCTTACTGTCGTAGGACATGCGCCTACGGGAACTGTCAACACTGATAAAAGGCCTCACAAAATTAAGCTGATTCCCAAATTCCATTTGCAGCTCTTGGTGCATAAGAATTATAATATTTCGCCGGGGGTAACTAGTTAGCGTTATCGTGGAAAATTGCCGAATGAAATTTTTCGTTGCCATCCAAACGTCTCGCTCATCACGCTGTAGTCTGGACCATGAAGTATTTAAATTATGACGAGTGGGAAATATGGTAAGCTATGGGCGCGCAGAAAATTGACAGACTTCTAGGAGTTCAATGTAATTCATATCCTGAACCTAGAAATAGCTATCAATAACAACATTATTGCCGAGTTTTTCCCTCAGTCTATCTCTCTGTCAACCTCACGTTTTTGCGCTAAGTGAAGTGATGCTGAAATCAAGGTATTCAATAATGTGAAGAAAAGCCTACTGTTTAATGAGTGAATGGAGAAGTTCCTCTGTATGAAATATCCTTTACACTTTTTTTTAACGTGTACAAACTTTGAATAAAATTTTTATATATACAAATGCAAACTCTTAATGAGCGATTTCTTTAAAACAAAAATAGACAATTTTCTTAAAAAGTTGGTTTTTTTAAAAATTTATTTATTTAAATATGAAGATAACTTCTAGTGAATCATTAGAAACGTCTTTACCTTTGATGGGAGAATAGGTGTATGATATTGTCATTGCATTTTAAAAGCGTAACTTTTTTTTAAAAAAACTTCCAAATGGTGATTTTATCTTTCAGCTGTGAAAAGAATTTTTAAAAGAGCTGTTCTAGAATTCTATAGTGAATGCTAGAGAAATAGTGTAAAAAATTTAGCAATTTTGGAAGGTTCAGTCAATATTATTTGGATGACTGTTTTGAAATCTCTGTAAGTTGTTTGTATTCTTTTTATAATTTCATAATAGTTAAATTCTTTTCATACATTTTTCTTATGAGATTTTCCGATGTTAGATTCATTTAGAGAATCTTTAAAATTTGAATGTTGACAGTCTAAATAAACTTGATTTTAGGAGGGAAAATTCGTTTTTTTTTTTTTTTTTTTTTTTTTTTTTTTTTTTTTTTTTTTTTTGGGGGGGGGGGGCTGCTATAAGCTGAAACGTCGCCTTGATTGTTCAGCCTTAGTTAAGTTCGCTTATGTTTCAATTAACCTTTCTATCTAAGTTTTTTCAAAGCACTGATATTAAATTTTTAGCAATAAAAAATTTCTAGTCTCATCTACTATACCTGTAATTCCTAGTAAAGTAATAGAACTAAGTCGTGGTTACCCAATATTTACACATTCTAGCAAGATTTTTCTCTAAGATGAAGTGAAAGGGGTCTTCATTTGCTTCTGAATAAAGATGCTCAAGTTTAAATGAAATTTTATTTTCAAAAAATAGTATTTAAACTTTCATTATTTAAGTATAGGTTTAGCAACATTTTCTCTGGGAATATTACTAGTTTCAGGGAATTACGTTCAGCTATGAAACGTCAGTTCGAATGGTCGTAGACCGCAGCTAACTTCCGGGGGAAAAGCGTGTGCAGTTTCAGTTGCCGTTCTTTATAAGAATGACCTTATGTCTGCAAATTAAGAAATTTGCCACGTTGTTTTGACGCTTAACTTTTCAGTTTCATTCTTTTAAAGTCACTATCGTGTCCGGAAGTCCCTGGCAGTGTTTTAACCAAATCGTACTGTGTTAGTTTTCTTCTCAGAAAGTGATGTTAAATGAAGGAAGACTAACCTTATAATCTTCCATCTAGTTTAGCATCAAGCTGCCATAGATGTACATTAATGACCCCAGCAATCCATTTATTTTGCCCTTTTGCGCGTGATTAATTGAATTTCCTCAATTGTTGTTAATTCATCTAGCCCCATCTCCCTCCTACTCTTATAGTAAATGCCCTGATAACGTTTTGATACCATCTACGAGATGTTAAGTTTTCGCTGCTCGGTATTGCGGGAGTCCTGCCCGATTTCGAAAACGCATAAGTGTATCGGCGGATGCACGCACTTGTAAAACCATCGCCCGAATCAGTTACGCCGCCGGTTTCTAGGCTATTAATGTATTCTCAAACCCCTTTACTAGTTGCGTGGAGCGTGAAGGTGGACAATTGGTAGTCACCAATAATAATTCAGCTCTTAGAGAAATGGTAAATGATGATAGTTACGGTAAGAGACGTCGCTGAAGATGCTGGTTCGTGATTAATGGATAGTGGTAGTGGTGGTGTACATTTTCTTGTCTGCGTGTTAGAAGTCGATTTTTGATAGCGTAGATGATGAATGGGATGGCATTGTGGGAAATATTTATTCATAAAATCGTTGATTTCCTTGAGTTCATGTGAGGAAAGAGCCTTAGTCGGTTACGCTTTCACACCTAGGTAAAAGGGATGGTGAGGAAAATTGCTCTCGGTAAAGAGTAAACGTGAGAATTTTTTTCCCCTTCTTATCTCATGTTCGAGAAAGAAGTTGGATTAAAAAAAATATGCAAAATATGGAAATTGCTTGTTGTAGTACTACGTATCGAATAAAATATTTTATATGGGCGAATTATCCATTTCTTCGGCAGTGTGCTTTGGTACTGAGCATTAAAAAGTAAGGATTTTCCATGATATTGCGTAGAAATGTGTGTATGTAAGGGGGAGGGGGGGGGGTTGCCCACGCGATTTTCATGTCATATTTTTCTTTTTAAAGGGTATGAATGAATAAATATGAAGATATTTCATTAAGTATCATCTTCGATCTTTAACTGAATATTTCAGGTTGAATTCCGTTAATTTTGTCTTAAGATTAGGAGAAACTGTTCTATTTCTATAGAACCATGGTTATATTCAAATCTGATGCAATTTATTTTATAAAACTCGGTTTGTAGCATTTGTCCTCTATGCGAGCCGTAGCACGAACTGAACCATGGTCCTGTAATAACGGCCAATGGATCTACACTGCTCAAAAAAATTAGGGGAGCAAGCAAAGAAGTTAAGAAAACCGTGCGAGACAGCCACGTATTGGCATAAAATGGATAGTACACGCGTATCAATGCGCAATACAGAAAAAAAAACTTTAAAAAATTTTTAATTAAGCTTTAATTCTTTGAAAATATGGAAAAACATGAAAAGATGATTTACGGCAACAATTTGGTTACATGTAAACGATAAAAAAAGTATTGTTTAGATATGATGCGAGATTTTTTTAATATGGCGTGTGGTCTCCTCGAACAGCTAAGACTGCTGCACACCTGTTTTCCATGGATGCGATGATTTTATCGATAAGACTTTGGGGAATACTGTTCCACTCCTCAAGAAGTGCAATCTCCAAGTCTCGGAGAGTAAAAGGAGGCCTTGGTCTCGCAGCAATGCGTCGTCCGAGCATGTTCCAAACATGCTCGATTGGATTCAGGTCAGGAGAGCACGCTGGCCATTCCATACGCTGTATTGTTTCAGCTTCAAGCATGTTCTCCTCAAGACGAGCTGTATGCGGTCTGGCATTATCATGGTGGAAAACAAAGGAATATCCAATGGCTGCAGCGTAAGGTATGGCATGATGTCTCAGTATCTCGTCTGCATACCTTCGGGCCGTCAAAGTACCATTCCGAATGACATGCAGGTCCGTACGTCCACCTATGCTGATTCCACCCCATACCATAAAACCAGCTCGTCTGTATTGTGATCTTTCGCGAACGAATCTGGGGTTATTTCGAGTGCCCCTTTCCCTCCATACCAAAACACGTCGGGTGTCACACTCCAGACTGAATCGATGAGCTGTTATCAGTATATACCGGTCATCAGTTGCTGTAGTGGCGCGTGGCCGACCTTGCCCTGGTCGACGTCTAATGTTCCCTGTTTCTTGGAATCGATTCCACAGCCTTGCAACGAGACTTCTGGCGACTCCAACAGCGTCCGCGACACTACGTTGTGTTTGCCCGGATTCAAGTCTGCCCATAATAAGCCATGCCATGGATTCCGGTAAATCACGTTGTTGAGACATTTTCAAGTCACCTTTTCCCAAAAAGAATACCTGAGCAATCGAATTTCACAGTTACGGCAGTGAAACAGACGTTTCTGCAACATTCCGATTTCCGCCCTTATGTTCTTTTTCTGGTTTTTGACGTCAGGAACTTTGATTTGCATATGAAGTTTTCTTCTTCTGTTTCTTGCTAGGCTTTAAATTATGGATGATTTATTTTATGTTACTTATCGGTGTAAGTATTTGCGTAATTTCGTTAAAACCATGTGCTCTCCTAATTGTTTTGAGCAGTGTATAATAAAGGTTTAAATAAATGATTGAAATAATAAATGTGTAGACTCGCACATTTAGTCTTTTGATGTGTAAATATTTTTTTTAGCTATTTGTATTAAATTGTTTAGCTGTTTATTTATCGTCCTACCCTTGTTTTCCACAGAAGAAAAAGAGGACTGGATTTTATTTATTTATTTATTTATTTTTGAAAAGTGCACTTTTTTGATTTTGTCATATTTTTCGCACTTATGTTAAATCACGCAACGATTTTATGTTGAATTAAAACATCAACAATTATTGTCAAAAACTCCCCCTTTTGTGTTAATATTATAATCGAATTTTAAACTTGTTTAGTTTAATTGATTGTACATTAATTAATTGTATTTATAATATAACGGCTGTTTCTTTAATTTAGTTTTCAATTATCTTCGTAAATTTTCGAAACAAATTTAACGCTAAAACTATATATAGAGAGAGGGGGGCAAAGTAAAGTAGATTAAAACTTTTACACCTTTATTGTTAAAAAAAACATATATACGGTTATAAAAAATTCACTTTTATGTTATTTTTCTAATCGGAGAAAAGTAATGAGAGATTTCTTCTATTTTGAGAAAATCTATTAATTACTTTTTCAATAAATGTGTCTTTATTTTTACTCACAGATTCTCTGTGAACGCTAAGCATACAGAGACCAGAAAGTCTCTCTTGAGACATGGTTGATCTCAACCAGGTTTTTACCCGTCGGAGCGTACTAAAAGATCTTTCAATTGTTGTTATGGTAGGAGGTAAGGCTAAAAAAATTTGTAACACTTCAAATTAAAAGTAAATGGTAGTTAATATTTTGTACCTGAAATTGGCGATTAATCGCTCCTGCGTGTATGGAATGGCGTTTATCGCGCTTGCGTTAACGTGTGTGAGGTTACAAGTTAGTATTCAGTTTTGTTAGGCTTTATGATTTTAAATGAAAATTGTAATATTTTACGAGCGCTAGCTAGGTAGAAACAAAAATTAAATTTTCTAGGGGGGGGGGGGGGCAAGAGCCGTCCCTTGCCCTCACCTTTCCGGCACCACTGTGTATATATATATATATATATATATATATATATATATATATATATATATTATTTTATTTTATTTTATTTTATTTTCTTTGTTTTAAATATTTTCTGACTTATAAGCTAATATCCATGGGCTTTCGATGGATAGATCCATACATGACAGGGAATTGAAAGTCACATCCATGTGAAATGTAATTTTTTATATTCTCTTTAACATTCTTGTTTTATCTTTTTATTCGCAAGACTTTGGCAAAAGTGTATGAAAAAATAAAGATTGGAGATTTACCAGACATAGATTGGTATTTGGAAGTCGCAGATGCGGACTAAAGAAAGGAACTTGTCCTCGGAACAGTTTTCTTGATGACATTAACATACATCTTTCTTCACATCTTTGACTCCCATCATTATGTTAATTGTCATTTATTAGGTCTAATTGCACACTTTTCTTGCCAGACTGTGTTGCCCGTATGTTACCAGCTATTGAAACACGGTCGTTAACGCGTTTGTAAAGAAGATGAATTTTATTGTTAAAAGATCTAAATTCGTCATATTCTAAATTTCGAAGCAATACTTCGAGATAATTATAAATTTTGTTACGTTTGTTTTTTGACTACTCTTATATATAATAATGACATGTGTATTGTAACCTATTTGATAGCTGTTTTGTTTCACTGCGGCGTAATATATTTTCATATTGACTGATCATGATTGATATACATAGACGTATATAGCTAGCTATCAACAGTGTCTTGCTGCAAATTACTATATGGTTATTAAACGTTTATTATATAATTTAGGGAGTTGAATAAATTGTTATTTCTTCGCTGTTTTAATGTTGTTTATGTGAGAGTTCCTTTCGTCTAGTGTAAAGTTATAGCATTGTTAAACTGCTCTTAAAAATCCGTGTTTACCTCCTTTTTTTTTTTTTTTTTTTTTTTTTTCTCCTTTAACGTAGAATTACGTTTCTCCATGACGATCCTCCGGAAAGCAAAATTTCGGACGCTAAAACCGTCGTCCGTACCTCGCGAGTTATAATTTTGGCAGTCTGTATCGCTTGGACAATCAGTAAAAAGTTAAACAGAAAAGTACCAAAATGCGTCAAAATTTTGACATACATGTGTATATATATATATATATATACATACATTCATCTATATATATATATATATATATATATATATATGTGTGTGTGTGTGTGTGTGTGTGTATATACAGGCTGTCCATAATTAAAGTCCCACTTTCAAAATGCTGCAAAAAAAGAACCACTGGTCAGAATGACTTCAAATTTGAACTGAATATACTGGAAGAAGGGGAAACGATTTGGCATAATAAAAAAAGTTCCAAAATGTATCAATAGATGGCGCTGTAACATTTTGGAACCTTTTTTATTATGCCAAATCGTTTCCCCCTTCTGTATATTCTGTTCAAATTTGAAGTCATTTTGACCAGTGGTTCTTTTTTGCAGCCTTTTGAAAGTGGGACTTTAATTATGGACACCCTGTGTGTGTATGTATACGAGTATGTGTATATATATATATATATATATATATATATATATACATATATATATATATATATATATATATATATATATATAATATATATATATATATATATATATATATACATACAGGTCGTTATCAAAATAATGAAAAAACTAAGAATATCATGAAAACCTTTATTAATTCGGCCCAGGATCACCTTTTGTTATGTAATACCACCTGATTCACCTTGGAATTGGATTATACAAGTCATGAATAGTGGTTTAGAATGTATTATACCATTCTTCAGGGAAAAATCATGAAAGTTCCTCTAGAGATGCTGTGGTGGATATCGATACCTGGCTCTATCCTCTTATACAGATCACAGTGGTTGGATGATATATAGTTGGGAGGATTGTACGGGGCAAGATAAGATATTTGACTTCTTTTTCATGCTCTTCAAACCAATACTTGACAGATTTAGCTGTATGTATAGGGTTATCATCCTGGAGAACGCTATCTCCTGCAAGACACAATGTTTCACCATAGGATGGAAGAAAAGGGAGCTACAATTTCGACATAGTCCTTCCCATTCAATTGCCCTTTTAGGGTTACAATAGGGCCTGAAGTAAACCATGAGATGCCATCCCAAACCCTGATAGATCTACATCCATGAGTGACAGTTCAGATGAGACAGCCAGAATCTTACGCTTGTGTAGGTGTTTTCCAGACATACGCACGTCCTGTTGCGAGAAACAATGTGAACAATGATTCGTCGGATAAAATGCTGTTTTTTGACATATACTCAACCAGGATTTGCGCTCGTGGCCCATTGTGGACGATATTTTGTATTGGCATCTATTACAAGTGGCTTGGGAATAGCCACTCTTCCGTAAATGCTTTGTATGTGAAGTTCATTTCTACCTCTAATGGTTGATACCGGAACATGCAGATGGAGCTCTTCGGTCATTTTGGTTGCCGTTGTTTTCTTTCTTCATGTCACAATCCGCTTCAATACTCGTCCGTCTCTTTCACTCATCCCTCCCTTTCGTCCCCTATTCTGTTTGGCAAAGGATGTTTTTCCGTGCTCTCAGTATGCTATCATGACTTTCGATACCATAGCTCGAAAAACACCCATTAGCATGGGGGTTGCTGTAACAGGTACTCCAATTTAAACGCGCTCCAACAATTTGCTCTTATTGCAAGGTTTGCAAAGTTTGACATTCTACTCTTTTCCTCAAAAAAGCACGATGCCCTTAGTTTCTTTACTGCTACTTGACAGTAGAATAATATATACACTATATTATATAAAAAAAATACCGGGGGCCAGACTTGTTTTTTAAGGAATACGAAGCACATTCATAAACACCACTTATATTGATAGGTGTTTCCATTATTTTGATAACCACCTGTGTGTGTGTGTGTGTGTGTGTATGTGTATATATATATATATATATATATATATATATATATACAAAAGAGATAAGCAACGATAAGTAATCATACATTAATAACTCGCGGTAGTTTCGTTAGAAGATACTACCTGAATTTTTTTTTCTTTTACTTTCGTACTCGTCTTAACAATTGATGTATACACTTTAAAAAAAATTCGTAAAATATACACTGGATAACCTTGTGACAGGATTTGTTCGTGAAAATAAAATAAGACTATGCTGTTTTTCTCGTTTTTGAAATTAAAAGTGTGTATTTTTCTAAAAGCCTGTTGACGTATCGGAATTTATTCATCCTTCATTGCCCCTGTCATTGTAATTACCATCAGTTCAGCCTAGCGGTTTTGATAGATTGTGTAGAAATATGCTGAGTTGTGCACAGTATTTATTCTCAATATTTATCCCTGTCGTCATATCTGATTGATCGATACAGCCACTGGAAACAATATTGCGGCACATTATTGAAAGCTGAATTTGGCCTTAAATACTAGTTTCAGTGTGCATCGAATGAACTGTGATTTTATTGTTTGATTGATAGCCGTTTTCCTTTTGTTAGCTTCAACTCAGTAACAGTTATAATCTGATCCATCACTACCCATTTTAAAAAAAGTTGTTTAGTAGTAACTTTCAATAAATCAGCATATCGCCAATATTCCTGTCGTAGGATGGCAAGCCACTTGCATCGCCTATCTAGGCTTATAGCTTACGTTCCTCTCTTTTTTCTTTTTTTTTTTTCATTATTGTCATTATTGATGTTTTCGTTTTTCTATTTTTTCCAAATTTAACTATATTGGACTGAAACATCTAATAATAATGCGAATTCATAGAGAGAGGGCACCTTTACCGAATTAATTTTTTTTTTTCCGATGTCATTTTAGCAGGTAGGCACAGGAATATTTCTTAATTTCAACTAACAAATCCATGTTGAGGATCAGTGAAGGGGAAGATACTCTTCTGTGAGGCTAACGAGATTAACTAATTATTTAAATCCGAACCTATCTAGTAAGAAGTGTACTTATTCGACTGAAAATTTTCCCTTTGCAAAGATATCCCTTAAAATGGCTCAAATTTTTTTTCCATAAATTTCTCAGTGATATGATTTTTAAAAGTGGAAATATATATTTTAATACTCGGGTCGGGTGTATTTTTCGAGTTAGACTAATTTTCATAAATGAGTTGGCTTCAGAGGATGTTCCTGCGGGCTTTTTGTGTTTTTACCGCCTATTGAAAACTGTAGGTGCAGTGAAACTTCTTTAACACAACTTACCCAGGCGAAGCATTGTTCTCGAGAGATTTATCATTATCGAACGTCTTTCCACGTAATTCAAAGCAAATTTTAAGAAGTTCTTTGGTTTAATATTTTGAGGTATAATTTTTAACTGATATTTAATAAATGTTCAAAACTATTTGAATAACAAAAAACTTATTTAACAGATTACTGATATCAATAACGAAATGCCAGATTACAACTGAGAATTCAATGTTTCGCTTCTAGTAATGGGGTTATACACTTCTGAATGTATTATATCTGTGTGTGGGTCTGGATGGGTGTGTTGCTGAATCGCAAAGTACATATTGCTTATATCAGTTCATTTAAGTTCAATTTCATTAGAATTTCGACGGGATTTTCTCGATACCTCATAATTATATAATATATTGCCGGCCATTTCACATTTGTTAGGGGGAAAAGATTGCTCTCTACAGTGGCACTGGATGTCATATAAATATAATTTATTAAATTATTCAGCAAATAAAATTGAGTTATGTAAGTTACATTGTTTTAAGTTACCCAGTTCCACTAGATTAGGACAGAAAATAAAAAGATCGACCTGATCGTTGTCGACAGTTTTATTTTTTCTTTACTATCTTAATCTACATGCAAACAAAAGCAAGCGTATAACTAACCGTGAGAGTTTGTTCGATATATTGAAGATATTGAACCTGTCCTCCTATCGAAATCCGTTCCTTTTCTGTCTTCATCTACTTTAATCATACCTGCCTTCCCTAACCGTAAAGGCCTAATGTTCTGCGAGATGTACGAACTGAAAAGGCATACGTGATATGAAACTGAATGATACCAATAGTATGTGTAACGGTTGCGAGACGTTTTTCTCTGGCAAAGAGAGTGGCACAGATAGAGATTTTCTGTTCGCGTTCTGTATGATTTCGTTAAGGATAGGACATCTCTTGGGGGAAAATGTATGTTCGATATCTTGTGCCTAATACTTATGACCATCAGATAATGGAGATCTACTGGAAGCTTTTGATACTTTATGTCTGGTTAGCAGTATTATTTATTTATTTATTTATTATTTGTTTCGGATTATCCGTAAGAAGATGCCAAATTGCTATTGATGATATTTATCTACATAACATCTTTCATATCTTTTTATGTTTTCTTTTTGTTTACATCTCTGAAGCTGCAAGCAAAGATTGCTAGATAAAATTAGAATTTTTTTAAAAATTTCTTTTTCCCGAAGATGTTCTGCCAGAAAAATTAGAATTTTATTCAAATATTAAAAGTGACTTCTAATATAAGTATTATGTTTAATTTCATCCACCAGTTGCAGTTGCCACGATATTATATTGAGGTATTTGGTAGGAAAAACCAAAGGACAACATGGTTATATTATTACTATCCTTCAAGAAACGATGGGAATAATTTTGACATCATTTAGATGCTTGTAGATTGATATTAATTATGCATGTGTGAGCTTGCTAAAGAACACCAATTCGAAAGACATTTATACTTGTACAAGCATGAAAATTTGTATACACATATGTATGAACTTTTAATGTTCACCTTATAATTTTCGAAACTGGGGTAATGCAGTCTCAGGGGCTTGGTTTTGGGTATTCTCGTGCATTTAGCATTTATTTATTATAGCCAGCCAGCATATTTCCTTTCTTTACTTCTCAGTTTCTTTGTTATTTCTCTTACCAATACTGACTTTGATTTTTCAGCGGACAATCTAAATGTATTTATAACACCACGAGTGTCATTTGTGGACAATTGCTCGGCAATCACACTTGAAGGGATTCGTGAAAGATTAGATAGCACCCACATTACGGAAAAGAAAAATCTGAAAATACTTAATACCCCTCTCCATTTTCGTTATTCTGCGTCTTTTCCAAAGGTCGGCTGAATCTTAACGATGTTAAGTGTTGCTAGCTTAGGGAACGTTAAAACCACTCGAAATAATATCTGTCATTGTGTTTTATCTAGCTTTTGATATTAGAGACTCTTTAGCGGCCTGTATTGTCCTTAAGTGGTAGCAAGGATTTGTAGATTGTTTCGTAGTGTTTGCTGCCTCCTTGTTTCTCGTTTATCTCGATTGTTCAGGCTGTAATGGCGGTCTTGAGGAGGTTTTTCAGAACTCTCTGGAGTTGAGCAGTTATCTGCGTCATTTCTCTTCTTTTCACGCGCTTGGCGTTCTCCTTGGTGCTTGTTTATTTGTTCGTAGTATAAAAATTTAGATGCTATTTCCCTCTAAAAAATAATTTATGGAATGTGTGTCTTGTCGGTTTTGCACTATATGTTGTTAGGTTGCTGGGAATGACCCAATCATTAATGAGACTTTCGATTTAGTGGATCTAAGTAGATCGATCTTTTTCCGTGTTTGATGAATTTTATTAAAATTTATAATGATAAAAATCTGTTTGAACACCATATGTTTGTCAGATTGTGTCCTTATTATATGCCTAAGTAATCTGTGGAATTTTTAATGACTACCAAGTTCCGTAGATACTACGTCTTTAAATAGCCCCTTTCTTTTCGAGGATACTCATCTCTCAGGAAGACGAGGTCTTGCACACACAGGTTGCAGGCTTACTGTGCTTATGAATGCGTGCGTCTTCAGTACCTCAATAAATAGCATCAGAAAATATTTATCTTAGACATTCAGAGACTTCCCATCTTTAAGGAGTCATTGCTTCTTACGAGTGACATATACCATCTGTTAACCGATTGTAAGATCTCGCAGGAGACTGATATATTTCAAACGTTTGAAGGCGACTTGTATGTTGATATATATACATCCTAAGAATGCGATTTCTAAATACTTTATGTACTTTTTTTCTAGTTTGTCTCACCATAGAATGATGAAATCGATGTTAAACATTTATTCTTACTTGAATCTTCGATTTGAAATTTGCTTTAAAAATTTTACAATGGTGTTAATTCATGATCATCACTGGATCCAGTGATTCATATTGGCTATAATTATTGTGCTTTTATACTAATGAAATGTTACCATTTTCAAAACTATTAATATTTAACCATTCTTGCTCTCTATACAATACTTTCTTACGCATTTCTGTGTAGCATAGGGCATATGTTTGTTCAAGAAGGATGAGCTAGTATATAATGTCGAGGAAGTCTTTAATTTGCCCTTTTATGACATGAAGGGGGTAATCTTTTAGAGACATTCCTTTTTTAGTTCAGGTTTAAAATAATATTAGTGAAAAAATAGGTAAAAATATTTTTTTAATTTAATAATTCTTATTTATTGATATTCGATGCATGATGGCTGGAAGCTTCTTAATTATTGTAATCTATAGCTGAAGTTTGACTGTTGAAATTGCCGAGTATGGATGAATGCCACTTCGTATGCCGAAGAGAATAATTGTTTTATCAGGCTAGAAATATTTTTGGTCCATATCATACAACTATTTAATTAGTGCCTCATCTGTGCTTAATTAAAGGAAATGCCTGTAGTGACGAATGTAGCTATAAACTCTACTCGAATCTCTCCATTACTTGATATATCCTTTAAATTTTCTTTTAAAAATCGACTATTGTAAGGTTCTATTCTTAAAACGAATGCAGCGTTTTTTCATCAAGCTAACCCTGCGAATCTGAAAGCATAAGGTTGCTATTGCTCGAAAATAAAAACATTAAAAAGGAAAAGTATCTGAAACATGACCAATCGTTTCGGCTATTTATGTCTTTTGATGTCGCATATATTTCACGCTGCTATATAAAGGCATGGTTGAAAGATTGACTTGTGACTTTTTCTTCATCCTCTCTTTTTTTTTCCCCTGCTCGTGAAGTGAATAAATTTTTTTCAATTTTCCCAAAAATATTAATATCTGCATGGTAAAGTTTTCATTATGTTGCATTCACTCTCTGATAAGATGATGAATTATTTGTATACTGAATTATGTATGAAAGTAGTGAAGTCTTTTTACTTGAAACTGTATTATCGTTTTGCATTATCAGATGGTAAATTTTAATTTAGTACTTGCTTACAGTTTGCAATTAAATCTGTGGGTGTTTTTTCTTATTAACAGAGTGTTAACCCTGCTGTTTTATTAAGGCTATTTATATATATTAAAAAAAACTAACTTTATAAAAATTGTCACAAAAATAGGCTCTTCTCATCGATTGCGTATTAAACTGATTATTATTATTTATTCTTGTTGCTCTTAACTTTTTTTTTTTTTTTTTTTTTTTTTAAATCATCGTTAAACTACCATCAGTTTATTTATAAATGCTCCTTGGTTTTCTGTAACTATAGGTTCATGTAAACTTTCATAATTTTTTTCATTCCTAATTAATTTTTTTTCACGAATCAAATCAGTATCTCTTCCTATATACTGCATATTTTTTTATGACTGTAAATATATGGCCGACTTTCCCTTCCCCTACAATTCGGATTGTATTTATCTGATTTTAGAAAAACATCACAGATTTGACTGACTTAGACCAAAAGGTTTAACGATTTTGAAATTATGTTAAATGATAAACCGTAACGTTTTAAACTATTTAGTTCAATTAAAATCTCATTGCGTTAAGACTGCTTATCTTCAGTGGCTACAGCGCTATCAAAATCATATGCTGGACCTGTAAACCCCAACAACGGTCATCTACAATAATTCTTAGGTATAAAAATCCAAAGTAAAATTTATTTATTTTACACAACAGACGTTTTTCAATATTTATTTCTTCACTGACTGTAAAATTTTTAATATTCTATTATGGCTCTCAGCATTTTTATGTATGACGACACTGTAAATTGTAATTTATTTAATTAAATTTTTGCATGGCGTGCAGTTTAGAATCTGTTAAACCATCTTTGGAGTTTTTCGCCAGTTCGTCTTCAATCTTTGCAATCAAACGGGCCTCTGGGGTGCGCGCTCGAAAACTGGGTGCTGCTGCTAATGTCGTTCATTTACCGTACTTAGGTATTTCTTTTTTCCTCCTTTCTTTCGCATTAAAAACCTGTTAAACATGTTATTTTCTTCTTCTCATTCCTTATGTATACACGAATCTCCTTTATTTTTGAGCCACTGAACGCCTTTGCCAGAACATAGGAAGGATCTTGATTTTAAATTTAAATGAAGTTGGTATTGCCAAATAAATTAATTTTGTTCACTTCTGCTCTGGGGTAAAAAATGTTTTCGTTTATTTATTTTATTTTCATTTTTCATCATTTATATCTTACATTCAACAACAATTTAGTTTCATTAATTTTAAAACGGCAGTTCTAGAATTTCAGCAATTTTTCTTTTATTTAATGTTCTGTACAGATTATATACAGAATTTTTATTACAAAATATAAAAGTAATATTTGACTGCTCTAAATTTTGGACTCATTTAAAATTTTTTTTTCTGTATCAAGAATGGGCAAACTTTTTTCAGGTTTGGGGTAGTTATAAGATATTAATGTTTTAATATTTAGTACATTTTTGTTGTTGTCTAGATCAGGGGTTCTCAACCTTTCAGGCTCTACGCCCCCCCTTTGAAAACTGTTCCGAGGTTACGCCTCCCCACCACCACCACTATATGTGGTCAATACAAGTATAGTACAATCGGAATTTGAAACTGAAGTTGGTTATTAAATGAAAATATAGAATAGATAATTTCATACACAAAATTTATTACTACACATATCTTAATTTGGAACACATTATTATTAGAACATATGAAATCAAAGAATTAAATACAGATCAAATATATTTGAGGTAATCAAGGATCTAGGTGAGGTTGGCATGTAATACCAGTCACTTTCACAACATTAATGAGGGGACTGGCACTATTTGTCCTTGACAAGTTTTTGAATATTAGGTTGTAACTGTGACAAAGCACACCTCAGGTCACTTTCAACATCCAGACGTACGAAAATTATCTTATTTTTACAATTACGACAACTATCGTGTACGACAATTATTGTGTTCGTGTTCGTATGTCGAAAATACGTTACGGTTACATTGTGACCGCAAAATTGAGTACAATAAATGAGTTAGTTTTACTTTTTATTTTACTTTCTTTTTAACTCACGCCTCCCTTGAAATTCTTCTACGCCCCCCTAGGGGGGCGCGCCCCCCAGGTTGAGAATCGCTGGTCTAGATGATATGAAGGTGTATGTGATTAATGTTACCGCGAATAGATGAAGTTCTTGTGATTCCAGTTCAAATTCTAGTAGTGATTCGCAGAAAGTTAAGTGCTTTTATGTCAGTCTCTAACAGCATTAATCGCCGTTTAATCGCAGAAGACACTATTCACTTATCATAAAGTGGTAAACTACTATAATTCCCGGAGTGGGGTATGGAATTTTAAAACAATTAGGGTTTCCATTCATGTAGTTAGTAAACCGTTCACATTTCAAAGAATCAGAGGTATGTATCACCAAAACTCTCTTGCAGGCTGTATTGCCCTCTTTCATCGGCCATATTTGGCTTGCTGGACGTGTTTTGGACGTCCAACCTTTTGTTGTCTAATACAATTGAAAATCGGCCATCACCTGGCTGATTTTCAATGGCCGAATGGCTAGAGCGCTGGCACTCGGTTCAGATCCAGTGGGTTCGAGTTCCGCTGTTGGCATGGATGTTTGTAGCCTTTCGGAATCGGCTTTAAACTGTAGGTCCCGGTCTAATTAGCCCTCGTGTAGCAAAAAGTTGACCGTAGCGCTCCAAACCAAACCAAACAATTGAAAATAAAATTCTTCGTTTTCAACCCCTCGGAGTCTCAAAATGTTACAGTGGAGTCCCGATAATCCGAAATGATTGGGACCAGACCCTTTTCGGAGTAACGAATTTTTCGAACTAAGCGAAATCATTCTTAAAATAAACTTAAAATAAATTACATAGTAACGTGTGATTACATAAATATTACATATTACGTGTGACATATTACGTGTGATTACACAGTTTATTTTATAAGGTATTTCTAAACATAAACAAATCTCGGGATAAAATGGGTGATAAGAGAAAGGAGCGCTGCCTAGTACAGTACAGCAGTGTAAGATGTTCTAACAATACGTCACAGTGCTCGACAGTTGGAGAGATGCGTCGTTACTGTTAGTGTCAGTTTAGCATTAACATAAACACGTGTTGTTTATTCTACTATGCCCTACTTTATTATACTACTGTTGTCTAACTTTGAATTTTCTTGTAATTTTCAGAAATATACTTTATATTACTTGGTATCACCGCAATTTTATTGTAACTTTTGCTCATTTTGACTTTTGGTTTCGGATTAAGCGGACTTTCGGATTACCGAAGTTCCGATCATCGGGACTCCACTGTATTTTCAAGCAAAAAATTTTTGGTCGTTGAAATGGATCCCCCCCCCCCCTACTTTAGGTTACGTTACGTTACATAATGACAATTATTTATATACTTCGTAATGTGTAACTTGTACGATTTAATTCCATTGATGATATGTTTGATTCATAGAATAATTAGTTACTTTAACTCGGTTGATCATTAACAGCCCGTTTGTTGAGGTTGGCGATTTATCTCTTTTCAACGTAATATAAACATCCTCTTAAGATTTTTACTGAATTTTCTCAGATTTTGGAGAAACTTTATTAATATATAATGTAAACAGTATCTCTCTGTAACTATAAATGTTCTGATGTGTAACTTTGCTTGAATAAAATCTTAACCTCATTTCTCTTTACTCCGAGCGCTTAATTTATTAATCATCCATATCCCGATTTCCATATCCCGAAAAAAGAAAAACTTTAATGCTGAGTTAAATTTGGCCATCGTTCAAAGCCAAACCGAGAGATGTATTCGTTTAATGCGTTTCTATTTAAAAGTCATGACGCACTAGTGTGAATTGGGTGTACCGGCTACTGCTTCTCCAATTTCTTTTCTTATTCTCCCTGAGCAGAAACCTGTTGCACTGACTTTGCTTTCTCCCTTATATATACAGCCCCTCCCTTTACTTTTCTTCCTTTTTTGCTCCTTTCTATGCCCTTACGAAGTGAGAGAACATACATCTTTTCCATGACTCCGGGCGTTGATGAGATGCAACTGTAATTAGCCCGCCGGCAGAAGCGAAGATAAATCAAATCCCAATTAACGTTAACTAGAGGGACGCTGCAGTAAACTTAATATGTTGCAATGTGCGTATATGCATATCGTTTTGGGGACAGATAACAATATGGTTATTGTTCCTTAATCATTCGATTATTTTTATTCCTTTTTCCCAAAGTGCGAATGCATGTACAATAATCATGATATATTAGGGGATGAAAATGATATTTTAATTGGGGGATTTATTGATATACCACTTGATAGCATTTATCGTGTATCATCTTGAATCGTTTACGCTTGCATCTATACTTTTGTTAAATAAGCAGCTTAATGCGGGCGAGAATAGTTTCTATTATACGGTGTGTGAACTGTATTACGCACTTGTACATAATTCTTGCATAGTTCAGACTGACATTATATTACCTTCATGCACAGATAATAAATCATGTAAACAGTTTAGAATATACTTTTCCCTTACCTTTTTTTAAATATGTGCGTGCAGGTATCCTGTGATCTAACTTCCGTTCTCCTATCTATGAAAACTGAATCATTTGTTTTTGTCGAAGGAGTACAACTATTCATGTACTTAAAATAGAGTTTCTGTTTAGTTTCTTATGCTGGTCTGCAACGTAATTGTTCGCATTACTAATACATTCGTGTTGTTTTTTTATAATGAATGAACTATCGTGAAAGATGTGGATTTGTTTATAGGAGTTTGCAGCAAAGTGTTCAGATATTTTGTTTAGATAGAGAGTTTTTCTCTAATGAATTCTCGTTTTTTCATCTTGTTCCTTTTCCCTTCCGAGACCTTTTCATCCTGGGCTTCATCTTACCTAATGGTAGGGGCGGGACACAAGAATTATACCTTGCCAGTTTTCCGTATAACTATTTGAGGTCAAAGGGAGAAGCAAGGTTCCCCTATTTTCTAATTACCATGCGCTGAGTTTTAGGGATTTCTTTGAAATATAGCTTAGAAGTTTTGATAGGTGGATGACGCCGAGATGTCCCCTACTTCTAACGAGACAAAATATAACGTTTTCCTTTTCTTTTTTTAAGCATTGTTTATAGGTGTGCAATTAGTTGTTGTAAATAGTTGACCAAGAAACGAGATTAAATGTCACCAAATATGATTTCTATTAAAGAATGATTTTTAAAAGAAAATCACCGCAATGACGTAAAACGTTTGCAGATAGCTTCGGCGATTCTTCCACTGTGACAGTAGTTTTGGATGCAATCTCCCCACGGAAGACAATTACAGTTTCCGAACCTGTAGTTAAGTTGCAAAGTTTTTTGCTGTATGATGGATTGGAGTAGCCTTTTTTGTCTCCTGGAACTCATTGTTCGTTATGTTAAAGAAATCTGACGACTTAGTTAATTGGCAGCATTGTTATGTTGTGCAAATTATTCTTTCGAAACACTTAAAACTATAGGAAATATTGTATTGTTATTCTCTGTGACACCAGAGTTGGGTCTAGCGTCCTCTGTTTCATTTCTCGGATGCCAATTACCGTTGGCCTACCATCATACGATCACCCATTCTCTGCAGCCTCTCAATATGAATACAATCCCTCACTTCTTACCTCTCGCCTTGGGGCCTCGTCTCAGAAGAGGGAGGGGGCAACACTATGATCAGTGTCATCGACAGATTGGCCCCACAGATTCTGCCGGGGAAACGAGGATACATTTATTATTATCTTCTTTTCCCTGGCTATCTACCTCTGCCCACTTTTAATCATTAATGAGGATTTCCACAGGTGACTCGGTGCTGTTTCGACGTAACGCATTTCGCGGAATGACATATGACTGCCGATCGCATTTTAAACAACTCGTTTACAAGTTGCTTAGCATAATTAATTTTCTCGCGGTTTTTGATCGCTCGTTGTTTCAGGGCTTCTTTCTTAATCGATGGGAGCCATACCTCGTTAGTTTCCGTTTACGTTGTCTTGTGTGCTGATTGGGGAACCGAACATCGTGGCTCGGCTTTTTAGCGAGAGCTGAGAACGTTCTTTTTAGTTAATGCTTACCGAATGCATGGAACTCCAAAACTATTGTAATCCTGAAACTATTTCACGCATCAGACACTGTCAAGATAGCATAAAAATATTTTTTTTTCTTTTGCGCAACGTTTATTTTTCAGTGATATTTAGCGAAAATTTGCAATAAAAGACCATTTTATTATTCCATTTTTACAATTACGGATCCTCTTTGTCAAGGCTATTTTAATGGATAAATGTTTTTAAATGGTGATAAGAGGGGGGGGGGAGTCACCACCGTACTAGAAAAAATATATATACAGTGGAATCTCGATCTATCGTTTTTCAAGGGACCGATTGAAATGAACGACACATACGGAAAAACGGTGGATCCGAAAACGATCGATCGAGATTCCACTATATATCCTTTCTCCCAATACTTGTCAGAACTCTCTCCGTAGTGTATATCTCTTTGAGATAGTGGTTTAGAATTCCCGGCCAACCGACAATACTACTTTTCTTTTGATACACATCAATTATTTATACTGAAAATTCCTGGAAGCCGACTGAGAATTGGGTCGTTCTTGTCGCTGTTGGTTAAATGTATCTCTCTCGATCTGTGGTTTGAACCTTGAAGGCGTCCCCGACTTGAAATCGTTGTATTCTTGGAACGTAATTTTCTTTCCTCTGTAAATATAATAATTTTATTAGAACGATAGATATAATTATTTTTTTGTCGACATTTCTTGTTTGGAATCTTTTTTCACCTCCAAATCGAAATAAAGGGGAAACAAATTTTGAAGGTTATCTGCTTGTGTGGTCATCTTAAATACATTTTTTTCAACTTTTAATATTTAAATGGATTCATTCTTTAGTATTCACTTTCAGAAATTGTTTAGAAATTCCCCTAATCAATTATAAATTCTCATAGATTTATTTTGTCTGCTGAACGCCTGGCTGGATGTACTCATAACCAGTCTATCGTAACTATGCCGCATAATGAAATCTTTAAAATGGCAAATGTATGCAATAAAGAAGACCAAAAACATTGCTACTGATGCACGCTCAAAATCAAAAGGGTGTAATTGCTGCTTAGCCCATCAACTGACTTTTCTTATAAGTATATATTTTGTTGTGAAAGTTATTTGTATTGAGTTTATTTTTTGTAAAACATGTTTTATCTGTAAAAGCTTTCGTTTAAGTTTTATATTTTATTATTTATTTATTATTACCTTTTGTTATTTATTTCCTTAAATAGCCCATCAACTGACTTTATATATTTTGCTGTGAAAGTTATTTGCAATAAATTTATTCATTGTAAAAAATGTTTTACCTGTAAAAGCTTATGTTAATTTTTTACTTTTATTATTTACTAGGGGCTTCGCCCCTAGGCTCGCTACACTCGCTCCTCTGTTATGGCTAATAGCGAGATACATAGGGGTAATTCTCGGGCAATGTAACAGCTTCCATCCATTTACTGTTGTCACCCTTATTGCGAAGAGCATTTCATCACTGTTGAGTTATCAGCTTTAAAATCCAATTAAAAATCGAAAATTTAAGATATAGACTTGAAATGATGTTTATATGAATGAGAAAGCTTTCAGCTTCCAGATGATGTAAATATTTTCTTTGTAAGATAAAAACTCGAGGAGCATCGATATTACATCCACATAGGGGACGATATTTCTTGAAAAACTGTTTCATTTTTTGATGAAAATATTAGTCTGTTTTAAAATATTTTTAAACAAATGAGGTCTAGTTTGAGAGAAAAATGTCTGTAGTCTTAGATTGTAAAAAGATATCATTTTTTGGTGAGTTATCGTAATCTGAAGATGAAAAAGTCAATATTTTCCTACAATACATAAAATAAAAAAAATCCCTTAAACTCCGACGAATATGAGACATGTCTTACTTTGTTCCCCACATTTTTCTACATCTATTGGTATCGGTCTCGACCCCATACCCCCAGCGGTTTCGGAGGAGATAACGTGACAAGCTTTTGACAGCGGCGGCTGCCGCTGCTGCTGCAGCGGGAGTTACTTTTTTTTAGAATAGAGAGATTTGTTTATTATTACCTTTTATTATTTATTTGCACAAATATCGCGAAACCCCATTTACATCATTCGCATTTATGCATCTTTCTCTTTTCCTGATTTTCAAAATATGAATTACCGTTCAGTAATTTCATTTACAGTGAAACCTCTAGCCGGCCAGCCCTCTTAAACAAGCCATATTTTGTTCAGAACCAATTAGACTCCATAGAACCAATGTTATGGAAAAAAAACCTCAAAATGGCCACTTTTTCCATTCCTAGCCGCCATAGAGAAGTGTCACTGTATATGGTTTATTCATTACGTTTTGACTTTGTTTCTTATAAGTATTTCTTTTGTTAAGCGAAAGTCTGTTTTTGTGTTGTTAAAGAAATTATTTCGAGTCAGACCTGATGTAATCAACGAACTTTTTGGAATTCAGTCTGTTTTTCATGATCAATTCATGTTGATTCTACTTTTTAATGCTTCTTTATCGTAAGAGTTTCTCAAAATAGGTTTTCCTTTGTTGACTATGAATACTATAAAAACTTGACCTCATTTTAAAATGTTTTGATCAAGTTTTCTCCATCCATTTACAATTAATGCGAAGCGAAATCGTCATCAAAAAGCTAACTCTATGCGAAAACTCTTTGCCATGGTTATTAAAAATAAATTTTAAAAAAAGTTTTAAAACTGCGTCTGTTTCCTTGCGCTTTGTTTTTCAGCCAGAAGTTTAAAAAATAAAAGTTTAATATTTATAGTTTTGAGGTATGCTATTTTCGTGTTTTAGCAGCAGTTTAATTATACTAGACATGTACTTCTTAAATTTTAATTATGTATATAAATGTTTAAAGTTTCTTTAATGTTTATATACTGAAGAGACGAAAAAAAACTGGCACAGGCGTGCATATGCAAATAATGGAGATATGCAATCAAGCAGCATAACGCGATGCGGTCGGCAGTGCCTATGTAAGACAACATGTGTCTGACGAAGCTGTTAGATCGGTTCCTGCTGCTACAATGGCAGGTTATCACGATTTATGTGACTTTGAACGTGATGTTATAGTCGGCGCACGAGAGATGGGGCATAGTATCTTCGAGGTAGCTATGCAATTTGTATTTTCGCGCTCGACCATTTCACGGGTGTATAGTGAATATCAAGTATCCGGCAAAACATCAAATCTCCGACAACGGTGCGGCCAAAAAAAGATCTTGAATGAACGGAACTGTCGACGACTGACGAGAATCATTAAACAAGATACACGTGCAACAACACTTCCTCAAATTGCTACGGATTTCAATGCTGGAGTATCAGCAATTGTCAGCTTGCGAACTGTTCAACGGACCGTCATTAATATGGGCTTTCGGAGCCGCAGGCCCACTCGTGTACCGTTGTTGACTGCACGGCACAAAGCTTCATGCCTCGCCTGGGCCCGCGAACACCTCCATTGGACTGTTGATTACTGAAAATACATTGTCTGGTATGACGAGTCTCGTTTCCAATTGTATTAACCTCATGAATCCATGGACAGTGCATGTCAACAGGGGACTGTCCAAGCTGGTATAGCCTCTGTGATGGTATGGGGCGTGTGCAGTTGGCGTAGACCCCTGATACGTTTAGAGACGACTCTGACAGGTTACGGGTATATAAGCATCCTATCCGGTCATCGACACCCATTCATGTCCAATGTGCATTCCGACGGACTTGGACAATTCCAGCAGGACAATGCGACACCCCACATGTCGAGAGTTGCTACCAAGTGGCTCCAGGATCAGTCTTCTGAGTTTAGACACTTCCATTGGGCACCTAAATCCCATGAACATTATTGAGCATATCTGGGATGCCTTGCATTGTGCTGTTCAGAGGAGATCTCCACCCCTTCGCACTCCTGTGGATTTGTGGACTTTTCTGCGGGATTCATGGTGAGAATTGCCTCCCGGATATCTTCAGACATTAGTCGAACACATGCAGCCCATCTGCGTGCTTGTGGGAGGCCCTACACGATATTAATCAGGTGTACCAGGTTTTCTTGCTCTTCAGTGTATTTCTCTATAAAACTCGTACGAAGTAAATGCAGTTTTACAACGTCCCATATATTGTAAAATACGTTAATGAAATGGGGGTCTTCCTGTCTGCGTAAAAATTCTTTTCCGCACCTGAAATTATGAAAATTATTCCAGTACTAAGTTCGCTCTTCCGTGAGTTTTTAAACCGTCAGAAGAAAAAAAAAAGGGGCAAACAATAAATTCACTTCTGAAAAGAATAACACAAGACGCAACTGATAGTAATCTGTGAGGGTGACGCTGTATGCAAGAATAATAATAATAATGGGGAAAAAAATCTCAGCTCTTTGATATCTCTTCTCTTTGCGCCCAAGTGGCGAAGCAGCTGTACGTCAAGCAAACTACGCCACTAAACAATGGCTATGCCATGACTGCGCATATCGGGTGTCAAGGCGGGGTCTCGTGACATCATATTAATGACAGTTTTTCGTTTTCAAGCTATTAAAAAAAGTGCAGACTATCAGTTCTAGCAATTTCGTTTTTTTTTTCTGTAGTACTTTTAACTTTTTCTAGTGTATCTGAATTAAGCAGAAGATATTGTAATTACCGTAGTTCTCTATACACGTACATAAATTCCATAGTTAGTTATTACTTTATTCGAAATTAATTTTCTTTAATATAGATTGGAAGAGGAATGCAACTCAATAGATTCGAATTTTTTTTTTTCTTTTCTTTCGTTACATAATCTTGAGACTAATTTTCCCGCTTGAAATATTTGTGGAGGAGATATAATTTATTAGTAATTGAAATATGGAATTTTCTAATTATGGCAACCTTAATTCTATTTTAAATGTGCGTCTATGTGCATACGTTAATTACGTTGCATTTATCTTTTCTTTGCTTCTAGAATTTTATGTATAATTTTTAATCCTCGAAGAGTTTCTAATTATTTCTTTATTAGAATATGTAAGTAAAACCTTTTTTTATGGGAGCACAAAATTTTGTGTTTGTAATTTCTCCTCCCCCCCCCCCCCCATTATTTTTTCTTTTAAATGAACCAAGGATACGAATCATGTTTTTTACGTCTGATATATCTTGGAAAATAATTTATAAAGAAATCCATCTATATCACTGTTGTGCCGGGTCGCATATTACCATTCCTTACATGAATTCACGCCATTACATCATATGGCGGCTGCTGATTGGTCAATTGAGTTTACATCGGTATTTGTGTATTTGGCGCGCTGATGCTTATGAAAGCATGTCTGTTATTCAAGAATCAAAACTTCCACCACTATTTTTGAACGAAATAGAATCTATTTCAAATAATAGTATCGTAGTACGCAGTAACGTTCAAAATTACATATTTGTGCATTATAAAATTTATGCATTTGTACAATAAAGTCACTTTATTTTCAGTCTATTTTTGGTAATTTTTAGAAGAGTATTTATAATTTTTATTTTTTAAGAGTAAGGTTAAAAAACTAAGTGTGCAAAACAGCAAAATATATATAATTTGCATCTTGCAATTAAGATTTTAATTTAAAAAAATAAACAATTTTTTTTATATTCAACATTTAAATTTAAAAATAAATAAATAAATCTTTAATTTTTTTAATTCAACATTTAAATTTAAGAAAAAATTCAATTTTGAGTAATATTTACTCTACTCCTAAAATTTTACAGTGAAATTGATACGGAAATTGGTAATTTCTTAAAATTTTCCATTCACAAAAAAGAAAATGAAGGCATTTATGGCGAAAATTTCTTTTACAAATAGTTTGTCACTTTAAATTACTTTTGCATTAATAGGTGACGCCACTTAAAATAATTCACGTTCCTTGCAAAATATTGCGTACAAAATATATAAAAATGAAAGCAACTAAGAAATAGATTTTATCTCATTTAAAATACTCTTAGGATCAAATTTTATGCTATTATCGAAATCAAAGCAACTAAGACATATATTTTGGCATTTATCTCATTTAAAATGCGCTTAGGATCAAATACTATGGCAATTACCGATGCAAACTCAATTGACCAATCAGCAGCCGCCAAACGATGTAATGCGTGAATTCATGTAAGGAATGGTAATATGCTGCCGGGTCAGTCGTTTGCAAATGTCCTTATAACGGATAAAGCTGTTAACAAAGATTCATATTTATTTCATACTTTCCTGCCATACTTTAGTTAACCTTTTTGTGCAAAGCTTGGGGGGGGGGGGGGGTATTATTATTTTGGCCTTGCGTTCATTATCTACCTTCCTCTCCTCCATTTTGATTTATCTCCGAAAGGAGCAAAATGCCTCAATCTCTCTTTTTCTAATCACCTAAACCTCACGGCTGTGCTTTGGTTTTGCGTGAAGTTACTCAAAACTCAGTCGGCTTTTTAGTGATTTCGGCAGGCAAGGGAATCGAACTCGGTACAGCGTCTGACATCATTGATGGCCAATTTGACCATTCATCCATCAGTGGATCTTTGTTTGAAAAAGCAAAGTTATTTAGTCTTTTTTTTCTTCTTCTTCTAAAACAGTATCTACAATAGTATAAAAGAAAAATAGTTTTGTACTGAAGTATGGGTCATTGATTCAGTGAGAAACCGTGTTATTTTCTTTTAGTTCAACGAAAGTTGCGAAATGAAAGAAAAGACAAGTCGCGTGCGTCAAAAATCTCGACTGCCGTTTGTTCCTCCTCCGCCATAGAGCACTATCAACGTTTCACGTACTCCAATCTGCGAGTGATATTTATGGTTTTATTCATTTATTCCTCCGCTTTTTTCCAAACAGTAGCAGATTTCAGTTACGCTGCGTTGAGCGTCTTAAACGTAAGAGCACGAAAGAAAAACAAACTCTCTCCTCTCTAGATTTGGCACAAAAGGCTTTCGATTATACAAAAGAGGATGATGGCATCGAGAAACACATGTGCATTCGTAAAGACTAATCGCCTGTTCGTGTTTAGATATTAGTTTTGTGTACAATTTGTTTATGCGTATTTGCGGCATGAATTTTTTTTCCTCTGTAGGGTGGGAGGTATATAACAAACCCTTTCATTCTCTTCATTATCTGTTAAAATCATCACCTGTTTATTTATCGGTCTTATTTATTTTTCATTAACCTCGCCTAATCGTATAATCTGCCAAGGGTTGAGTTTAAATGATTGCTTCTTTACGAGAGTGAGGATGATCGAAGCTTGCTAACAGACAAGAGAATTCGTAATGCGCAGTGTTCAATAGGCGGAAGGCGCTATGTGAAGTATTCAAGCTAAATTTAAAAAAAAAAAAATTTAACGCGATCCTATTTACATTTTTAAAGTCAACTCTCTGTATTATATTGGTCTTTGCCGTGAAATATGAACTGAATTTTTGCGTTTAAAATGAGCTGTGTAGGTATATCTGGTCTCCAAAACAAAAGGAATTAAATAGACTTGTTAGCTACCATGGTAACGTTTTTGAAAAGACATCAAATGAGTGAAATTTGGTACACATAAAAAAGGACGTAATGAATATATGAATCCTTCAGTGTGTATTCGAGTGTGTCTTCTCCCCGCAACGTATTCAGTTTTTGTTAGGACGTTGACTGAAATATATTTTGAGGTACCCTAAAACTTAACATACATGTACTCTTATTATATTTGACCTTCTTAATTCAACGAACGGGCTAGTGACCCATTAGTAATTTTTTTCTCTGTATTATTAACTACCACTCATGTCAGGAGTTCGATCCCTTATACAATTGTGCTTTGTGTATGTGAAATAATTAATAGTATACAACGCTAATACGACGACTTCCTTCATAGCAAATCTCCAAAAAGTGCCCATCTTGTTGCTGATCGCTATAATGACGTGTTGACGTTTTCAAACTTCTTTTCATCCTACCTATAAATTAGATGGTAGTTTCTGAAAGTTTATTATTATTTTTTTTTATTTCTTCGTTTGACGTGATTAAATGTCGTACCGCAGTATTAACGGTTTACCTCAGTATAAAATTTTTATACTAGTATACGTGCACTCGTATAAGCATGATGTTTCAGGTACATATCGTTCGGTCACTTGTGCCTCTAAACTATACTCATTTAGGGTAGAAACATGGGTGTGTAACAAATAGTTTATAAATAACTTCTTGATATTCAATCTTTGGTTTTCTTTTTAGCTTTTAACTGCGTTCATCCATTATATTCTAACAATGATTCGTTTTAAATCAACAAACTAGTATTGTTTTTCAGTTCAGCTCCACGCACTTAATTGCGAATTTCTATAGAGAGGACTATTTTAATTTTTTAGTGGTGTTGTTACTGCGTTTTTGTTCTGCAAAGAGCTGTTTTAATGTATAACAGTGCTTCTCTTTCCTTTCTTTCTCTTCTCTCTTTCTCCTGTTCCCTATATCTTACCTGTCTCTGTCTTCTTATAATGCATTTTTATCCCACTATTTTGGGAAACAGTTGCTTCTCTAAGGTTTTTCTGTTTTGAATCATAACAGTGAAGAGAGTAAATTTTCAATTTGTCAACTATTCATCTTGGACTAAATCTTTAATGAAGCAGAAGATTAATTTCCTGGTTACTTGAAAAAAAGTGACTTTGAAGCTTCAAGTACTCTTTTTTTTTTTTTTTTAATGCTTGAAAGTCACATTTTCTTAAAATATTGCGCTTAGTTTGTGTTAAACACTCCATATTTTATTTGAATTTAATGAGTAATTCATTGATTTTTTTTCTATTTATAGATTGATAAAATATTACCAAATAATAATTTAATTCGTTAATCCGTGGGTAATTACTCATTTTTAATATAATATTCTATTAATATCATGGAAATATTTTGTTTCACAAAGGATCGCCTTAGGTTAAAGTTTATGTTAACAAACTGATGATGTAACATAAAATAGGCATTTTTAAGTGTATAATTTACTATGAATTTTAACCGCTCAAAGGTGATAAGCTGTTAATTCTGCCATATTCGTGAAACATCCATCAATTACGATATTTAAGAAATTGAGTATTACTATGTATACTTATGGCGAACAGAATGACTGTTTTATAATTGTGCTTTGTTACAATTGTATATTTCCTAAATAAACGCATGTAAAAATTAGCAATGCATTTTCCTGGACTTCATAAAGTAGTTATGATTAAGTTAAAGATTAAATGTTGATGAAAGACGTACATGTTTTAACCTTTTTTTAGACCAAAGTCATTCTTGGCAATGCGTTTGTTTGGAAATGTTTTCACGAATGAAATATAACAATTTTGAAGCAGTATCTGCGTTTCATGCCTAGTGTGGAAAACTAAAATCAAGTGTTGTATGCGTAGGGGTAACTCTTCTCTCCCTCGCTTGTGCCGACTGTTTATACGTGTCTTAACCGCCGCAACTTGCGAACATTGACACGGTCTTGTTTCTCTTGACTTAGGTTTCTTAAACGAAAAAAAATAAATAAATAAATAAATATTTGTTAAGAGTTTTTTATTTTTCTTGTATTTGGTATTGTTGTAATTAAGTTTCCTGAAACAATGTAGTTATCCATCAATACTGAATTAAAATGTCTCAGTTTTAAAAACATAGTTAGTTACTTTTCTCTACATATTTATTTTTATTACATATTGATTTAACATGTAAGCTTTCGTGGAAACACGAAAAATGCGTCTCTTTAGGGAAAACTGATTTTAATTAATGATTAAAACATTTACCCTTTTAATGACATTTATTCAACTTTCAGAAACACGAACTACTGACGAATATGCCCGTTTTTCGTGATTATTTTCTTTCAGCTGAATTTTTGTTTTCATTGAATTATTCAACAAATCTATTCAAACTGTTGCATTTTTCACTCGTGCAATTACCGTTTTGAGATATCAATCTTCTTTAACGATCATTTTATTCTGTTGGGAAACCTTGGCTTTGAAAAATGGACCAAGGTCACGAAGTCTTCGACAAATAGACGTCCAAAACGAAAAATTAAAAAGAAAAATGAAAGAATCACGGATTGGTATGTTTATGATTTACAGTCGCGTCCCTTTGGAGCTAAATCCACTTTTAGATATATATATACATTTTCTTTCCTTTTTCTAGATAGGATAATTATTCGAAAAATTTCTCCGTTTCTCTCCCAGCTGTTACAGATTATGCATTTATTAAACGGATATTTATAATCGGTTATTTAAGAGTTTCTTTAATGTCAATGGCCAGCGTATTTTATGTATATAGGGACTTCATGACATTATTCGTGAAAGTTTTAAATTTCTTTTTAAAAAAGGTTTTTTTTTTTCAACTTTGTTATTAACATAAATCTGTACCGGAATGTCGAAAAGTATGTGTCTTAAAATGTCATTTTTCATAATGTGAATAATAAAGGTATCATCTACTCCAAATATCCCGATGGCAGAAGCCCAGGGCATTGGCCTTTTGGGCTTGAGTCTGTGGGTTTGAGTCCGGGGTTTAAATGAGTGTTTATAGCCGTTTGGAATCGGTTTAAAACTATTATTTCTGGTCTGTTTATTCTGCGTGTTGTAAAAGTAGACGATAGTTAATCAAAACCAATCAAGTCTAATATTTAAGTAACCTAGAGATATTTGTTTGACAATAACCTCGTTGGTGATACCTGTTCTATTAGATTTAAGTTAGTTGTTTCCCAGATGGTAGAATATGTTATGGTTACTCATTTGTCCAGATGCAAATATTTCGAAATAGGTTAGAGAGAAGATAGATTAGTTGCCAAAATTTACAAATGCCATTGTGTATAAGTTCCATTGCCTGTGTGTTTAGGCTAAATCGAGTACAGAGTCGTTTTTATATTTGTAGTTCTGTCGGAATGCGATGTTCGAACAAAGTGTGTGCAGGGTAGGTGAGACTAAGAGGAGCAACTATATAATGCTATTTCAACAAATGACAAGAAACATTTTTATAAGTTCTGTACCAATATTTTTTTTTTTTCGCTATTTGGTGTGATCTTTAAACTGACAGACCCACCCTGCATCTGCACAAACGACAATTCCTCGGGCAACCTTAGATAATCGACCGTTGAAAACGTAATTCCATTGCATTTACCCGACTACTTATGTCTAAGCTTACCTTCTGAACTAAGTCCTGCATACTATTATTCAGTTTAACTTCCGTTATCATTAAATTGTAGATAAATCCATTTAAAATGTATGTAGAAAAAAAATATGTATTCTTATCAATATTCCATACGCAGATCATCTTTCCCTACGCTTTTGTCTCCCATGAGTCATGACTCACAAGAGACTGTCCTCTGCAGATACCCATTCATAACGTAAACGGCCAACGTCAGCTCATTACTCTGTGATTGAGCATGGCATTGATAATTGGATGAAGTTCGCCCGAAGAATCACTGGCTGCCTTTTGGGTTTTTTTTCCTTAATATATTTTTTATTTTTATTTTTTTTCTCCGTCTCGACTGGTGACTATCCTCTCTCCCGTTCTTCGTGTTATTTTTAAAACCACGAAATCGAGAATCTAGATGAGCTACAATCGTGTTTGTTTACACGTGTTTAAAGGTACTGGTATGTGTAAAGCAACCATAGATTGCGGCAGGAAATCAACTTGCTTACGTTCATTAGACTTTTTTTTTTTTTTTTTTTTTTTTTTTTTTTTTTTTTTTGTAAATTTCGGTGATTTTTTTGCCTTTTAAGTTTAGTTACAAGACTCTTAATCACTTTACCACAAACTACGATTAATATTAACTGTTTTTTAAATATTTGATTGTTATCTAATACACCAGTTCTGGTTTAAGCCTGCCGTATCCTTACCTAAATATCCATTCTAAATTTCTTGACCTAAGAAGTGTCTCATTTTGAGGTTTACATCTCATATCTTATATGAATGAACTTGCCCTTTAAACTGAAAACGTGCCTTTTAAATACATTTTATTTGTATACTATTTCCTTACGTGTCTATGATGCTGGCATACGGATATTACCAAAATAATTTACCTGTCTTTCGTATCAGGATTTTTCTAAAAATGTACATGATTCAATTTTAAGTAATCTATATATAAAACAGTTGCGTTACTTACTGACTGACAGATAACGCACAGACTGGACCTAAAGGGTTGAAATTTTGCAATGCGATTCTTCTTATAGTGTAGGGGTGCACTAAGAAAGATTTTTGTAACACTCTTTAAAGTTTGCATTTAAAATAATCTGAGGGTTATAAAATTTATACCACGAGAAAGATCATAAAAATTCCTTAAAAATGAAATCTTTTTCGAATCTTTACCTCCACTTTCTGATTTTTGGTGAATTTTTAAAAATTAAATTTTAGAATTTAATTTATTGAATGCTGATCACGTGGTTTCTTTTCTTTTTGTGATGCTAATTTTACAAAAATTAATTTTGCGTCACGGGCATAACAACGAAATAAATTGACCAAAAAAAATATTAAAATGCGGTAAAAGATAAAATTTAACCACTAGTCTAATTGAAATGGAAGTTTTTTAAGAATTTAATTCAAATTAGTATGTTTTATGGATATTAAACATAAAATTAATTGCATACATTGACCGTTGTATTTTATTTGAATATTTTCTTCTACATTATTTTGTCTATAAAAATATCCATTACGATTTATATATATATATATATATGTGTGTGTGTGTGTCATTAATTGCATATATTGACCGTTGTATTTAATTTGAATGTCAGCTAATGTTCTTTAAAAGAAGAAACTGATATCTTTTGATTTTTAACTTTTCGTTTGTTGTTTTCTAGTTCATTTTCTATTATATCGTTATAATTCGTCTGTTCATTTGATTTTGACATAAGCTCAATTTAAATTGTTTCATTTATTTTTCAAGTTATATTCTTTAATGTACCAGTAAAATGACTGTGTAATTAACTATCTTTTCTTTTCTGTCTTGCAGGTAAGTTTTTTCATTTATTAAATTGAAATTTTCTTGACGTCTGATGGTAAGTTAATTCTCATTCTTCAGCTTATCTAAAAATCGAGTTTATGCGGTCTGATTTAAGCCTGTCGAGCAAGCAAGTTAAATGGCATGAAATTAGAGTAAGCAAACATAATTTGTTTGTTAAAGCACATTGCCGTGTTTTATAATTTTTATGAACTGGAGGACACCCTTTGGGCAGCGGCTACTGAAAAGTTTAGGCAACTATGATTTACATATATAATATTAACGATAGGGGGGGCAGCAATTTTGATAATTGTCCATAATGTTTTATCATGAATTATTAAATTATTGCTTTGATTCATGATTTAATTTAGTTTAAAATTGAAGGTTTCATTTGCTTCATGTAGTTTAATTACCATAATGAGTTCAAAAGTCTTTCATTCCTAGTGCACCTTTTATCTATCGATATTTTTATGACTTCTTTCGTACGTCCGATGTCATGTATATTCTTAATGATTATATATCGTCTCTTGTTAACCAAATTTATCCCAATAAGTAACAGCTGTTATTATTGTTTGGACGATAAATCATTAACTCTCTCTCTGCTCTAAGAATAAGATTTCTTGCAAACAGCGTCAGTGGAAGACCCGTATTCAAATTTTCTGTGTTAATGATTGTGGTCTTTCTTCTGTTGTTTTGTATTGTTTCATTCATTATTCTTCCCTGTTTGCCGAAGCTTTAAATTACCGCGTCCAGCATGATCCAATCGTAGCTTCCGTTCGACCGCCATTTTAACGATCAGTTATCAGTAGCCGTGAATCGACAAATAAACAACGATTCTCTTCTTGGTCGCAGTAATGGGGACGTAACATGCGATACACTGTCTGTCAGTAATCAGATTAGGCCGCGGTACTACGTCCGGAATCATGATGTCTAATTGCCCCCCATTACTCGTTCGACGTCTCAGAAGATGCTTGGAGTAGTGTCGAAACAATACCCTCGAAAAGACATCTTTGGTAAGAGGCAGGCTGCAACTCTTCAAATAAGCTCTTGAAACGTAGAAATGTACATAGTTTTAAAGGAGCTTTTCTTATTAACGTCAAACGAAAATTTATAAATTATCGAATTAAAATCGTCATGGGGTGATTTATAAATATGTGATAGCAATTTCATGTACTAGACCAATTATTAATAGCTTGACCAATTTATTAAGTCTTGGCAATATAAGTAAAAATATTTTATTGGTTACGGTTTATCGTGGGAAATATAGCATCAAACTGGGGACGTCGTCTGAGAAAATAAGATGAAGCTATCCTTTTTATACACTTAATTTTTGGACAAGATACTTCTTATTATGATATGTACCTAGATCGGTGATACAGACCATTTTTTGCTACTTGTTGTCCATCCGGCAAGACTTCCTCAGTTGAAGATGACAGTCGCAAATAGTTGTTGGTGTTAGGGAACCCGCAGCAGAATCGCCATTAAGTTGTAAATAAAGATAGATAAATATCGAAATTCATCATTTTATATTCATATACAGGCTGTCCACATAATGTAGTGTTTAGCGATCTGGGCTGTCATGCAGTGGGCTTGGGTTCAAATCCCGAATAAGGCCTGATCGTTTCCGTGTCATCCCCCTCATAGGGAGCAATGCTGGTTCCCCTATAGGGTGCTCCCGTAATAAAGTAGCCAACAAAATCGCGGTGAATAACAAAAGGCGAGTGTCTCATGACACAGTGCCTCCGCAATAGACGGGGGGGGGGGGGGAATCTATTTGACTTTAATCAGGACAGAAGTTCTACGGTTTCCTCTTAAATTGTTTCTACCAAAAAGCAAATTTTGACGATGTTGTTTTGTGAGAATCGAGTTTTGGCCCTTGATCGCCCCATACATCTCTCTCATTCATTTTACATGAGCTGTGCGAGGAACACTAAAAAGAAACCTACAAGCTGGTACAGATCAATATATTCAAGGGCTTTCTGTGTCATTGCCGAGTTATTTCAACGGAACCACAAGATAGACTTTTTTAGCTAAAAATATGTTCAGTCGCATTTTTTCTTCTCTGATTAGGATTATGATTTGAGATTAAAGCTAGTTATATATTCATCGTAGAAATATTTGTGATTAAAAGTTGTTTAGGGAGAATATGAATTTTTTACCCAACAAGTGCATTTACTATTTCATGAGCACGCCTTATAAATCCCCTTAAAATTGTATTGATGGCTACACATTCTCACTCGTATAAACTCTTTCCCCTTAAAATTATGCTGCTCCAAGGTGCTGACTTTTTTTATTATAAATCCATGTCAAGTTTAATCAACTCTCAGCCTCACAAAATAAAGGATGGAGATTTCATAAAACGCACGAACTGTAAAACTGACGATTCACTGTTCCGTATTCTTTCAGAAAAATGTGGGTGGTGCGATTTTCTTCGGGCTTGATGCCGTTGCCCCATTCATAGGATTTCTTCGGAACTCTGAACAATATTGGCTTTCAAACAGGCTGGAATAATGATTAAAAAAATGAAAAGTCCAATAATCCCCGGATAAAGAGCCAGTTAAGGATCACGCTCCGTCGCTGGTTGATTTATAACAATCATCTCTTTTGGTTCGGTGAGCACGCGGTCTCCGTCGCAGGTGTTTTGTTTTACTACCTTTTTGTTTCTCTGTTTGAGGCCTTGTCACTTTAATTTTATTTTCATATTTTGAAATGTTGTGTTTTGTAGCCGGGGACATTTTCAGTAGCGGGCGCTTCTTTTAATTTGCATGCGTGCCTCTGACATAGTAATTTGTGTCGTGTTGTTGTCTCCGTAGAAAATGGCCTCCATTGACAGCACGGCAACGGATATATCTCATTTAGCTAAGTAGGGTTGTTAGTCGCTTGAGGGAATTCTAAGTTATAATTTTATATCAATTTTTTCTTGCTGCAAATTTGCTTTTTATTTTTAAAGCAATATCTTAACATTCACCTTGTTTTGGGGCATGTTCCTTATTTTATGGGTTAAATTAGATTATTGTTATTACTATTATTATAAGCTCTATGCTTTTGAGTAATATTGTTATTGCCTAAGTTCAAGTTGTGCCAGGCTGATGAATTATGCCCTAAAACATTTTTAAAAGGCAACATCTATTTATCTTGGAAATGAACTACCTTAGTAACAACGTTTCTGATACGACTTTTTTTCTCAGCATTTTTTTTTTTTTTTTTTAAACTGAACCTCAGATTTATCTGGAGTTTCCTTTAGATTGTCATTCTATACACAGTTCTCCTTCGAAAGTGACGTCTTATTCATTGTAGAACCTGTTGTTTCTTCCATTCTTCTCAGAATTTCACCAATGCTTTTCTTGCAGTAAAGTGTTGCATCGTCGGTACTCATCCACCTTGCTTTGCGTCACCTGTCTTAACCCAACAAATGGTAATGGGCTGGAATATGAAACCCCCGAGTCAGTGGCCCCTGATAGCGAAATGACGAAACAATAATCATCTTTCAATTCCCTGGAAGAGTTCTAGGTGCGGCCTACCTGATGCGGCGACGCCCGAGGCCGTTGTACTCTATGCACAGTCCTCTGAGCTGTTAGTTAATTTTTTTTAAATTGGTTTGTTTTTGCAGACAGCCATTACGCATAATTATGATGCATATACGGAAACGGTAGAACGAGTGGAGCTGAGGGGATTGGTTTGTGTTGGTTGGTAGCGATGGATATTTCCGGGCTGCTGGAGGTGTGATACGCCGTGCGGTCTAAATGAATTCGGTCTTGAGGCTGAATGAACGTTGTTGGGCTTTCCTACTGCTAGACGTTACGCTTTTAATGCTTGTTAAAAAGTAGTTAGTATCGGCGGAAACTACGGGTACTTTGTTACAATGCGATCTCTCTTTCTTCTTGTACATATGTGCATATTAATGACAGTGTTTTTCTTCTATGCGCCGTTGCGAGGACAAAATATACTAATGCGTTTTCGGTTCTATATACATTCACTTATTGTCTAATATATACGTAATTTTTAAAAATTTCTGGAACTAATATTAAGTTGATTTCAAGACAATTTTTTCCTCTTAAAAGAGATGTTTATAAAATTTGATAGACTCTTAAACTCTCATCATTATTTATACACTTATTGTCATTATTATCACTATAGTTAACTGACGGGATGTTTAAGACTGAATGACGCGTATTCGCACTGTTACAATGCATTTGCATAGTGCTACTCGAGTTTTAAATCGTTGTGAAACTGTCTCTGTACTTTCTTATATCTGCTGGAATTTCAATACGCCTACTCCGGGGTGTTACATGGTGTTTGTTTGTAGATCGCTGTGTATAAACATCCGGTAACCTCGCACTTCACACTCAACATGCCGTTTATCCATTGTATATTACGGCGATTTAGTGTCTTCGATTTTTTTTTCGATTGCCAGAAACTGATTTCCCCGCGGTTAAAAAGCAATCATGTCTTTAGTGACCTCTATCAATTATTAACCCCTTAGTGTAACTAATGGCTCGTGGACTGTGGTTATTTTCACCAGTATAATTCCTTTGAGCGAGTTTAGAGGATAACACCCATCCATTATGTTATTCAGAATGTTACAGTGGCAGATCTTGGCTTGAATGTTTGCAAAAACTTACCATTCCTTTCTACATTTTACCATATTCTCGTGCAAAATTTCCGTAACGCATTTTGAAAGGGGGGGGGGGCAACCAACCAACATGTCTTCATTTTGTAGTTCTGCTGTATTCTATGACGAATATGAGTGGTAATATGAATTTCTATAGGGGAATATGAAGCAAAAGATTTGCCTCATACTTCGGATCAACTGTACCTCTCGGCTACCTTGCCTGACGAAGAACTACCTTGGTTGATATAAAATAGTTTCAAATCTTGTGCTTATCATGTGGATATTAGAAGCTGTCGTTCTACCTTATTTTTTTTTAAACTTTCTGTGTGTAAGTAATGTATTCATTTCTCACTCTCCCCTATTTATTAAACTTTTTTTTACTTCCCCCTCCCTCACTCCACGTTATCCTCTTGTGGGGAAAAAAAAAGTTAACTCTGGAATGGTGAAGAGTACTCGTCTCTATCCGTTTGTACTTTTGCAGCTGCGGCAGATGGATGAGTATGATAATATGGAATAGAGGAGATGCGGGCCGAAGCGGGGCTCCCAAACTGTCCAGTACAAAAAATCTGCCCTTGTGAGATCGGAAAGGTTACTAAATGTGCATTTCGTTGAAATATCTAAAAAGGTCTCAAAGGTGTTTATTATTTTCACATCTAAAACTAACAATTTGGAAAGTAATTTCCATTTCTTTATGCAGTTTTGATATTGGTTTTGAAGTTTAACCGCCTTATGCCGCGTATGCTCGTTTGAAGTCCTATCTAAGTGCCAGACTGCGCACTTAGATATAGTTCTAGCTATTATAAAAAAAAAAATATAATCGATGTTATTTATCCAAGATTCACGCTCCCAAAAGGATTGCCCGTGGTTTTAAACGTCAGGCGAAAAATATTAAAATTTAAGAATGTCACTACACTTAAATCTGACTTTTGCAACCCTAACAAAGATATGTGGCCATTTTATGACTTGGTCTTTAAAGTGGCAAATTATGACCAGATGACAAAGATTTCTTAACATAGGTAGAGTGTGAAGATTGTCTTGAGATTTAATTTTTTTTTTGTCCACGCTTACGTTTTGTTTTTATCTATTATATATTTATGAACAGTAGGTCGTTTATAAATGGGAGTTGAAAATTCTGTAGCATTTCCCATATTGCCGCTAGGGACATATTTGAGTTCCAGAGAAAATGTGTTAACATCGATTGCAAATCTCTTGAAGAGAATGAATTTTGTTGTTGTTGCGAATTGTTTGCTTTCTATGCTGATGAGATGCGATAAATTTCTTGCAGATCAGATACTGATCGGTATTAAAAATTAGCTATCTCAACGATCGCGGGGCGTGTCTTCCTTATAAGCATGCAACGTAAAGGAGATGCATTCTGTGTGATTACACAGCACTGTACTGTATGTGTTAGTTATATTCAATTTATTCTCTTTATGTCCGCTATAAACTTTCCCTTAAAAGTCTTCCATTGTAGTCAATCCTCCTTAAATTTATTTATCTTCTCTTAATTTCTGCCTTTAACAAAATAACTTAAGGCAATTAGAACTTTGGTGGATATAAAATTTAATGGTCAATCATCCTTGATTTGATACCATCCGTATTACATGTCACTAACCCTATTATGCTTTTGAACCAGTATGAATTCCATTATATAAAACACACACAGTAGCTTTGAGACTTATTGAAAGGTGACTAATGTTGGTTCCGAATAGGTGACTTTTTAATCACTATGACGAATGCTAATAATTTCCGAGATCATAATAAACTGTTTCAAAAATTATCTTTGGTTAAGCTCATTCACAGGCTTTCTGGAACTGTGATGTCGTTACTCGGTAGCCCCCAGAAAGAGCTAATCAGTCAATTATGCCCGCTCACAAGTGTATCTAGGCAATGAGAGGAAATGACGGTGTGATTTTACTGCATACTGGAGCTTCAGTTCGCCATTTGCTGCTCATGCTCGCGACGTGAGCTGGGTTTTCAAACTTTTTCAAGTCCAGGTTTCAACGCTAATTGAAGGGCTGTCAGACACTGCAGTAAAGAACGAAATTTCTGTGTAACCGATTATTCGAACCAACAGGCATGACACGGAGCGAGAGAATCCCACTTCTCTTTTCACATCGGGGGAAAAATTTCGGAGACAATTGAATGGGAATTCTCTGGAATACATATTTTGCGATATAATGTTTCGTTGATCCGTGCTGGCCTCTTCAGCCTCTTTCCTGTTCACGGTTCAGTTTATTAATTTTGTTTAATAATTCGGAGTTTAATTTTTTTGTTTTGTTGCAATTTATTAATATTTGTTTTTAAGTTATTTGCAAATGTAAATTGTCACTTCATATCTGCTATTTATTTACTTCTATCGTAATCAAGGTGAATAAAATCAGAATGTTTGTGTGCATTATACACATTAACACATCTGTTTTAGTTCACATTGTACCACTGCAGATGAATTTCTCAAACAGCAGTTAAATAAGCACAATAGATATTGATATTGAACAAAACAGGACAGGGAATTTTATACCAGAGATTGCCGGCAAGTCACTAAAATTTCATTTCATATGTATCGTTGGAGCAAGTAAGAAACAACCATCACATTTCACACATACACGATTTGTTTCTTTTCCCCTGAAGAAATGTTTCATCACACCTAAAATATTTTGATGAAGTTTCTGTATTACAAATAATTCCATAATGAAATTCATGAGTTCATTTTTTATTTGTATAATTAAAAAAAACCCTATTAAAATACCATATTCATCTCTGATTTTTGTAGCTTACATTTTGAGTTGCCTATTTTAGGGAACAACAGTTTGTGGAAGAAAGCAACAAATGATCTTATTCATAAATAAATTTCTATAATATCAATAGTAGTTTGTACTGACAGTTTAAATAACGTCACATTTGGCATGCTTTTTTAAAATTTCTTATTTGCAGATTATTTTTGCCTTTACGAATTGCGGTTATAGACAAGAATTTGCGTAAAACAAATCTGCAAATTATGTTCTATTTTTTTTCCCAAGAGTTAGCTGTTTCATCTGTTACTTTTATTATATACTGGACTATCCATGACTCGTTGTGTCACCCACCATGTATATGTTTCTATAAATTCAAACTAGTTTCGATATTGCAACCCGAAATGTGGTTTATTTTGAGATAATTAAACATTTCATTTCATTTGTCTTGTTATTAGTTTAAAAATCAAGTTCAGAATTGTTAATACTCAAATAACTATTCCTTATTATTTTAAAGAAGTAACTTCACGGTGTTTAATGAGATTGCTTTTGGTGACAGCATTGATTTTGCCATCATTTAAATGTACTTGAAAAAAAATTATTTATTTTCAATGGGCTGGGTGTCCCATGAATGTGTTTCTCTGAAAATAGACCTGTTTTGGTGTAAACAGGAGATTTCTCTTAGCCAATCGATTACACTGCATCATAATTTTCTCCGAAATTTTCGTTTTATCGCATGCTCTGTCACATATTCTATTTTATAAGATGAGACCGTTTCCTTCTAGTATTCTTTAGCAACAGTTCAGTCCATTATCTTGGTATCTCCGGTCACAGAGAGGAATGAATGTACATGAAAGGCCCTCATCACTCATTTATTCTAATGACATTACCTAACGCACTGCTGTTCTACCCTGTGGTCAGTAGCCCGTGGAGAATGTCCAAGACGTGCCGTAGTTATCAGATATTTGAATGAATGAGAGAGAGGAAAAATTACTGTGGATTAAGTAATACTGTTTCCATTAGGAGGACTTCTCTTCGCATTCACTGCTAAAGCGGAAAGCAATTTTGCTTACCAATCCGTGCAATTAAATTACCTGCGTGCTACTCCTAGTTCGTCGAGTAAAACAGTGCTAATGAAGTGTCAAGTGGAATTATATATAGGGATGTAAATGATAAATGCCTGTAAATTTTTTTGCTATTTACCGTGATTTTCATATATTCATGCTTTCTAATCCACCTAGAAAATAGGAAAATTCTGGGGATAAATTGAAGGTTTTTCTGGTTAGATCTGGAACGAATGCATTTTCATGTATGAGATGGGATTTGGAAAAAAAGATTTAACATATTCCCTGTCATTCTGAGGTCAATATTTAGATTATTGGAATCTGGTCATTCAGTTTGCTCCTAATAGAAGTTTTGAACAGTGGTTCAAGTGCTTGGTAGTGAAAAGAACAAGAATTTCAGGACAGGCCTGTAGTTGATATTGCTTTCTTCCGCGATATTTCTGTCCCGTTATGGTAGGATAGATGGGTTTTCCTACTTCTTTTATTCCTTTGGAAAAAATTTTATTAGCAACAACAAGCCCAAATTTCTTTTTGTTTCTTACATTTGCATCGTCTTTTCCTTCGCCATGGGATGTAAATAAACTTTCAATATGAAGTAGGCGTTGTTGGTTATCTTTGTTAATATGTTTTCATTTCGTGATGTGCCTTTTGATATTTATTACAAACAACCTCAGTTGATGATAAAATTCCAGTTTCCTTAGAATTGCATCTATCAGAAGTAGAGGACTTAGACACTGGAGAGCCGCCTCCGCCAGAGATGTCCACTATTGCGGGTTCTTGGCATTTGTCCTTGCGTTGCATTTCATTGGTGACCGTAAACGAATCTAACCATTACTTCCAGCATGATCTTGCTTAAGTCAATTGTACAGCAGTACTGATTACAATTCTGCTGTAAATTTGTTGTTACATATGGCTTTATTCCGGAAATTAATCCATACAGATCAGGAAGCCCACAGCATTACAAAGGATCAGGAAACAAACAAAACAGCAACATAAACTACGAAGCAATATAAACTAGAAACCAACAATAAAAACTACAAACAAAATAAACTAGACAAATATACACAATCAAAAAGTTCAGTCACAAAGATAGTTCATACTGGTCCTTGCATCCCAATGCAATTTGCTGATGTCTCCGTTTCTCTGGGAGATTCTGTCAAGTCCATGGCAAGTTAGGAGATGATCCGAATTCATAACGCCTGCCCTGCTGATCGGGCAAACGTTGGTTGGAAATATACCCATTTTGAACAGTTGTTCTGCCAAGCAGTCGTGTCCAGTCTGTAGTCGAATTTGCTACTGCTTCCTTGCGGGTTTGTGGCCAATACGATTTCTAACAGTCCTGAATGTTTCTCCCAGGTTTTACCTTTCAATTTTTCCATCATATTGGAGTTCCTTACCTCTCTAAAATTGTTCAAAACGTGTCTTTTGGGTGTATCCGGTGTACAGGTATAATATCTTGCTGAATGCGGGTTCCGTTTTTTGCAAGCAAATCTGCCTGTTCATTGCCTTCAATACCGACATGTGATGGAATCCATTGAAAGACAATAATTTTCTCCATGCCTCTAAGAATGCTCAGGGTTTACTTGATTTCAGCTAAGACCATAGGCTCAGAGCAGTGATTTTCCGTAACGACTTGGATGGCAGATATAGAATCAACTAAATGAACCACTTTGGAGAACATATTAGTTTTGGTTTTTTTAAATCTTCGAGTGCTAAATGAATTGCAAAGAGTCTCGGCATCACAATGGGCTGCTTGTAATTTTAAAAGATGTAATTTGTAAGATTTCGAGCTGTGACTGCTTTATAATGAAATAGAATAATCCTTCTGGCTGCCAGAGAGCTGGAATCTTCTTTTCCCAATCGAGTGTGAACTAGTCGCTCCTCCATCAAACTGAAAGAAAATGTTTCTAAGATCTCACGAGGAGGTTGTCATGAATTTCACAGTTGTGGTGCCCCCGTAAACGAGTGCCACATCAGTTCATTCACAATTCTTAATTATTTTCAGCCTTTTTTGTTTTCTGTTTTTTTTTCTTTCGTAGCGCCATCATTCTGGCTTCCAGTCACGTCTAAGACAAGAATGAGAGGAGGGGGGCGGTGTTCTAATGAACCACGTACTTCGTGAAGTTTAGAGTAGAAGACGATGCTGTGGCTGCTATTCATAATAAGATTGTCGTTGACGTCTTGACCTGGCGCTGAGGGTGCGATTCTCTTGCTTTCGTTGCTTTCCCTTTTTTAAAGCATGGTCTTGTGAAGATGTGATCAAGTTTTATCACTGAAAAATCTCTTTAGTTCCAGTGGTCCGTAGGATTTTTATTTTATTTATTATAAAGTTAAAGATATCTTGGGACCATAAGGATTTTTTTGGTTTTCCATTTCTAAAGATACTGTGGAGAGACATGATGATTTTTCATATGAGTAATTTCTTTCTCATTTTCAGCGTATGTATTTGAAGCTTGCTATTGTCTTCTTGTTTTCTTTTGCTCCCTTGTTAAGTTAGAATTGTACTTTACTTTACTCTTTCGATTTCTTTTTCCCATTATGCGATCAGCACCACATGGCATCTTCATCCAGTGTTAACTGCTTCCGCACAAAATTCACATTGTGAGAGCAAGAGTGATTTTTTTTTTCTAAACACTGTAATAATTTGGACTTAAATGGATCCAAATTGGATTGCCAAATTTATCACAAGCTTGTACAATTCCATTATGTTTTAAAAGCAATAAGATGACTTTTTCTTTTTCTCAAATTTCCCGTAATACAGGGGTCCGGGCTAAAGGTATCCAAAATTAGGACTTATTTTTACAGAACTACCCATTAAATGTAAAATATTATTTAAATGAAAAAAAAATCTCACCAAGTTTTTGTTATCAATCATAGATTTCGATGTATACACCTTTTGGTATCACGACTAACGTCTAAATGGTAATCCAGTTCTCTCAAAGTGTTTCGTAGCATATCAGGAGTTAATAGACTGTTTTGTTTGGGGATTCATTAAATCTGTTGTGTATAAACAAAAACTGAATTGTGGATGAGTTGAAGAAGCGGATCATTCAAGCATTCGTGTAATAATTCCTGATAGGCTACGAATCACTTGGAGAGAACTGGATTACCATTTAGATGTTTGTCCTGCAACAAAAGGTGCACACATCGAAATCTATGATTGATATTAAATTTTTGGTAAGATGTTTTTTTCTATTTAAATAATTTTTTTTAGTTCTAATGGGTAGTTCCTTAAAAATAGCCTTTTGGTTACTTTTTAAGCCCGGACACCCTGTATATATATATAGATATAATCGCTTGAAGGTGTATATAGCTCCTGAGAAATATTTAGATATGTATTTTGAATTTGACTGCCTCATTATGCACTCTTTTCCCTTTGATTTTTAAACTGAGTAACATCCTGTTGTCAAAAAAGTTTTACAGAGGGTTAAGAAGGAAGTTTTCATTCAAGCAATATTTAATCAAAACTGAATATATATGCGTTTTAAAATTTGAGACGGGAATTTTAAAAAAGAATATGGTGATTTGTCGTGCTGTAATTTTTTGTGTAGAAAGTTCTTCATCTTGACCAGAGTAATCATCGCCCCTGGACACCAGTATTTGCATTTCTGTGTTCAGGAGAACATCCATTGTTGTGTAGGCGTACGTGTGCTAGTTCCCTAAAGAATGCTATCGGCTGAATTCATCCTCCTCTAAGTGTAGGCACTTTCTGAAGCTTGGAACTGTGGTTTTCCTCTTTATAAGAACCTTATTTATGCGTATGTCCTCTCATATAGCTGTCTGTTCCCTTCGGTGCACTGGGTAGAGTATCCTGGTAATACCACTTCTACTAATAATTATAAAATAACTAGAAAAATTGTGTAAAAATAATGAAATATTCATTCTGAAGAGTAATACTGAATGTGATTCGAATTTTGGAGGCTTTAAATGTACAGCAACAGCACTCTGTACACAGTAGTAACACCACGCCGGTTTAGATACTGATTCCAGCACGTTGTTACTTCGCTGCAACTTAAGAAGACAGTTGTTTCTACTTTTTGAAAGGAAAGCCAAGGACTTTTCATAGGAGTGCTGGCGAAAAACTATCCCTGACCGTCGATCGTTTTCGTAAGTGGCAAATCAGTCATCAACAAATAGGTGTTGTTGCTTTTGCTTGAATCGGACGTTTAAAAGTAGGCACTGCTCAAGGATATATCAGAAGACGAGAGATACGTATGTGCACTCATACCGCGTGCTTTTTTCCGATATCCACAGAGAGAGAAGTACTATGCGTCACGCTTCCGCTGGTGAAAGGGGATGTTGTGATCCCGAAATGCCCGCGTTGACGTGCTGTCTGTCGGCCCATGTCGCATTAGCGCCCGTGTGTATGCACGGCGCGTCCCTAACTCCCCTTTAGCATTTTTACGACTTCCTCGCGTCAAATTGGGTGTAGAAGATGATAGGACGAAATTTCATAAATCTTAACCTCTCGTCTTATCATCTGCTCGCACCGATCTGACGTTGTGTGGGTTCAAATGGTAACGTTTTCTGTTTGTTTTCGTGTCTCGCTCTTATTATTCAGTTTATATGGACACTCGTAATAATGTAATCACTCTGTGTTTAGGGTTCTGCAGTGGGCTATCCTCTAAGTGGATCGGGTATTTCCCAGGTATTTATCGCCTCCGCCGTGTGCTGGTTTCAGTTTGACCATTCAAACTATCGGGACGTTCGTTGTGTGTGTGCGAAGTAAGGTTCTTGTTTTGCTATCACATGCTACGAATTTATTCGACAGCTTAAGTAGTGTCTTTGACTGCCTCTCGCAGTCTGTTGCGGTAATTGTTTAATAGAAAGTTGTTGAATAAGCATGTGTTTATTATTTTTTTAAAAATCACGTTCTCGACAGATTTGAACTTAATGGAAATTTACGGTCAAATTGAAAATGATTGTTGGTTTTTGCTCTCTATATCAGTGGTTCTCAAACTGTGCGCCCGGGTGCACTGGTGCGCCCCAGAGCTTTTCCAGGTGCACTCTGGTGCGAACAATATATAATATACTACTACAGTAGGAATACATATAATACTAGCATTATATTGTATTCCTAAAAAATCTATCCAGATATGAAAAGCAAATGTATACTAAGATTACTATATTGTCCATTTCTTTACGAACACGTCGGCTTGTTTGCGTTGCGACATTATGATAGTTATAAGTTACTTTTCTTGCAACTAGCTTCTGATCCGCAAATTTTTTTACGCGTTAGAAAAACACGTAAGCAAACGTGGCTGGAAGCGGCGATGTTAACACCGGCACTAGCATTTTCAGTCACGTGGCAACTGGCAGTGTTGCATAACAGGCGTTGGTGAGTGGGAGTGTCTTGTCTTGTGAACTGCCGTCAAGAGTAAACGTATTGTGTCGCTTACAACTTTCAGAATAACTACCGTTGATATAATTGTCTTTGTTAAAAATAATTCACCCATAAAAATGGATAAGTTTCTTAACCAATTGCTTCTTACCAAGTCTTAGAACTGATCGCACAAAATATGAAAGCTCATACTTTGGGTGAGTCACTTATTTTGTCTGCTTGCCAAAAGATTGTCAGTACGATGTTAAGAAATGAAGCAGCTATGAAAATAAGCTAGATACCTGTGTCCAATGATACTGTCAACAGGCGTATTTTGGAAATGTCTTCTGATATTGAGAAAAATGTATGTGGTAATAAACTTCAGTGTTCTGATTGTGTACTGCAAGTTGACGAGTCAACCGAAATTACCATCAAGGCGCAACTCATAGTATTCATTCGTTTCATTAACGAAAATCAAATAACAAATCAGTTTCTTTTTTACAAAGAATTAAGCCTGACTACAAAAGGTGAGGGCATTTTTAACATTCTGAATAACTACCTGAATACTACCTTTATAAATGGCAGTTATCGTGGAAATCGTGTGCAGGCATTTGCACAGATAAAGCTCCTTCTATGATAGGCTGTAACAAGGGTCTTGTATTTTTTATAAAAGAACAAAACGAAAATGTTATTGTAACTCATTGCTTCCTTCATAGAGAGACCTTGATGTCAAGAACATTAGGAGAGGATTTAAGAGAGGTCTTAGATCAAGTTGTTAAACTGGTGGACTTTATTAAAACAAGACCAGTTAAATCACGCCTATTTGAAAAGATTTGCACCAAATTATAACATATTAGTCCTATTTTGTATGCAGTGCGCCAGCAAGTATCTGTAGTATTGTAAGTGCGCTCAGACTGTATAAAGTTTGAGAACCACTGCTCTATATGTACAGTGAAACTTCTCTACGGCAGCGTGTTATGGTTCCGAAAAAAAGTGGCTGTTTTGAGAGGTGGACGTGGAAAAGGGGTTTCTTCCATAACGTTGGCTGTATGGAGTCTGTAATTAGTTCTGAACAAAATAAGGCTGTTTAGTTGGGTAGCCGGCTAGAGAAGTTTATATATATATATATATATATATATATATATATATATATATATATATATATATATATATATATATATATATATATATATATATATATATATATATTATATGTATATATATATATATATATGTTACCGCTAAAGCTCGAAAGCCGTTAATGTGCACATTACCTAGCTAATTTGCAGATTAACGGATTTGCTCCGTTAAAGTGCGGAATCAAGAGTTTTCTGCAGTTTACATTAAACAGCATCTTTGCGTCAAACAGCAATAAAACAATCACTTGGTACTGGGCAGGGTTTTAGAAAATGTGACTGCAAATCTAAATGTACCACAAATAGGTGTGCTTGTCGCGAAAACCAATTGCTATGTAATTCAAAGTGTCACCAATCTGTAGATTGCACTAATAAATAAGCATAATTTTATCATTTGTTTTGCAAATTCATTTCCTTAATTGTAATAATATTTTAAACCGTTTGATTCTTTGTATTATAGTTTTTTAATGGATTGATGATTGATTCTATCAACTAATTTGTTGATTGTGTGATTGTATTAACTTTATTCTTTAG